>VZRO01002989.1:0-69175 GCA_013397915.1 Daphoenositta chrysoptera
AACAAACGCGTGCACTGCAACACCTTGTGATGGAGGGTGATTCTTGGTGACTGGAAAAAGGTACATGTGGCCATTTGCAAGGAGGGTCCAGGGACTGCAAGTTGATCAGCCTAACTTTAGGCCCTGAGAAGATTAGGAAGTATGTCCTGGAAGGATAAGGAGGTGACTGGGTTCAGTTGACATGGGTTTATCAAGGACAAACCAACCAGATAGCTTTTGATAAGAAGTGATTGACCGTATGAATGGAGACAGTGGTCAGAGTCAATGGAAAAAAATTGCAACAAGGGAAATGTTGAGTGGATAACAAGCTAAAAATTCCCAGAAGGAGAACAGTCAAATGTTTTAAAAGGCCATCTGGAGGGGTTTTGTAATGGGTGAAAATGTTCAAAACTATGTATAATTCCCTAATGTTGAAGTATGTGTTTTATTTTTGTTTCTTCCCTTAGTATGTTGAAATATCTTTTATTTTTCATTTTTGCTGAATGGACTTCAATGAAAGAGTGGCAAAACTAGTGTTAATTGCTTCAAACAAGCCTATGTGGCTGAGGGGTGAAGCAGTCTGGAATTTCTGGCTTGGGCCCTTTCCTAGGGGAATGCAACTTCTAGTGAGTGTTGGAGCTGGTGGCTGTTGCTGCTACAAGGCAGTGGAGCAGTGGAGGCTGTGGACAAGGGATTTCAAAGGTCCCTCCGGGTGCTTGTACTGACATCTACTGCCCCTTTCCCTGGTTTTTGCTATACTGTGATATAATGCGTTATCCTTGTTCTCTAAACACAGAAAAGACTCTGTAAGCCATATTAAGCCATAAATGTGCTCAGTCCTCACAGGCTCACTTGTTCCCTGCTGCAGCTAACAATGGGTTTCTTGTGCATTACCAAAATATTTCTTATTTACCGTAGAACCTTCTCATTCTAGTTCTGTTCAGAAATTTCATATTACCAGTGTGCAAGGCAGGAGGTTAACTAACCTTCAGTGCAGCATATCCCAAGTTATATCTAAAATAATATAGTCTACAAAATTAGAGACTATATCAGAATTTATATTTAAGTTCTCCCATTTGTTATGAAGCATGTTGGTTAAACTTTATAAACAGATCAACTTTGTTTTTAAGGGATGTGCAAACTGTATGATGGACTTGCTTATGGATGTCAAACTGCCATTTGCCATATGAGCATTGGAGAGGTAAAGAAAAACATATTTTTGGTTGGCAATTAGTGATTCCTTGTTATACTGTAGCTGTATTATTGTGTGGTAGTAGTATTTTTTTAAACTGGGAATGGTGTGCCTTTAATAGGTATTTGAAAGATGCAATTGTCATTGTTTTTTGAAATGTCTCTAAATGGTGCACCAGGGAGATAAAACAGAAGCTTTTCCGCCCCCCCTTCCTTATATTTCAAGGCTGTATCCATAGTTGTGAGGATAAACTGAGCAGAAGGTGCACAGTTTAGACAAAACAAAAACACATGAAGAGGAATAAACATGTTCTTAAGAGAAGAAGATAATTGTAGAAAGCGACACTTCAGATTATTTGGTGTTGTCTGATCTGGAGATTAGATGAGTATTCCTGAAATATTGGGAGAAGATTTGATGGGCTTCTTTCAGGTCAACTTAGGGAAAAGAACTGTTACTAAAATTTTAAGATTGATGAATTTGACAGTTGTGGTTGGAAAGATGGAAGATTAAGCAGGCTGGTAACTAGGCTGCATCTGTAGTGTGTTTAGTCTTCATCTGGTTGCTGAGAACTTTCCCTTCTGCAGTAGGGCTTAAGCAGTAAAACATGAGTGAATATTAGTCAAGAACAAATAAATTTCAAATTTACTGTGCATATCTTGCCCAGCACACCATATAAAAAACATAAATTGAAAAATAAGTGCTCCTTATGCACCTTAGGCATTTACTATTTTTCTGGTCTCTTAAACTTTCTCCTGAAGAAATTGTGGTTTAAGAATCAGCAGATAGCCGAAAGTTTTAGGGAAAAAATTATAGGTTTTTGTCTTTCTGCTTGGTAGGACACCTTACAGGACAGAAGCTTATAGCTTACTATAGTCCTTATAGCTTACTGTAGAATGGCATTGTACGGAAATTTGTTATACTTAAAAGATAATGCTGATGCATTTATACTTCCTGAAATACATGTATTTCCTGAGGGAAAACTTTTCCTCTGCAGTAACACTGGCTTCTGCGTACTCTGGTCTTTCCGTCCCTTCCTGTAACTTCTAGGGACCATGCTAAAGGTGGTGAGCACTTTTCTGAATGTTAATCCTTTGCCTTTTCCCTTAAAAAAAATCTATTTCATTTATTGCTATTGCATATTTGTTTTACATATTCAGACATTGTTTGCAAGACATGACCTGGTCTTTTCAAGTCCTGGAAGGGTGATGACATTTACAGCACTCTTCTGACTAGAGGAAAAACTCACATTTCAGTAAAAGAGCTTTAGTGGTCCTGGATGAGGGTGAGGTAGAGCATTACCAATTTCTTGAACTTCGGAAGTGTTCTGGGTGCAGCTTTGCTGGGCAGCCTGGTATTCCATTCTACCTTCAGCTCTGAGAAGTGGTGGTAAGCCCTAAGAAACGGGAGGAGGGATTAAATGGACTGTCATACTAAAGACTCGGGATGGCTGGAGCCTTAACAAGGTCTGAGGGAGATGTACAGAGAAGATATGGATGGTGATTACAGACATAATGAGGGACATGTAACTTCAAACAAATAAATTAATCCAATGATACTTGGATTCATAGTTGAAACCAGTTTTTTGGTGAAGTGAGTATCAGAAGTGTATCCTGTCCTATTCAGAAAGCTACACAAGGCTTTGGAATCAAGTGCTGCTTTTTGAGGAGGAAGGGGAGAATACTGACTTGAGATTAATGTTTTAATTCTTTTTATTTTAGAACATAGGAGGCTTGATTCTACAGTGAATCAGGCAGGGAAATAAACTGAAAAGTAAAACAAAGTATCAGATGTCGTGATAAACCTGAATACTTAATGCCGTGTTTGTTTTGGTTAGTTTGTATTTAAAATTCAGGCAATTAGTGAAAAAAAATTATTTCTAATACTTCCTGTGTTTGTTATTTTTACAGATGACATGGCAGAGCTTCTTCTTGGGGAGTCCAAACTAGAACAATTTTTGAAGGAAAATACTCTTAAACACAGTAATAGTCCACGTGGCCCCCAGCCAAAGCTGACTGAGGTCAGGAAACATCTCACAGCAGCGCTTGATAGGGGAAATCTCAAGGTATGTATGTCAGCCTGTGCAAGAATTAGAAAAGTTGAAATTGACTGGAGTATTGAGGAAGGTTCCTTAAATCATATTTGCAGGTGCTGAAAGTCTGATTAATACAAGAGAGCTTTTTCTGTCAGAACCTTCTAATGTTCATGACCATTCTAGTCCTTCTTTTACTTAACTATTATTGTAGCTACTACATCAGCTTACCTCTTCTGTTCTCAACATCCATCTTTTGAGAGATCAAAAGAAGCTTATTTTACAGTCATCTATAAGATCTTGTTTTCTGTTGCTTCAGGGAGTATTAATTTCTCTTTCTTTTCTCTCTGCATTCTTCCATAAACTCTTTTTTCCAAGACATTTATTCTGCCCTGATACTTTGAAATGGTGTGAATTAAATATGTAGGCTGTGGAACATATATCATTGAGATTTGATGCTATGTTATTTTCAACTGTGCTTGTGGTATTAGAAAAAGAAGTCATTGGAGGAGTTGTAATGATAGGCTGCCTTTAAATAGTTTTATCACCTGGCAAAGCTGGTTTCCAGCTGAGAGGTATTTCTGGTGTAAATAAGTATGTGAATATCTAAAATGACTGGTAATGCTTTTTAGTAGCTTGCTGGAATGAGATTTAGTGAATTCCCCTCTACTTCAAGCTTCTCAAATATTACACAAGACAGAGTTTTTTTCATTTGTTGCTCTGTTAGAAAAAATATTCTGGGGGTGACAGAAAACATACTTAATAATTACCAGAAAGAATTAGGTGTGTTTTCTCAGGGAAAACTCTCTCTGTTTTTTCTTCCTTCTAGCCAGAATTCCTACAAGAGGCCAACCTAATAATGGCCAAATTAAACTATGTGGAAGGTGATTACAAAGAAGCTCTGAACACATATGCCAGAGTTGGTGTTGATGACTTGCAGCTGACTGCAGTGCCAGCATATCGGCTACGGATGATTGCTGAAGCATATTCTACGAAAGGTAAGATTGCTCTTTTCAGTATCATAATGTGGAAGTAGTTTTTTAAGAGTTAATTTTTATCTTGTCCAAAGATGAAGATTTTTATACTGTGAATGTCATCTAAACAGTAGTGGAGTGCCATGTTTGTAGATAAAATAAGAGGGTGGTTTGGGTCCTTTAAATTATTCAGTGTTTGTTCTAAGTTGACAAGACTTTTATCTCAATTAACGTTCTAACTGTGCTGTGACCTGACCAAATTTTTTGAGTGTATATATTTAAAAGTCCTTCCATATGTAAATGTCACAGTAACTGGCTAGATACTAAAAGTATTATCACTGTTGCTGAAAGTTAAGGGTTACAAAATGGAGTGCAGTTTTGTGGTGGCTGTGGGCAGGATGGAGAACCTTGATTCACGGTGATGCCTTTTACTGAATGTTAAAATGCTCAAACTAAACTAGGTTGCATAGCTAAATTGCCACTTAATTGAGAAGAGCATTAATAATATGATAACTGATTGAAGCAATGCATCACTTGTGCCGTATTATTTTTTAATTTTTCTTATATGAATATAGGTTTTTTTAAAAATTCAGAAAGTTAAGGTAATTAAAAAACATTTTCTTTACTACTCTAGTATAGTGAAAATTGTAGTGCTGGCCTTGTGTCTTAAGGTGGCAGTGCCACTTCAGTTTAGAAAAGTCTGTAACAGACTTAGGGCTGGTCAGTGTGTTGGGGAAAATGGCAGTTTGAATGCCAGGGGTTTATTAGGATTTGCTGAGTGAAGTGTTCACTTTGGTCTGCTGTGTTTAAGCTTGGGTTTGGTTGCATATGTACTTTTTGTTACGGCAAGAGGAGTGTCAAAGGCAGCAGTTTGTGAGAGACTTCAGTAGCTTTGACTGACAACTGATCAAGGACTGTTTCTAACATGAGTCTTGGAAGAGAGTGACTGTTTTCCACCAACACAGTCCTCTAGTAAACGTTAAACAAGCATGAATCATGTCCTATCGATATGTCAAGGAAATAAGGGAACTAACTGGTAGCAGAGACAAAAGGATGCTTCGTAAGTCTGGTCATTATTTAGATTACAGTGGGAAGTGGGAGTATAGGGGGAGTTATTGTATGTGATGTAAATATGCCCAGTTTTCTCAAATAGCATCTCTGTGGGCTTTTGGGCAGTGTCTGGTCTGGGTACACTTCCACTCAGGCTTGTGGATTTTGGCTGTTCTTTTTGTTTTGTTTTGTTTTTTAAATCTGTGAAGATGCCTGTTGAACTTGTCATGTTCTTTCCGTGGACTTGATCAACTTAAGTACCTCAATTTGCTTTTATCTCTGAGGAATTTATTGAATCTTTTCCCAGAGCTCAACTCTTCTGGCTCTGTTTTATTTAGCCTCATAAGGATATAAAACAGTTGAAACCATAGTGGCATAAATTTTGCCAAAAATATTAGTACTAATAATTTTACTTAATTTAAACATAATGTATTGTAAAATAGAAAAACAGGTATCTTTTCTACTCTGGAATGTTTTGTAGGTTCAGAATTTTTTTTTAAAAAAGAGAGCAGAAAACCAGCATATTTTCTGTCTAGATGTGGTTTTTTTTCTTCTGATTTCAATCTTTATTCTTAAAACATTGAAATCTATCATATGAGGCCTGATTTATCTTGATGGGACTTGATTACTTTGGTTATTTCTATTGGGTGACTGGCTACCAGTTTACCTGAGCAAACTGAGCAAACTGTTGGGGTTTTTTGTTGTTTTGATCATGTTCAGGAATGAACATGGATATGCTGTTGTTCACAACATGCTGATGCGTTTCCAGTTTGAGTGAAATTGTAGGATGGTTTGGGTTGGAAGGAACCTTAAAGATCTTCTCATTCCAACCCCCCTGGCATGGGCTGGTACACCTTCCACTAGACCAGGTTGCTCAAAGCCCCATCCAACCAGGCCCTGAACACTCCCAGGGATGGGGCTTCCCTGGGCAACCTGTGCCAGTGCCTCACCACCCTCACGGTAGAAAATTTCTTCCCGATAGCTAATCTAAACCTGCCCCCTTTCAATTTAAAGCCTTTATCCCTTGGCCTATCCCTACATGCTTTTGTAAAAAGTCCCTCTCCAGCTTTCCTGTAGGCCCATTTAGGTACCGGAAGGTGATCTAAGGTCTGCCTAGAGCCTTCTCTTCTCCAGGCTGAGCAAACCCAACTCTCTCAGAAGATTAGAAAATTTTAATTTCCCTTCTTCTCATAGTGGAAGATTGCAAGAATATAGTCTTCTGTGTGCTATAGAAGGTGGTCATCACAAAGCAGTCTTAAATTTAGTATTCAAAGTCTGGACAGGTTTAGAGTAGTTGACAACTAAACAGCATATGTTTCTACCCAGTAGTGTTCTTTTAATTCTCACTCTCTTCCCCCTTTCTGGTGGATTCTTTTCTTTCTCCTTTTAAGAGTGAGCTGTAAACTTTACAGTCTGAATTCAGAGTCTCTTCAGAGGTGACTGAGGCTTGTAGGTATTACCCGACTAAATACAAGTTTTTCTTACAGAGATTTTGGGCTTCACTGGGATTTGTATTTCAGCTTGTATGTTCAGGGACAACTGGATTATAGAAAGATAAAACTCTTCAGAGTGTTTATATTTTATTTCTTTGGCAGTCATAGTACCATGTTATTAAACAGTGAGGGATTGTCCTTGCCTGTTTGCAAGCATTGGCCCAGCTGCACCATTTTGTGCTGCAGCCTGCAGAGGCAGTGAAAGATACTTGCTGAAATTGTCCCATTTCAATCCAGTTCCAGTGGATTTGCAGTCTTGTGTACTATTGTGTAGTGGTCCAATATGGATGTTCTTGCTACTGAGAAAGGCAAAAGACAGATAACAAATGGTAGTTTTTAATTGCCTTAATTTTTTTTTTTCATTATTTAAGGTGGGACCACCTCCAAATACTTACCTTTTCACTCTGAGGCTTCATTCTGTAACCTCAGAGGTGATAGACTGAGAGGGATGTGGGAGTTGACATGTTTCTTCTACAGTTGTTACAGGGTACTTATATGAGCATGTTGCACTGTAACTATAGAGCTGTTCCACGGCTCACAACAAGCCCTTGGAAATGACCTGCTTTCCAGATGGCTCATCTTACTCTTGCATGTGGAACATCCAAGTATGTCTCCGTGTTCTTCACAGCAAAGGAAGGGTCAGTATGTGTGTATGGGTGCAATAAAGTACAAAATGGATTCAGGGTCAGCTTCAAGCTAAGTTTTGGTGGAGTTTTATCTACTGATAGCTAAAAAGAAGGGGAAGAGGAACAGCAGTAATGGCAGTGGTGGGGAGAAAAAATGGAATTGGAACACGGAAGGGGAAACCAGAGAACTAAAGCCATCTACTGCCTGTGGTGCACTCATGAAGGGGGTCCTCAAATTTTTTATTACATAAATGAGTTAAATGCTTATATATATATCTTTAAAGGAATGCTTTTAATTCTTTATGCTGTTTATAGCTTTAGTTGAGCATATTTAGAAGACTATATATGAGAAGAGGAATCATATGGAATGCTAATAAGTCAAGCCAAGGATTCAAAACTCTCAAACCCAGCAAGGAAGATTAAATAATTGTTATTATTTTCTTGGAAATATCTAGTTAGTGAAATGCTGCTTCAGATCTTCCAAAGGAAGTTTCTTGCTAGATTGTCAAAATGCCATATTGTAAAATTTCAACAAAATTTTAAGAAAATCCAATCAACTTACCTTTTGAAATATTTTCTATTTCTATTACATACGGCTTTTTGCCAGCCTGTGATGTGCAGGGAATCACAGGGTCTCGGTGCCCGAGAAGTGCTGGAAAGTGCTTCTTCTAGGGAAAGTGTTCAAAATTGTTAGTGTGGTGATAAAGGCATGGCTGTATTTTATCAGACCAAGTAGCTCATGGACAAGTTGTTTGGTTTTAGTTTTTTCCTGGCTTCTGGCAACAAAATTCACTTCTAGTAGTGATGTCTTGTGCTTTATCCTGATTTGAAGATGATGTAGGATGACCTGACGAAAAGTTATCTGCTGCTGTGTCCATTAAAACAACAGGGAGCAGACTAACCATGTGAATACGTGAAAACTTGGTTAGTAGAATTCCAATATTTTCCTGCCTTTCTTCACACTTTTCCTCAAATTCACATGTTAAAAACAGAGTTGTAGTAAAAGATTATTTTCTTTTATATAGTTAACTTCATGGACTGGCATACTTTTTTGACCTTACACTGATGTTTTTGTGTGTGTGTGCCCATGGAATACAGTTCTGATTACACCTAGTGTTTTCTTTAAGGAAAGAGCTAATTTCAATGCTGTGCTTCTGAGTAATGATTCTCTATGGGTATGTAGAAGGTGTTATATGGGATAGACTATTAATACAATCATAGTTTTTGTATTAAATACATAATTTTTTTAAATTCAAAGACTAACTTGAGGACATTCAGTGGGACATTTTAAAAATATAGTATAAAACATATATTGAAAAGGTGGGGCTTGTCAAATCAATGTACCACTTAGTATTTGCAAAAACACAAGAATACTTATTTGGATCTGTTGGTTAGCTTTTCCCCCATCTGCTTGTAAATTCGTTTGACACATAAGCAGAGGAGAAGCATCCAATAAAACAATTTTCTGTAGCAAAATGCCTATGGTTGGAGTTGCCAGCTTGTTTCAAGAGGGTGTGATGAGGGAGAGAAAAATAGATGTAAAAGGATGAAATTGTTGAGGAGATGAGCAGGTTTACATGACTCTGTCGTGGCAATGTGTTAGCCTGAGAACAGGTGTATGAAATTGCTGGATCTGGCTCCCTGAAGCTGTTGCTTGTTGGTCACAGGAGCATGTCTTACCTTTAGTATGAAATTATAAGGAGCAGTACAGAAAAAAAGCAGATTTTCTTTCTTCTGCCACAAATAAAACTTGGGTATCAATACCGGTTATTAGAGCTGTCTTATGTGGATCAAGCAAAGCTAAGAAATGAGGCTGGGCAGGGGGAGGAGGAAGGAAAGACGGTCTTGAGATTATGGTGACAAGTCTTGGCACTAAGTAAAATGTAGAGGTATTTGGCACATTTCTGGCTGTATTAAATACTTGATATTTAAGTATCCTCATAGGAAGGACTACTTTCTGATAGGTAGAGAAGGTTCCCTTGTTCCAAAGGTAAAGTTTGTCTCTTTAGGGTCTATTTGTTTACTTCCTTCTCTAGATCAGTTTAATTGGCGGTGCTCAATTCTGAGACTGAGGATGATCTTGAACTCATGAAGAATTGAAATAAGACAAGTTACGAATCCATGAAGAAGTAATTAAAGAGTGTGTATGTCTTTTTCTTTTCATGTTAAGGTTGTGTAACTAGCTTCAACTTTTCCTACCTCCTTCTCTTACAAGATCAATCAGAAAAAAATTTTTATGTGCTATTACCATACAGAAGCATGTATTTATAATCCATTTTAATATTGGCTTAAGTTAATAATCCCCTAGGGTTGTGGCCTCTGGGAACAGAACAATTAAGTTTCTGCAAGTTTTCAGCAGTATGTGAATGAGGTAATATACTGGAAAGCGCACATAGGCAATATTCAAATAGTGTGTAGGCAGCATCTCCTATGTTTCTAAGCAATTTTGTTTGCCTATGGAAGCAGAGATAAAATGCGTGCACAGTGGGATATTGAGGTGTTATTTTGGGGAGGAGCAACTTGTGAGGAACTCTGAAATAGCAAGTATTTTTTTAACTAGGAAATAAGCTTATTGAAATTCTGGGTAACATAATTCTGATACTGCTGCTTAAATCAAAAGACATAATTGAAAAAATGAGTTTATAGTACTTAGCATTACAAATTTGTGACCCTTTCTAAAAATGCTTATAGAGGAACATAGTGATTTACAGGTCTGACATTTCTTAAAGTCTGCAACTTTATAAACTTGATTTTAGTAAAGAAAATGTGTTTATAATTGACACAGTGTATAGATTCATAGACTACTTCAGGTATCTGTCAAGATGACCGTGTTGCATTGCATTAACAAATTCTTGTTTAGTGTGTGAGGGGTATTGTTTTATAAGTTAGATTGTGGCATTACAGAATTTTAGCCTTATTGCTGCAGGTCATTTTACATCTTTATTGCCTACATCTTTATTTGAATAACTGTGTTTACATTTAGATGATGTATGTTGAGAAAGGTGAGACTGTCTTTACTGTTGCTGACCCATATTCAAATTTAATGTTGCATTTACCAAGTTAAATGATTGGCTATTAATTAGTTCTGTTTACAGAAACATGGAAATACTAATTAGGTTCAGTGGCAGTGTCAGGTGCATGTGGATTGCTACTTTGCAGTTGGGAAAAGATGCTGCACTTCACTTTAATCATATGCGATTGTAATGGGATCTTGTGCACTGCTAGCGTGTGTCAGCAGACACCGAGCAATTCTTCATGGAAGAATGCTAAACGAAAGCTGCTTTAGTAATTGTGCTGGGGATCTCTAGACTCATTAGGCAATGGGTCAAGAACTCAGGTTCCTCCCCTTCTCCCGTCTTGCTTTGCAAATGTTGCAGACTGTCAGTGAGCATTTTGCAGACCATGGCAAGGAGGTCTGTGCCATAGGGAGTTCAAATTTTCTCCATTAAAGCTTTTCTTTCCCCAGACTACATTTATGACTTCTGCCCTACTGGAATGGGGACTGGGAGGAGCCCAGGCATTTGTCCTGCTTTCCTCAGTGCTGCTTTTAGCTCTCTTATTTGAAAGCCAAACTCTGAATGAGAGTACTATGTTTCTTATTAAAATAGAATTCTTTAGGACTTGAGCAGTTTGGCGGTGTCTTCTTAGTTTCTTCCAAATCTTCAGAATCTCTTCAGCATCCTTCCATTGGCAGAGTGAAGAGAGATTAAAATGTTGGCCCCAAATTAAATAATAGTGATTCTGGCCTTCTTTTGTCATGCCACAGGAAGAACTGGTATCACAGTGGAGCTTTGTCTTTTTTCCTTAGAGGTGCTTGTAGGAGCAATCCTGACACTTTACAGCAGAACAGTGTAAATTCCATAGTCAAATAATTTCCTTTCTCCTGAGCAAATAGCTTCCTTGGTGCTCATTCCATACACTGGTGTGCAGCATTTCTGCTTTGGGGGAGCATTCAGCAGAGAGATATTCACTCACTCCAGGATGTGCAACACAATAACTGGTCGTTTTTCCATCTTTTTTCTCTAGTTTGAACTTTTTCAGCCCTGCCACAAGATGCTGGCCTGTTAAAAGGCTATACTGTAGCAAGAATTACCTGGCACATTGTTATTAAGAAACAGATGTGTGTGCGGAAAAATACTGATCTCTTGTGTTTAAAAGATACTGTAAAGGTCTGTTACTTAAGAAAATACAAAGATTGGAATGCATTACATTTAGAGGAAAAGTGTGACCAATTGTTTCACAACAGTTATCTCAGATGATGTTAAAAGAAATCCCCAAATATTGTTACAGTTTTATTGACTGCTTGGAGTAATAAGTAGGTATTCAATTCAGAAAAAGACGTATTTCTGGGTTTTTTTCCCCTTTTTAACTCTGAGAAACTTCAAGATGCTTAGAAGCACTACCACAACTATGGCATTAGAAAAGCTGTATTAATGAAATGACATTGCAGTATGGGCATGCTTGATAAAATTTGCCAGAAAATTTGATAAAATTGCCAGAAAATTTGTTCTTATGTTACTCTGGGTTTAGTCTAGAATGGAATTAAATCTCTATAAGTAGTGCATATTTAAAAGAGTGGGTAGCCAGAGGAGCTTCCCTTAAAATCTAGTGTGCCGAGAGAAGGAGATAGTGGTCTTTTTCCTGGTGCCTTTTCTGGAAAGCACGTGTATGAAACAAGCCATAAAGCAGGAGACCTTGCATTCTGACAGTTGTTGGAGACTTCTTGCCTTGAATCTTGGCATATGGGATGAACAGTACAAGGTAGTTTAAAAATCAGAGAAATTATTTTTGTTTTCCTGAATTTTCTAAAGCAATAGGCAATAGGCAATCCCTACAGTATATCTTGAGTAACTGTAAAAGTAAGAGGTAGTTTATTATAAATATATTTGCTTACTCTTTATTCTTTTTCTCTTTTCCTTTATAAAAATTACTTTGCAAATATCAGTAGGGAATTGAAGACAAAACCACCCCCCATGCTTTTCTTTCTAAAAAATTCTCTGCAAGCAAGTAAAAATCTTTGATTGAGGACTTAAAAAATCCTTCCCTTCAGTGAGATTAGCAGTGTATGTTCTAAGTTCAGAAATAAACTGTGGGAGTTCCTTGATAGCAATAACAATAAGCTAAACATAAAGTTTCTTTAGAAGGAGGTGAAAGGGGGCTTTTGTGTACAGCATTTGGAACACTTACCATATCATGTATCAGCACTTTGCATAGCATATAGGGAAGACATAGTGCTGTATACACAAATACACTCGGGTTTTACATGTCCATGTAAGGAATAAAGGAGGCAGACCCAGAAATCTTTATGTATTGATGCAACTCTCTCTCTTGAAAAAACACGTTTATTTACTTAAGTATAAAATAGTAGTTCACTGTTTTTCCTCTGTTTACTGGAAACAGTAGATAAACAATGGGGTCCATTATTATTTGTGGTCTCAAAAATTTATACAGACAAGGTACTGGCTGGCATCATGGATAATCCTCAGATATACAATGCTCTAAGTGTGATAGGCCTTACCCTTGTGGCTTTGTTGTTTTTTCTTAAATGATCTCAGTATTGGTCTGTGTGGTAAGAGTACTTGGTAAAGATGTGAACTGTGCCATGGATTCCCTTTTGACCTTAGAGTAACTTTTGGTTTACTCTGTATGGTGAAATGGGACTGTGGCTTAATCAGTTTTCATACAGAACTGAAGTCTGGGGTTTTTTTGACGTAAAAATGGTTGATGAACTACTTGTGTGGGGACTCTAAAAAAATAGTTTGTTACTTGTTACTGCTGAAGCATCCTATTTTTTGGGTAGTGGTCAGTTTCTGCAAATGTGGCGGTAGGGCTGGCCTGGTCTTGTTTGTAAAAAATGTTTACTTCGTATAACCTTGGCCATTGATTTGAGACTATAGACAAAAGAATGCCACTTATTCCAAGTGATAAAACTGTCTAGTGTTTGCTTTCTGAATCGTTTACAAAACTTACAAAGATTTTGAAAATTTAAGGAAAACCTTTGCAAGTTACCATATAATTTAAATATCAGGAATATTCTTTTCTTGTCCAAATGTTGTTTGTTGCTCTTCTGCTCTTTTGACAAGCAATTTTAGAGTTACCTTGCAAAACATGTAAACTTAATTAGTATGGACTCGTATTCATTTCACTGCTTCTCACTTTCTTTTCCCTCTGGAGTCATCTTGCTTGATATCAGGACTAGATGTGTATGAGATAAATGTCTTCCCACATTAAAACTGACCCAGTTTGTTGGAAGCTTTTATTTGAAGATGGTTTTAACTGGAAGGGCTTAAACTTAAAAGCCTTGAATATCAAAGTCAACTTGTGATACCAGTTGTCATGATACTCTTGAATGCAGAATAAAACAAAATAATCAAAAGTTAAATAACACAATAGCTATGGCCTTTACAACAAATGCAGTAACATTTTATAGCACTAACCTATACCTTATTTCCAAGTATCTCTAAGCAGTGTATAAACAGTTAAAGAAATGCCTACCCTTCTGGGGGAGAATGGCAGATTCCTGCCTGGCAGGTGTGGGAAGAATCACAAAGGGGAGAACTGACTTGTCTGATTCTATGACAAGTCTTCAGAAGGTAATTTAGGGTGATATATGGTTTTTTGAACTTCATGTGTTTCTCTGTTCTATATGTTACCATGTGCTCGTTCTTGTTTTTGAGGGCCTAATATAATGATCCCTGTTTTAATTAACTTCTTATCATCTCTCAGTATTCTTATGAAGAAGTGGGCAGCATATTATACAGTTGTTATTGCTGTGTTGCTATGTATATATATTTAAAATTAAATAGTACTTTTATATACTTTATTACATTATTTCTTAAATTTCATCTGCATTTAAGAAAAAAATGAGTAGTCTGGAGTGACTTGTTTTAACGAAATTATAATTACAGAAATCATAATTTCTTCAGGGTTTTTCCTCTAGTTGATACGTTTTCATTTTTTAACACAGCATTAAACTGCAATTTTTACTTGTGTCATCAAAACAAATACAGCATGCAAATCATTTTGTTAAGTGGTCATTTCAGAATAGATCTCCAAATAAACTTCCTTCTCCAAAGCATCACATACTTAAAATATACATAATTTCCTGTGTTTAATCAACATACCAGAAAAAAAAAATAGTGAATACTAGTTATATAGTAGAGTTTCTCTAAGAAGTAGTATTCTGTACTTCATCAAAGAGCACTTAAAATTAAGTACTTCCCTACTGCATTACTTAAAATTCCTGGCTGAACACTGAGGTATTTTCGTATCATAATGATAATTCTCAGATAAAATAAGAAAATGTCCTTATAGTGAGTTTTCCAGATTTAAAAGATTATAGTTATGGCCATAAATTATAAAAATAGGAATAATAAATCTGAGTCAGATCTACAATTATTCAGTTCAGTAATATGCTTCATGTAGGAGATGGTTACTCGGGGCATTGGCTGTTCATAGTATGGGAGAGAAGGAATGGGGAAGAATGATCCACACATAAATTACCTGGTGCTTTCAGTCATTTGATGTGTTTATTGCAGCTCATTTACTGTATTCTTTAGTCACCTCTGAGTTTGAAGGTGTTCATGTAGGATACTGCAAACTTTCTATCCAGTATCAAGCTTACATTTAGATCTTCTTTTCAAAGGTCTCTTCAAACCTACTGTAGTGCAAGGAGACCTGACTTTTCTATAGTTAAGCCTTGCTGCTTTGGGGTCTATTGTTACTTTAGGGACTTACTGTTACTAAAAAAAATGTCTTGGATGTTTGTGATTTGATTGAAAAATTGAAAAAAAAGCAGATTAGTTGGCTACTCTAGATTATTTGCAAATATACTTAACTTTTAGAGGTATGCTAGGTGAAAACTATGACATGTCAGAAAAGCCTAGTTTCTAGTGTACTCAGATTTAGTGAGTTTTTAAGAGACAGTTTGTGTGTTTGCTGCACTTTAGTAATGAGTGGGTTTTTGAAAAGTATATTGGATGTTACTTTGTCTTTAGCAGGGGTCTTAGTACTGGAGTCAGGATTTTGTCTTAACTGGATGTATAGCACATAGAGTAAGATAATGTGTTGTTTGTACTGGTAAAAGGGTGGATTGGAGGGTAAAGGTGGCCAACAAACTGTCATACAGACTTAAGACATACTCTCAAGCCAGAAACCTGGCTTTGTGGTTTTTTATACAGATGAGCTACACTTCTACAGAGAGATTTAAACTTAATAGATGTTCTGAAATAATATGGAGGCCACAGATATTGCACAGTTTTGAGTTTATCAATAAATAAACTCCAGGTTATGTAGCTGTGTCTTCCCAAGCTGTTTTTTGGCATACTTTTGTAATCGTAATGAAACATACTGTAATGACCTTACAGTATTGATTGACAGAAATCCTTTGATAAACTGTTCTTCAAACTGGATTTGTACTACTTGGCATTCCACAGACATCTGCCCAATATATAACTATGTGTTTTGTTGTTTTTGGTTTTAGTTTCTCCAGCAACGGATTCTCAAAACTTTCAATGATGAGTTGAGAATACAGTAATTTAAATTGTAGATTATATTAATGTGGGAGCAGTTGAAGGCACTTTAGGATTAGCATTTACTGCTGACAAGCTGGAAGAATGACCTGAAATAAATCCCTTAACATGTGGCAAGTACTACCTCAAATGCAATTAATTATTCAAATAAATATAAGATGAAATAGATGGCTTGAAGAATATGAGCTGGTGATCTGTTGCAGATCATAAATGGAAGAGAATTTTTATTAATATGTAAGGGCAGGCACTAAAATTCAGCTAGTTTTTAATACCTTTTGTTAAAGTATCCCTGACGAAAACCAGCAAGTCTTTAATCTTCTCTGCTCAGTGCTGTTGAGGCCTCAAGCCATGTATCCTGTTTTGGCATAGTGAGTCAAGGTAGAGGTAACCAGTTGGAGAGTGTCCAGAGGAGATAAAAATGATTAGCTGTCAAGGAAGCATGAAAAGAATTAGTGAGAACTGACATTTTTTGTTGCGAGCATGTCTCTCTCTAGCGCGTGTCTCTCTCTAGATGAATCACAGAATATTCTGAGTTGGAAGTGACCCAGAAGGATCATGGAGTCCAGCTTCCAAGTGAATGGCCCATAGGGGATCAAACCCATGACTTTGGCATTATTGGCACCATGCTCTAACTTGCAGTGTTTTGTGAAGAACAGAATAACCTCTTTGTGAGGATGAATCAAAGCAATTAATCTAGAGAGGGAGATTTAGGCATTAGGAAAAAATTCTACTTGGAGAATGGTTGAGCTCTATAGTAATTTGCATATGAAGGCCAAGGCATCCCTGTCATCAGAAGCTTTCAAGAACAAGCTTAGACAAGTGTCAGGCATTGGTTGATTCCTCCATCAGATAAATGGATTCATATTCTTGAGGTCCTTTCCAGCACTTTAATTATCTTGAAAATAGCTGTAATAGAAGTGACTTGTGTAGGAGTTAGTATTGATTAGTAAGAGTTGTTGGATTTTTATTTGAGACAAACAAAGATTTTTTTTTTTTTTGCTTCAAATCACCACATAATGTATTTGTTGGGTAAGTCCTGAGCAGAAAAGCCTTACATGCCTTTGATGAGAGTGAACTACCTCTTCTAAATTTAAATACTAAAATTACACTTCCTAACACATTGGTTTTTTAAAATGTATTTGTTTTTATAGATGCTTTTGCCTTGCACAGTAACTAGGTTAGTATTACCTTGAGTGCCTTTCTTCACTGTGCCTTGGTTTCATTCTGGAAAAGTGAAGGCACACTCAGTAATGTAAAACTGGTATAGAAAGACACTATATACTTTTGTGGTAGATTGTCATATTGTCTTTTAAATCAAAATTGCTTTAAAAAAATTGCTGCTTCTGGATTTATAATTATTAGGGAGGAGTCACTTTTATTTATATATTATTGTTATTAGTGTCTGTTTTAGGGGACCATATCTTCATTTCTTTTGTTTCTTCTCCTGACTAAAGGGGCTTAACCTGGACTATGTTTTAGGTATAATACTATATGACATTAGTTTTTAATGCTTCATTTAATTTTTTTTTTTGCCTCCCAAGGTCTCTGTCTTGAGAAGCTGCCAATATCTTCCTCAGCTAGCAATCTCCATGGGGACCGTGAACAAGAAATTGTTACATGCTATGAGAAGGCTGGGGATATTGCTCTCTTGTACCTCCAGGAGATAGAAAGGGTAAGCTGGGGTGATTTTCTTGATTGAAGAATTGTGTGGCTCATCTTTCATTGATGTGGTCTTGCCAACATCTTGGTAACTCAACAAAAAGATGTCTAGTATTTCTTTTCATAGGAATTCAATGCACATTTACAATTCGACAATAAATTAGGATGCCTTAATGGATGTCTGGTATCTATCCTTCTGACTGTTCTCTCATTCTGACCTCTTGGGAAACAGTGCTAATTGTCAAAAAAGGGATAGAGCTCCTCTGAACTACTCTGTATATTTAAGATGCTGATCTGTGGCCTCTTGTTACTCTATGGTAGTTCATTCAGAATCATGGTGTTATGGTGTCTTTCAAACATATGTTACAATATGTATGTTGCATGTATATACTTACTAGCTTTTCAGATAATTCTTAAAAAGAATTTAATTCAAAACAAAGCTATGAAGATAGAAAATTAATCTTGTTGATTTTTTTTGAGCCAATAACATGACTGCACCTAATTTCTCTTTTATAAACTACTTGAAGACAAGATTCTGACATAACGTTGTACCCGTCAGCAAGTTCAATGACATATCAGCCAGAACAATAACTGAAAGTGTGTTTGCTTCAGCACAGTCCTAGGGCAATGAAAAAGTCATCAGTTATCATAGCCAGATAAAGATATGATTTTGAAATCTAGATGAACTTCAGATAAATCTCAATACTTCTATAAATTGAATCATGAAAATGTTCTTGGATTTGATAGCCCATT
Source organism: Daphoenositta chrysoptera (assembly GCA_013397915.1). Taxonomy (NCBI): domain Eukaryota; kingdom Metazoa; phylum Chordata; class Aves; order Passeriformes; genus Daphoenositta; species Daphoenositta chrysoptera. Next base: position 18,287 of record VZRO01002989.1, read on the forward strand.
TGTCATTTTGTCTCATTAATATATTCCTTACTGTATGTATGTATGGAACTACAGTCACTGTCAGACTCTGGGGTACTAGATGTGTAGCAGACTGGGTTTTTATTGATGAAAGCTGTTATATCTGAGCTTCTTAATGTTAGGCAAAATACAACAGAATATGGACAGTTCTGCAGACTATTAAGCAAGTTCCGGTACCACCCTGACTTTTAGATGTTATGGATTTTGAGTTATGGAAAGTTAAACTTAGGCTCCTCATTTGTTAAGAGTGTAAGTCTTCGTGATTTCAATGCTTCAAGCTTTTTCTGAATTTAAAGGGATACATAGGATCTTTTATTTCCTACTCTTGATTTCATTTACACCATTAACTTTTGTCATCTGTCTGTTACCACTTAGCAAAAACCCTTAAGTGACATAAATGCTTTTTTAAAAGAAATTTGTGGTACCCTTTAGTTCTAGGGGTTACACAGTATTGCTTTTTATTTAGAATTTGAGGTACATTTGGGCAAAATGCAATACACTTGGGGCTCTGTTCTTTGGCTTGTGAATGCTGTTAGAGTGAAGTGAGCTGGCAATATCCATCTGATCCTCTTTTTCAGACCCATTGCTTGCAAGCCTCAGGCCTGTCACCTGACAGCTGTCTTTGAAGGAGTTATAAGACACAGTTAGTGTCATGAAAAACGGAAGAAAGGGGAAAGAAAACTGATGGGATGGGGGGAAAAAAGTAATTCACATTGTTTTTAAAATACGTACAAGTTTTTATATTCTGAGGGTTTTTGCTTGTTTTGTTATTGTCTTTAATATACGTGCACTGAATATGAAGATGAATAAAAACTGGTAACTCCATATTTTGACAGCATTTTTAATGCTGATGTAATAAAATTATTTCTAAATTGTTTTTTGGAAATCAGTCTGGACATAACTTTTAATCTTCTTACTGCTCTTTGCAGCAGTCTTTTCTAACTAACACAAGTTTTAGATTTTTGAGTACCATCACCTCCTGCTACTGAATAAGGTTGCAAATATGCTTTTTCATATTCTTCTCTTTTGTATACCATTTTTCACAAAAATTTCTGAAAAAATATTACAAAATTTTGCTTAGCAGTATTTCTGCTTGGTAAATAAATTATCTTTAAGGGTATAGCCAAGAGCAAAAGGTTTTTATTTAGGTGACAATCGAGGTAAAGCTAGAAATGGTCTACTAGCCACCACCTACAAATTGCAAAGATTTCTGCAACATTAAATATTAGCTTCCATGTAAAAGTACACAAACCTTGATTTTAAGTTTTTTTCTAAATACGCTTTTTTCCCCCTTTTTCTTTTGTTCTCTTAGGTAATTAATGCCAATATACAAAACAGAAGCCCTAAGCCAGGGCCCACTGCACATGAACAAGAACTTGGGTTTTTCCTGGAAACAGGACTTCAAAGAGCACATGTTTTATATTTCAAGAATGGGTGAGATTTGATTCTTCTTTTATTGTGTTTGCTTTTTGCTTAGGTTTTGTATTTGTGATTTAACTGGGCATCATTTTTAGCAATTGTGGATTCCATAATTATGAAGTCACTTATTAATAAAGTAGTAATATTTTGATTAAAATAGTAAGGCTGCCCATATTGTATTTATTTACGTATTGGAAAATTGTTTAGTCAAAGTATATTAAGCAGAAAGCATTTTATAGTTGTACTTCCTAAATGTAAGAACTTCAAGTACCTTAAGCTTTAACTATTTGAAATTTACTTTATTATCGAACACTCTTAAAAGTAGTTGTCAACATACTGAAACTCTTGATTGTTATAATTTTGATTTTGTATAATTTTTTTCCAAATCTCTTCAGTTATCACTTATTTTAACATTGTGCTGCAGGATAAATGTGCATGAAGATCAACAGTACGTATACAAGTATACAGTCTTCATTGTACCTGCTCTGTAGATCCCTTTAGATTCTGCATGGGAGTTCCTTTATAATTTATTTTAAATAAGGTTTTGCCTAAAAGCCTAAAAATAAATTGAGTTCCCGCACAGAATGAGAAAAAGAATACAATTCTCCATTTTTAAGAACTTCAAAACTCAGCACAAATGGGTTTTAAGTACATTTCTGCCATTTGTTGAAATCACAAAGTTTAAATATTTGTTTCTGGGGCTTCTTATTTCATTAGGAAAATGTGATTTTATTGAAATATTGGAACTCTTGATAGGACTACTGTTTTGTACCAAAAATGTTTCTTATTCCTTCAAATACATAAACCGGAGATGAAGGAAATCATGCAGTGTCTGTAAAGAGTTCGAGATTTTAGTGTAGTGAGGGTAGGGTAAAAAAAGGCTATCCAAGTTTTAAACTGTTCAGGAATTTCAACATGGAGATGATCACTATGCTTTTGAAATCTCTTTCTTAAAGTGTTGAAGTAGTGGTGCAATAGCATGATCTGCGTGTTACACTTTAGTCCTGTTTTCATAATTTAATTGCAGGAGGAATGGAATGTTCTGAAAGCTAATTTTTTTCATTTACTGTAGCTAAAAATAAGATCTCTGTTTTCAGGCCTGCACAATAAATAAATAAAATACAGTTACTGAAAATATCCCAGTAGCAGTCATGGTTAAGAACAAGATAAGTATTCCACATTTTGGAGAATGTTGATTGAAGGCCAGGGATGGAAATGGTGCATTTAATCTGACATGTTACGTGTAAAAGCAATCAGCAGTAGACTTTGCTTTTACACACAACACGTCAGATTAAATGCACCGTTTAAAGCAGGTTGCAATTATTTAAGAAAACAAAGAGCAACTGCACAAAACAATTCATGCAGTGGATTGTTAAGGAACATCCAGACAGGAGTGTTTTTCCCAGACCATATCAGCTGCTCTGATGTGAACTTTGAAAGGTGATTTTATTCCATGTACATTTTAATCCTTCCCAGTGAAGTTGTTGGTGATCTTGTTAACTCCTACATAAGCATATAATTTTTTTTTGCAGTCTTTAGTACAGTGATCCCTTGCAGTTTATACTGCTTTTATAATTTAGCTAATTACACATTATATATAGAATTTTTAATTTCTTCTTCTAGTTCCATTGGCCAGTGGTACTTTTTTTGTGGTATGATAGGAAGCAAGGTGTTAGGAAAAATAGGTCTGTGACAATCATTATTTTATATATTCTTGCTGTTACATCCTTAAGTTTCCTTCCTTAATTCAGAGTCAATCATGGTTCTTTCAATATTTCCTAATATGGTCATTGTTCCAGGCTGCTTGTTGTGTGGCTGCTTTTAGGGATTGCTTTTTTTATTTTTTCATTTTTTATCTTGGGTTTGCCAGAACTGAAGAGAACTTAAAATATATACTTTTTCTAATAGGGATAAATTTAATTTATGGCCTGCTTTTTCATACATCTATTTTAAGGATGTTTTGTTTCATTTTTAAATGTGTCATCCCTCCTGCTATTAGGTTTATACAAAGTAGGTTTGAGATCTTTCCAGTAAGCTTTGCAACATACTTCAAGTTTACATGTAATCTAAAATCATTTTTGTACATGTGTGTCAGTTTCAAACTAGAAAAGAAAATAATATAACTTTTATACGAGCTGGAAGACCATAATTTCAGCAGTAACATAGGGAGTATTACTGCCTACCCATAAAGTTGGTTGATCTTCAGATTTCCCTTTTGTTTGTTAACTGTACAGAGATTTTGTTATAAGTTGAGTAATCAAGATTTTATAGAGGTTTAAGTGATTATCTTTCATGTATGCATTATCTTGTATGAAAAGCTAGGAAGTATTTGAAACTTAACTTAGCCTTTCTGCTAAGTGGTGGTTTTTTGAAAATACATGGAAATACAATTAGCTCAAAAAAAAAAAAAAAGTTGACGTGGAAATAGTCTGAACCAGAAAAGTGTTAGTTTAGTGCTATTAAGACACAAAACTGGAATGAATGGTTTCTTCTGAAGCATACAGAATTTTATTAAAGAAACAAACTACATACCGATTTTTCACTTGGGAGATGAGGAACATTTCAGCTTGGAAATGTGTTACAAGGAAGTTGAGGAAGTTGTTCTAAAACTTAGGGTAGGGTTTGTGTATTTTTTAAAAAACATTCTGAAATATGTAACTTTACATGTCTTTTAGGCTGATTACATAATTTTTGTAGTAGTTGCTTTGTAATTTCATATTGAAGGAGTTCAAAGTCCTGATGTTTTTCCAAGAAAAGATGTGAGCACAAGAACTTTGACACTGGTGTTTAACATAGCTGTTTTCAAGTAGAATGCCCCTGAGAAAGAGAGGTCAGCTGCTTATGTACACAATGTTTCTTCTATCCTAGTATTTGCTTTGTATTCATGTCACGAGATTTACAAATCAATTTTGTCTTTTTTATGGTTTTTATTTTTGCGGTAATAGTGTTCACAAATATACTGGAAGTGTATGCTCCTGAAGTACAATGGCATTTTGGTTGAAGTCTAAAATCAGGAGGCCATCATGTGAAAACCAGACTTATGTAGCTTCCAGAGCTATTTTTTTGGCTTATTTTACACCTGCTCCAAGGATGTTGGTCGAGATCCAGACTGCGATTTGATCTAGTCTCCATCATGGTTCACATACTCAGTCAAAGCCCGAGGATCCCGGAGAAGATCTGTACTCCTCATGGGGCTGTTACCTGTGCTGGCACAGCCACAGTGAAGCAAGACATTCCCAGTATCCTCCAGCAAGTTGTTTTGTATAGACTGGCTTCTTCTCCATAGAAAATTAGCCCTGAAAAAAAGTAATAAAAAAAAATCAACCAATTTTTCTCATTTTTTTCATATAATTGATATCCTTGATTTATATTGACTCTAAATGTTTGACAAGCACAACAAAAAGCTCTACTTAGGGTATGGGGTTTATCTATGTAGAATTTCTTTTATCTATTTTTCTCTTTTCACTATAGCATATAACAGAAATAGCATAAGAATATTGCTCTCTTTCTGGTAAGGGAGGAACAGTGGGTGGGAGGCAATTTGCAGGTGCTTCTATTCCACATGTATATCTATACAGTGCTCACAATTAGGGATTTTAGAGTGATAAAATCCATAAGAAAAGGATTTATGTTAATGCTTGACATAAATGCACATGAAGATCCTCTAAGATCAGCACTCTACTGTATTAGAATACAGTACTAGATACCTATCACTCTGCACCTCTTGAGATCTTGTTACACATCCTGCATCAGTCTCAAAACAAGTTGGTGTTTAAGTAAAGAATAGAAAGTAAGATGAAAACATTGAAATCCTAGAAAGTATCACATTCCTTATATGTAAAATACCACTGTTGTATATTGGAAGGAAAGCAAAATCACTTCTGTTGCAGTTTTCAAAACAGCTTTGTTCCCTAAATACCTGCTTTCATGTTTGTGTGGTTAGGAAACTAAGGCAAGAATATATTCAAGACAGGAACAAAAATCACTGCTCTCTGATTCCTAGCAAAAATAAGTTTTCAAAGAATACTTATATTATCTGTCATATCAGATGCTTTCCTCATCCTTATTTCCAATACTGTTCTTACCTCTTAGTTCTTTTTGAAAAAACTGTATTTGAACATGAGAGGAAATTATTATTCCCTCACATATTCAAGATAAAATAATCCATTATGATTGCTTTGTCTTTGAAACCTTACTGTATGTTTATTGCTCAGAATTGTGTCTTAACTTCAAGAGTTTAAAATAAGATTCCACTGTGAAGTTACAGGTGGGAAACCTGGCAGTGTTATATGGAAGACTAAAGTGGAAATAAACATGAAGGAATCACTTTTATCCAAAATCTTATTAACTTTTGTAATAACTAGTTATGCAACGAACAGTGAAAGAGTGATGTTAGTATCTGAACTGATGTTCAAGATTGATATTCTTCATAATTTGTGGTTGGAATTCTGGCTCCAGCTCCCTTTTTCCAAGAAGATACTTAGGATTTTTTAGCCCATGTACTACATGTCTTGCTGACAGTGGCTGTTGATTGCATTTGCAAGCATCAGATTGAAGGTTTTGGTTTTATGGTGAGTTGTGATGGCTGGCAAACAAAATGGTCTTGGATCCTCAAACTGGGGAGTTCATATTTTGTACACTTCCCTTGCTTCCCTCCAAATGCTTGTTTTATTGCTGTAGTTAATGCTCTTGTTTTTCCACTGTAAGGAGGAGTTACCTACTGTCATCTTCCCCAGACCTAGACTCTTAGCACGCATTTTCCTTGTTTGCCTTTTGCTGGTTCAGGTGCTTGTGTGGTTCTGTGGCAGCTGTCTGTTCTCAAAGAAATCATGGCTTTCTGTCATTCTAGTGAGAATTGATTCACTGGAAGGTGTGATAATGGCTCGTGTGGCTGTCAGAAACGAGACAGGACCATGGCAAGTGAGAGTAGGAAGACATCAAGAAGGAAGAATGGTGGAAAAAGGGAACAAATACTAAGAAATGAGAATGGGGAGGATGAGATCTTCCTCTTCAGCTCGTGGACCATTAGGTGGACTAACTACCAGTGGAACTGCAGTCTAGGCAGTGTTTTCATTTTGAATGCATGAATGCCAGAACTGCTGCTTGATTGGGCTCTTTCAAATACATAGACTTGTGTAGCTCTAGTGGCACACTGAAGATGTTTTATTTGTAAGCCCAAACATCAGTTAAGAATTTTCAAGCATCAAGCAAACATGATCTTCTGTAGTGAATTTGAGATACCTGGGATTTTTCTTTCTGCATGATGTAAATGGATAAAATGAGAAGTGTGCCATGAACATTTTTTTAAAGTAGGCTTAAAAAAAAAAAAAAAAAAGAGTAGATTCTGGCAGGAAATTAGGGTTTTTCTACATTTTATTCAGAAAATAATACCCAGTGTTAATTAATGTTTTGTGAAAATTATACAGATTGTGGGTGTACTGAAAGTGTAAGTATGAAAGGAAGAGAACAAAAACAGAACTGTCTGAAGTTGCAACTATGTTGCCTCTCATAGATAGATATCTAAATGCATCCCAGGGCGTTTCTCTAATAGTGGATTAAGTTACACTTCTCAACCCTCTTAAACCTGATGGAAAACAGACACAGACATTAACCACAATCTTCCAAAGCACTATCCATTGTGCAGAGTATGTTGCCTTGTCCATTTGGGCAGACCTTTTATTAAAGTTATGGAAGAGAGCCATAGAATTACAGTCCTTTTTAATTTTCTTTTTAGTTCATCTTTCAAGGCTATACAAAGCAGTATGGTAAATGGCATACTTTGGTATTAGGATGTTCTGTTACTGCTTAGGAGTTGATCTCTTGATTTGTCACATTTCTTGGTTTTTGCTTATGTAGTAACTTCTTTTATTGTGAAATTGTTTCTGGCCTTAATACTGTGCAAATGACTCTTAATTGGCTAAAAGTAATTAGTTCAAGTGTATGGATTTTAATGTTACGTTTTTTTTGTAAACATGTCAGTTATACTGAAGTTACTGAAATGTCAGTGTTCTGATTGGCATGCAAATTAACAGTTTTGCCTGCCCTTACTCCTTACCCTTAAAATAATCCCCTTTACTTTCATATTTGAGTTTTTGGGAGAAAAAACCCCAAATTTTAAAACTTACTGCATAAGTACAATGAGTTTACAAACATTGCATTTCTTTTTCTATTTATAAATACAGACAGAGAGAGGAAACACAAGAGAAGGTGGGAAGTGACCTCAATCTTGTATCAGAATAATTAATTAGGTTCCAACATAAATTGTTGTAGATTAGGGTGCAAATATGTAGACACAAGGATGCAAATAGGCTCTAAGGGCATGTCTGCATAGACTTTCAGTAGATCTTGGTTCTCAGCCTAACTGGCAGAGTGCTACTTTAAGAGTCAAAGTAGGTTTTTTTTTTTTCCTTGAAGATTTAAAGCAGCAAACATTCTAATTGTCTTTAAAAATGAGGAAGATGCAATTCAAAGGAGTTGGTTTGAGCGTGTTCTGACAGGAGGCAGTCATATAAACACATATATGTAACTATCAGTGTCCATCTGTGGGCTGTCTTTGTCTTGTCTGAAATTGCTGAAAACGTGTCAGTTCCAAGTGAATGTTAATGTACCTTAAAATTCCTTGTCCCATGAGAGGAAGGGATCTCAAAGTTGTTTACAGACACGGTGGGACATTGCTGTCTTAAGTTAATGTGCCCTTTTGCTCTGGCATCCAATCAGCACAGCGAGAACTGCTGACATGAAGGCACATCATAGTGAAAAGCAGGTAAAAGCTGTTTGTGTCCTAGGCTAGGAAGGAAAACCATGTGCCAGAGTAGCCACCACTCTTCTCCTCAATGTTACAAACTGTTAACAAATACAGGAAATGTACTTTGCTAAAAGTAGTGCGATGTGGAGATCTACCATATTATTCATGGTATATTTTGCTTCATTTCTTGTCTCTCAAAGCATTTAACTCGATTTTAGGGTGATTTAGACTGTAGTTTTGCAGTCTGTTTTTTAGTAAATTTCATGTAGCAGATGCTTGACAAATCTGTTTTGTGTTTGTGTTGACTTGTGCATTGGATCACTGTTAAATGCTTTATGAAGCAAAAGCTAATTCTGTATTTTAACTGCTTTTTTTCTTACTCCTTTTTCCATGATACAGTAGAACTTCAGTCACAAGTTTCAGCCCCTTTGCAGATGCTTAAAAAAGTATAATAGGTAACTAATAGCAACCTGTCATGAAGTGTCTAAGGGCTTGTTAAAGTTGCATGCTTTTTCATAAAGTGTTTTGTTATTGTTCTTGTAACACATCAAAAGACATAAACTTCATATGGAAAAAATGCCAATTCCTAAAATTTCATTAAGTTATTGTGATTTGAAGTTCTACTACATAGTATATGTTTCATCTGCACTGGAAAAATAAAGGTTCAATCTGACAAGTTCTTGCTCATAACTCTTTTTCGACAGTTTTGCAGGGAGCGTTTCAGTTTTTTGGCAAGTCTGCTTTGGTTGGTTGGGAGTTTTTTTCTTTTTTCTTTTTTTTCCTAATCTTGTTATAAGGATCCATTTGTGACTTTGCAATACAGTCTTTGAGAAAGAACTCCATTCATAGGAATACACTTAGAGGACTGAAAGCTGGGATTTCAGTGGACTGGTTTTGGGACTGGTTTTGGCTCTCTAAAATATTTGGAATGTGGTATTACTGTATGATATGTATTTTGGTTTTCCAAAGGTGCTGAATGTATCCAGATTCCAATGAGTTTGGAGGTTTTCTTGAAATTTGGCCTAATGACTTTCTGTCCTTCATTAGTGTATGAAATTGGTGCAATAGTCATCAGCTATTGAGGCCTGCCTGTGTGAAATGTATAAATCAATATAATCTTTCACACAGTTGTTTTCATGCAGATGTTTACACAAGATGAGTTTTCTTTAGTAGGTACTAGCTGATCACTCTGTGGTCAAGCTCTGCTGTAGCATGTGGGCTTTTTACAAGCAATTTTTATTGCTTGTGTGACTGGTGATTATTTCTTTTTAGCCAACTGGTGGCATACTTTGGCATAACTTTCAACCTGTTCATACAGATTTTGTTGTTTGGAAATGCTACTTCTTTTTAAATGAGCTGTTATATAAAAGCATTTTAGAAAGTGAACTTGTACTAATGAAAGATGCTGTCTGTACTAGTGAAGGATGTGTGAAAACGAAAGTTTCTGAAATATCCTGATACTCCTTTATTATGTAAAACAGAACAGAGATGAGTGCTGTCATGTAATCTGAAGAGTAAAATAAATGAATAGGTCTCTAGGTAAAGTGATAAGAGTACTACAGTCCGATAGCAAGATCTCTTGCTTCAAACACTAATTTCAGGTATTCTGCAACTAAATTGAAAGAAAGTATTTGTATAAAAATGCTGGCTTTTTTGAATTTGTAGAGAGTTGCAATTCACAAGATCCATATTTTAAATAGCTTTTAAAAGAAAGACAGCAAACTAAGGAAGACAGTTTTAACATCTGATTTATAGTGCAGTGCAATAGTGCTTTTCCTTACAGAAAGCTTACACAATATGTAATGTTTCTTGTCTCTTTGGGCTCTATCTTAGGTAAATGCTATGCAACTTGCACATAACATCACACCTTAAGACAATATATAATGTAACAGTATGATTCGAGACAAGTTAAACTTAAGATCAAATAATTTTGTTTTGCAAGTAAACTTCAAATAGTGAAATGGTTGTCCTATTGTTGTGTGCAGGCTGCAGAATTCAGTTGTTCAGGTCAGCAAAAAGCTAACCCAGTCCTTTACCAGTTCAAAGACAAATTGTATTAGTATAAAATAAAATACTCTCAACTGCTTTTATGTGCAATAAAACCTCCAAACAACTGATAAAGAGATGAGAAAAAGGTAAAGCTGTAAGACCATTCAATATAATCTATTGTTTGAGAAGAAAGTTCAGATCTGCTAAAATTGTTAGTATCAATAATGCCTCTGAGGGTCTTGAAGCTCTGCAAAAGCTGTTTAGGCAGCAGAAGTGGAAGAAGTGTAGATGGAGAAACTTGAGTTGCAGAAGCACATGAAAAGCCAGTGAGAATCAAGAACAGAACACTGATCTCCCAGTCCTCTTCTGGCCACAAAGTGGGCCTTAATGTGTTTGTCCTCTTTCCCTTCTGAAAAAGAGTTCAAAATTTTATGTTTTATATTGCTTTCAGGGTTACAAGATTTACTCATTTTTAGTCTCCCTGTTTTAAGGTGTCAAGAGGCAGCTTAAATTGATTTTTTTTTTCAAAGTTTATATTTGAAGCCTAATGTAACTGAGAACTAAAATTCTTGTAGCAAAGAGAACAACTTAGTTTTGTCTTTTTGAGGCAGTTGCTTCTTACTTTTTTCCTTGTCTCTCCTTGAACTATCTACTGATCATGAAAATACCTATTTTTTCAACAAACTGGCAGGGAATGTTGTTATAGTAATCAGTGGTGAGGTTCCCAGATGAATATATATATATGTATCTATCTCTATATATCTATCTCACAGAAAGGCAAAGAAGCTATGAAGGAAAAAAAAAAAATGTAGCATGGATTTTAACAACTTTATTGAGTAATATTTTAAGGTGTTACTTCATCCAAGTTGGAGTACTGTCTAATTCTATGTTTATGTACAGGAACTTGACAAGAGGAGTTGGTAGATTTAGAGAGTTACTAAGAGCTGTCGAAACAAGAACTACACAAAACCTGCGAATGGTAAGTTATATTAAACCACTTTCCTATTGTAGCATCTGAATTTCAGTAGGCAGGGAAAGCATAAAAATAGTGGATGAGTTAGATACAATAGTCAGATACGTAGCATATTGATAGGGACCTGGTATCCAACACTTTATGAGGTTACCTTTCCTGGCTTAAGAATGATTAAAGTAAGGAATGTGTGGTACCCAGTCTCTCCTGTATTTCTTTCTCCTATTTGTGGTTATAATTAGAACCTGACTGGTCTCTGATTGACCATAATTTCAACCTTAGTTATAATTGCCCTATTTATGAGTCAATATCATTTCCTGTTTTCGTAAGGTAGTGGGGGTGAGAACAGAGTGCATTGTTTTTGTGTGGTTTCTATTAAGTTGAAGGCTATCAGTTTATAAAGCCTCTTAAAGGAAAAACACGAAAACAAAATCATGAAGATTTGTTACTTTTATTGTCAGAAGCTTGAATCTGTTATATAATAAAAAGTAGAGGCTTATATCTTTTAGTCATACAGTGTAATGATTTTCAAAATATCCTAGATTAGTTTCCTAATACTGGGTCTTTAAAACTTCCCAACTGGTAGTAAGGAAGGTAAGTGATTTCTTAATTCATTCAATAACTGATTCCTTGTAAATATATTAAAATTATTTAATAACAGACCTTCAATGGAGAGGGATAATATTGCAAATTTTAATAAAAAAGATGAAGGACTTGTTATGGTATAGGAGTTAAGGTGGAAGATGCAGATTGTATAGTGCTGTCTGTGATTTAAACATTACACATCTGTTTTTGGGAAATGTTACTGGGAAATTCTGCCAATTCTGATGCAATTCTAGATCTTGCCTTCTTTCTACTGCCCTGGTAGAAAATCTATGAGTTTTCATCATTGTGATACATACTCGTACAGGTTCTATGCATGTGTATGAAACATTAAAGAGGAGATTAACCCTGATAGTTATGGAATATAGGATGACTTAAAAGCTTTAAATTAGTATTATTTAATTAAAAATATTTATGTAAGTATTTCTACAGTTAAATATATGGTGACAATAATAGTTGGTCACCTTTTCGTGCTGATTTTCCACCTTCTTTCACTCTTGCTGAGCTTTAACAGTAGCTAACACCAGCACCTTCAAGTACAAGTTGTCAGAAGCCTCATTCAGCCCACATTCCATAACTGTCTGTGGTGGGTTGACCTTGTCTGGCTGCCAGATGCCCACCCAGCTGCCCTCAACCTCCCTTCCTTAAAACACAGGGACAAAATATGCTAGAAAAGGTCTGAGACAGGTCCGAGGTAAAGGCAGGGAGTTTGCTTACCAGTTACTGTCACAGGCAAAGCAGGTTCTTCTTGGAGAAAATTAACTTCATTTATTGTCAATTAAAAGAGAGTGGAATGATGCAAATCAAAGACAAAAACTAAAACACCTTCCCCCCACCCCCCACCATTTTCTCAGGTTCAACTTCAGTCTTTGACTTCTGACTCTTCTACCTCCTCTCCCTACTCTCCTATTCCCTGAGTGGTGCATGAGGGGGTGGAGGGGTGTGGTGAGTTCCTTTCTGCTGCTCCTTACTCCTCAGACTTTTCCCCTGCTCCAACATGGGGTCCCTCCATGGGGCTGCAGTTCCTTCAGGGAGGATCACCCTATATCACCATGGTTCTCTTAGCAGGTTGCAGTGTGGATAGCTGCTCCACTGTGGTCTCTCCAATGCAAACAACTGCTCTAGCTCTGGAGAGGCAGTAGAGGTTATTGAGCATCTTAGGTTATTGATTATCTTAGGAGCAGCAGTTGGGTTGTTGGGTTCAGAAGTATCTGAATTTAACTAATAAAATCGAAAAATTGTTTGTTGTTGCCATTATTTTTCTTTGTGTTTAGATAATTGAACTGGGTACTTCTACCTTTTAAACAGAATCATGCCTGGTGTTTTGGATGTTGTAGAATAAGAAAATATATTCTATATAAGTAGTCTTCATTAGAAAAAATCTGAGCATTTTTTAAGAATTTGTATTCAGCATTTCTAGGGCAAATATTTATCTTTTGCTTTTACAGACAATAGCAAGACAACTTGCAGAAATTTTATTACGAGGTATGTGTGAACAGAGTTACTGGAATCCACTGGAAGATCCTCCTCACCAATCACCCCTCGATGATCCACTTCGAAAAGGTTCAAATACTAAGAATTACGCTCTCAGTAGAAGACCACGGGTATACACTGGAGAAAAGTATGGCTGAGTTTATACCTCTTTGTTTCTATAACTGCAGCTGTTACCCAGTGCACTGGGTAATTTGGTTTATATTTTTGAAAATGTAGAAGGAATTTGGTATTGTGAATGAGAATGTTTCCCATGCTGTGTAGATAGATAGATAGATTCCCTGAAGAGAACTAGGGAAGAAACATGCTTCTCCAAGTGGAACTTTGCACTGTATACATTAGGCCTTTTGTTCTCAATTGTAGAAATATTGGTTTTTTCCTATCCTGGTGTATATGATACACTCAATATTTCTTAATATACATGGGGTACAAAAGAAAAAATTAATTGGATGGCAAATCAGATATTGCACATTTTAGAAGTTGTGTGCTGCTTCTAGATATCTATTCTGCTTTATCATAGAAAGATTCAACAATATGGTCAAGTTGGTCCAGGAACCATTATGAAAAACAAAACATATCTAGAAATTTATCTAGCAGTTTCAAAGATAGTTTATTTCCCAAGGCAGCTACCTTTTAGCTCATCATCTTAGATTAGTTTTGGCACTTCTTTATGAAGAAAGGAGAACCTTTTTGTTCAGTTTTAATCTTCCATTGAATCGGGCAAGTGATACTTTTTGAATCATTTTTGTGTGGTATATCTCACAGTGAATTCTGGAGTAGCTATGGTGTGTTTCTTCCTTCTTGAAAATGTAACTTTTTTCTCCAAACCAATCACCATTAGGGCTAGTATTAAATATAGACAGCCATTTCCTTGAATTTTACATTTTTCTTAGAAGTTAACAGCTCTAATCTGCAGACACCCCTTCCAACCTCAACTATTCTGTGATTTTGGGAAATCAGTATGATCTGGGAATATCTTTGAGGACACATTGTCTATTCCATAGGAAATTTTTGACCCTCTTTCTTCAAAAAATTTATTATTATTATTGTTTTTTGTTTATATTGTTGTCCAGCTGGATTAAAAATCAGGCATTGTGGGATTGTAATTTCAATCTTGTCTGACTGCCTCTGGGATATGACATCATTAAAAGCAGTCTATTGAGCTTTAGGAAAAGCTGCAGGCATGGAGCTGAACAATCAATTTGCCTAAACAACTACTGTGTTTCCCTGCAAGTACATAATTAATAAACTGTACATGCAGGCAGCCTTTTTCGTAAAAACAAATACTTTTTTTTTGTGAATACACCTTGATCACTGCTCTTAGAAGTGCATTTATTGCCCAGAATGAGGAAATCTCTTTTAGGCAGCCTTATTTTCTTGCTCAAACCACTTTGTATTGTACAGCAAATCCTAAAGAACAGTCTGTTCCTCTCTTACAGTATATATGCTTTATTAGTTAACATGAAACCTTTTTTCCATTAAGTGACCTTGGTACATGCCAAAGAGTCTGCTTCTGTGGCAGATTGATTACAGAAGTCACCCTGCTTACATAATGGAGGATGTTTTGTTTTAGTGTTCACAGTATCTTTATATTGTAACATAAATGCCTGCAATATGACACCATTTGGTGTTCTTTAGCTGTATTTATTGCAGATTTCCATTAAGGAATATTTTACATGGCAGCAAGCCCACATAATTATGGTGTCTTTACTATTATTAAGTAGAATGGCCTTTAGCTTCAAAGACTTCTAGCAATTCTTCTTCCTGGATCCAGAATAGTTACAGCAGGTTTCTCAGGCTTAGTCTTTCAAACTTATGTTCTCCATTCTCAACTCATCCTTCATAGCAACATGCTTCCTGCAAAAGTGGGGCTTTGTTCAGTTCAGTTCTCTCGTTCTTGGGACGCGCAGGTGAGGAGTTCCACAATTTCAACAGAGCATGTAATTAAGTCCTTTCATCATGTCACACTGGTTAAGACCATACCACATCAAATATGTCCAGCCAAGTATCTCATCTCTAGTAGTGATTGAAGGCAAGTATCAAAGACAATGAATAGCAAGACAGATATGTAGGAAATTTCTTCCTAGGTATTCTTCTGACCACCAACTCTGACTCTGCAATGCACTGTTTTTTTTCTATGTTGCCTGACATTAGATAACTGCATTGTGTTCTTTTGAGGATTATGGATGTGATTTGGCTAATAGTATTTATGATTTTGTAGATCCCTCTTCAGTTTTCGTTAAACTGTTCTTCAACTGAGCATAACTTCCATGGTTTGCATTTGGTTAATAGCCATTTAATGCTTTCAGTTGCCTCTTTTACTCTGCCCTGTTACATCGAAATTAGTTTACTCACGTGCCTGCATCTATCAGGAGACATAGAAAATGTCTGAGTTCAGCCAACTTAACTGAGCTTTTTGCTTAGACAGGTCAAAGAAGTTTCTCACTAATTTCTGCACAGGGAGGATCTTCACTGTTTGAGACAAACATCAACACATCTATGGAAATAGGTTTGAAATTGCAAGAGAAAATAATGTTTGCTTTTGTTTTGATAAGGGACTTTTCAGTAGTTCTCTTTGGGGCAACATCCCTTCTTTCTCTGAGAAAGTAATTTCTCCAGCAGCTCTTTCCAACTATTATTCTGCTTTCTGGGTGCCACTGTCAGGTTAAATCTTCTTCCAGGTTGTTAAATTCTGCATAGAAGAGTGGATTGTTAAATAAGGAGCACTCTGATGCTTCCTCATCACTCCTCATTCCTTATCGTGGGTGGTTCTTATTAATAACTAACTCTGTTTTGAATTTTCTTTCTTATGTAATAATAAAAATGTATTCTAAGATTTAGAATGCTCTTAAAAATCTGGTCAGCAGTTGCATTGATTAAAAAATTAAAATACAACAACAGAACAGCTGCCCTGGAATCTTAGCTGTTGTATATTACCACAGTACATTTACAATATTGCTTTCAAACTGCCTGGAGTTCATATGTCTTTTAGTTTCCATTTTCTTTCAGGCATTTAATTACTGCTTATATTTCTAATGCTTTAAAAAAACCCCAGAAGATGTTTTAATGTCAGACAAGTTTTGTTTCCTGTCTATAATGTATTGTAGTTTAAACACCCTTAGGGCCATAGGAATTTATTATTAACAACAACAAATTATTTTCTACATTTAAATAGTTAATTGTGGAACTAGTGGTCTGAATTAACAGGAAATAGTACTTGTGCTAATTCAGAAATAGTTTAGAGGAAGAAAGATGAAGAAATAAAACATAGTCACTGATTTGGGGGATTATTTTGAGTGTATGAGAGTGGATGAATGAATTCCTGCCAGTCATGTACCCAGTGCAGATTACTGTTGTCTGTCCAGCAGCATAGAGGAGTGTTCAGAAAGCGTCCGGTATTTAGAGAAAGCAGTAAAGTCTGGAAACTAGGCCTATGCAGACTTCCAGCATTAAGTTAGAAGGAAGTGTGCTTCATTACAAACAAGTAACTCTATTGCTTGGAAGTAAGAGTGGTTATGGCAAGCAGGTGGAGATTGTCATGACTCTATTTAAAAATATTAAGAGCTATTGAATGCATCAGGAAAAAATTCTCAAGCATATGTCATGAAAGACTCACAGAAGTATTTCTCCACATATTGCCTACAATACAAAAGTTCTCCTGTTCTTGTGTGAGAGTTTCCTCTTGCCAGCATTTGAATCAGTGATGTAGATTCAGCTCAGACAGATTACGTGTAACTATGGGTTTAGTGTTTACAGTTATCAAATTATGTTCAGTTTTAGGATGTTTGAGTGAGTTCAACTCTGACAGTTGTGGTAGTTTTCTTCTTTCATTGAGTTCAGCCAATTTTTCTGAAATAAATACGAGAATATAATGAAAAATGAAAATATAGAGCATTGCAAAGAAATGCATTTTAGCCAATTGATTTTTCTATGCAAGTTACTTTCTGTTTTCTTTTCTGGAAATTCTCCAGTTTTTACAGTGCTTTTAATATATATATGTGTGAACTACTCATAAAAGTAACGTGTTCTGCTTAAATAATTCTCATTTTGAACAGCATCTTCTGTCCTCAAGAAAATACAGAAGAAGCCTTACTGTTGCTGCTTATTAGTGAATCTATGGTAGGTAAAATAGAGTGAATGTGCCTGTGCTGTATGTGTGTGTTTTCCTTGTTTTGTTGTNTTTTTTTTTTTTTGTTTTTTTTTTTTTTTTTTTTTTTTTTTTTTTTTTTTGATTAAAATAGGACTTTTTTTTTCCCCTATGCCTTACTTTGCCTTGTCTTTAATTTTCTTTTAGGAAAGCAGGCAGTTATTTCTGAAACTCAAGTTTTTGTTCCTCTGAGCCAGCAAGATGAGGTCTGCAAGTGTTATGGAGTTTTTCTCCTTTGAACTGGCTGTACCTAACCTCCTTCCAGCCATGGGCAGGTGAACAAGCCAGGTCCTTCATTTGGCATCACTTACCAATATGAACCACTGTTACACCAGTTGGTTGCTATTCAGACAGACACAAAATCTAAGTCATTTTTATTGTAAAAAGCAAATAAAAAACTACTAGAAGAGCATAATAAACATCTCCAAAATTATCCTCCATTATGCATTAAACTTCAGTCACTCAAATTTGTAAATGATTTTTGATGATACTGACATTCAGTCTTTGCTACTGGATTATTTTTTTTAAATGTCCCCATTTCTTCAGTAAATGATTCCTTTCAATGGTCTACTTGAGCCCTTTATCAACCTTCTATATTTTCTGCTAGTCATCAATCAACTGCCACATACTGACATTCTCATACTATGTCAGTTTTATATTCTCACATAAAATGAAATGCTAGAGCTTCTGCTGTTTTTTTTAACTGGAAGGGTGAATATTCTACAGTCTCAGGCATCATGCAGTCTGTCTCACTTCACATCAATGAGATGCAGTCTTTTAAGTTCTATAGGTGATTCAAATGCTTACCTGTTTTGGCATAATTTCTGTTTTGCTGCAGTTAAATAGGATCAGAACATTTTAATGAATATTGTCCTAGTTTGACTGCTTTAAAGTGGCAGATATTTACATTGTAGTGCTAACTGCTTTCCTCATTTCTAATGATCTGCCTTGCAATATTCATGACAGAATCTAGAAATTCTGTCTAGATTCTGATTCTCAGAATAAAGAAAAATCGACTGAGCAAACATTTCCACATATATGTTGGTTTTGCTGCAGTATATACTTACCACTGAGAGGTGCTGCCTGTGGTGCTGTAATGGGCCTGAGCAGCAGTGAAGATATACAGAATTCTGATGTGAACTGTGGCCATGGTGTGAAGCGAAAGCAGTCCCAGTTCTGCAAGATCTGACTTGATTGCTATGTTTGCATGTGTAGTTCCTTACATATCATCATTAAGAAGCCAAAAACAAAATTAAAAGTACTGCCTTGTTAAGTATCATTTCAGGTTACTTACAGCTTTTCCTGTGTGAATTAGATCTGCCTAATTATATCAAATGCTGTCACTGTAGAGCGTATACCTTTAGGAAGCTTTCAATTTTTTTTTTTACAGTAATTATTGCAGATTATTTCAGGCAAAAGAGTTTGTTTCAGGGGAGTATAAAATCTTTGACAAGACTGACTTACTTTGGCTAAGTCATTTGTTCAAATTATGAATGTGCCTGTGCACATTAGTGCAAATTAGTTTTGGAGGGGGGGAAAGGGGAAGATTGAGCATAAAAATATTCATCATTACAACCTTACTTTTCTGAGAGTTGAGACCTTTTATTCCACCTTCAGTGCATCCTAACTTTCTAGCTGTAGTAGTTGTGAAGTAGTATGTGATTTATGAGTCTGAAACCAATATTTGGGAAAGAAATAACACTTAGAGAAGACTGAGTAATTGTTGGTGTTTTGATATGCTATTGTGTTATTAAAGTAGTATGATCCCTTACTTTTATTGTGTGTGAATTAGTAAGAAAAAGCCCCATTCAAGGCCAGGTTGGACAGGGCTCTGGTGGAAAGCCTCCCAGCCCATGGCAGGATGATCTTGAAAAGGTTCTTTCCAACCCAAACCATCCTGTGGTTCTATGATCTGGCATCCTCATGTTACAGTGCATGTACGTGTTGCTGCATGTCATCTGAGTTGTGGTAACAGAATCACAGGATGATTATGGTTGGAAGAGACTTCTGGAGGTCATTTTGTTTTGCTCACACAGGACCACCTGGAGCAGGCTGCATCTCTGTCCAGACATTGTTTGAGTATCTCCAAGGAGAGAGACTCCACAGCCTCCCTGGACAGGCTGTGCCAGTGCTCATTAACCCTCACAGCAAAAAAAAAAAATGTTTTCTGATCTTCAGAGGGGACCTTCAGTGTTTCAGTTCATGCCTGTTGCCTCTAGTCCTTGTCACTGGACACCACTGGCAAGAGCCTGGCTGCCTTTTCCTTGTATCCTCCCTTCAGATATTTCTTAAATTGATAATTCTCCCCTCCTGAGCATTGTCTTTTCCAGGCTGAAGAGTCACAGCTCTCTCAGCCTTTCCTCACAGAATTGATACTCTGGTGTCTAATACATCCTAGTAGGCATTTGTTGAACTCTCTTCAGTAGCTCCATGTCTCTTGTACTGGGGAGTCCAGAACTGGACCCAGTACTGCAGGTGTGGCCTCACCAGTGCTGAACAGAGGGGAAGGATCACTGCCCTCGACCTGTTGGCAACACTTATGCTAATGCAGCCTGGGCTATCAATAGCCTTTTTTCCAGCTGGGGCATCTTGCTGGCTCCTGCTCTCACCTTGGGTTTCCACCAGGACCCCCGGGAGCATTCCTGTCAAGCTACCTTTGAGCTGAGGAACCCACAGCATGTATGGTGTCTGGGTTTGTTCCCTCCCAGGTGCAGCAGGACTTTGCACTTCCAAAGCCTTTTCTGAAGGCTTTGATGGGGTTCCTGTCAGCTCATTCCTCCAGCCTGTTGTCTGTCTGGATGGCAGCACAGCCCTTTGACATACTAGTTCAACAAACATGCTTGGGGGCATGAACAGGCAGTTATTGGCCTCCAGCTGGACTTTGTGTCACGGATCACCACCTCCTGGGCTCAGCTTTAGGTGTGATTCTTAATCAGTGGAAAAATGGCTGAGCATATCCTTCCTTCCACTGAGGCTGCGCTAAGTTACACTGCTCAAGTGTGTTACAGGTTTAAAGTGTGTAAGTGTGGCCAGATGACACATTGCAGTTTAACTGTCACCTTAGAGTGTCTGAGACCATGGCAGTTCTGAAATAGTGAGCACGCAAGTTCCTACATACATTCTGGTTTATAATTATCAAGAAAATGATTGTTCAAATACACAAGATATCTGTTGCAATTATGAGACATCCTTGTGCTTTGGCATTGTCAACCATTGTTTCACAAGAAGTGCTAGTTAACAGCTTGTTCAAAACTTGCAAGGAGCTGAGTCAAATAGTGGTTAGAGGTGGAGTTAAAAAGAAGTTCTTGAAGCTGACTAAATATTTATGCAGTGTAAAAAGGAAAAGCCAAAGACTTCTTGATTGAAATAAAGCAAAATATCTGTTTGGGGGTGCATGTGGGGGTGTGTGTATGTATGTGTGGGGTTGTTTTAAGCCAAGGTGTGGATTATTCAACTGATAATTCCTGAGATTACCCTGTTATAAGTGGTGAAAAAAATTATTATCCTTTATTGTGTGTCATTTTTTGCATCTGAAAGAGAGGGAAATCAGCTGCCTATTAAAATTTAGTGTATTTAAGTAAAGGTACTAAGGGTGCCATGCCCTGTGAAATTAAAAATAAAAAGAGGGATGTGGAGAGAGAAGTATCTTTGACTTCTGATTTCAGACTAGCACATATACTAGCATTTGTACCAATGGGAATATTAAACACCAAGAAAACTAGAAATAGATAGGATAGCAAGATAATGTGTTTTCAGAGGCTTGATGGTGAAGTGGGAGAAGCACTGGGTTGTTCAGTGAGGTACTAGCTACTCTGAGACCCAAATTTTGTTCTTTACTCTTGAACATGATTTCTATGTGAACATGGTCAATTAATTTAATCCATTTCTAGCTCAGCTTTCTTCCTTCCCAAAAGGACCATTTTACTTAAAGAAATTAGGTTTGCAATGTGCCTTTCACAAAACAGGTTTGAAAGTATAAACCCTTACTGCAAACACAGCCTGATTCCAAAGCTGTGCCCAGAACCAGGATCCCTTCTCAGTATTAACTCCTTAACATGATTGTGGGTTATCCTGGGCATGTTACCATTCACAATTTAGATGATAGTGTCATAATGTTGTGAAGAGAAAAGAAGTTGATAGCCTTATTTTACAAAATCTGGAATAGAGGATTTGAAGATCTTTTTAATATGTTTTACTAGCACACAAAAAGTAAAAAGACATTTTAGAATATGAATATCCATTATATTGAAAATATATCTTCTTTTGTTTCTGAGAACTCTTCAGTAATTTTAAATGCATAACTTGGTTTATGGAATTACAATGAACTAATTAAAATAGTCCATGGAGAAACATCAGTCTTGCCACTGATATATAAAATTGGTGATTCAATCTATCTGTAAATTAGTATCAGATACTGTCTCTCTGTATCCCTTATAGCAACTGCTGTCTGTGAGGTTGAACAGAATGGTAGTTACATGAGTGAAAATATAGCTTGAATTACAACGACTGACTTGGTTTCTTTCTTTGCGGTGTGTTTCAGGCTAACCGTGATGCTGTGCTGAGCAGAATACCAGAACACAAGAATGATCGTATCATCAGTTTGCAAAGTGCATCTGTAGTCTATGATTTACTTACGATAGCCTTGGGAAGAAGAGGCCAATATGAAATGCTTTCAGAGGTTTGTTGATCATAGTCAATATTCCTCTGTGTCATAGTTGCTGTTTTCTGTCAATCATGTTAATTGTGGTAGTAATAAAGGACTAAAACTAATATAGGACACTGTTATTCTGACTGCTTTATAAATACCGGAGGTATTTTCCACCCCAGAATGTTTCCTGTCTAAATTTATACAAGTGACTTGAGATGGTCAAACAGAGAAGTTGTGTGGAAGGTGTGGTAAATGTTCATTGCCACAGAAATTCACACAATTTTTAGGTGGGGATGCATGGATCTGCTTAAAAGGGTACACATTAAGTGGACAGAGCAAGAAGGAATGGTAAAAAATAAAAGCTGTTCTGGATATAAAAATGATAGATATAATTTCCTAGGAAAAATATTTGTAGTGAATGAGAAAGGATTTCAGAAGAAAACTTTCTTTTACACATCTTAATATTTGAGGTGATCCATAGTCCTTACAGTTTGTAATTGTTTTGAAGCTAATAAAAAGGAAATGAAGTTAATAAAAAATTTTTCAGGTCTTTGGGAAATGTGTTATTTACCTCAATGTCTTATGTTTCCTTATGTTTCATACCTGAGAAACAACTAAAGCTCTTTGGGCAGAGCAGATCTTTCTGCTGCTCAAACAGTGCTCACCCAGCAGCAGGGTACTGTTGCGGACCACAGTTAATTATTGGTATCCAGAAAGAATACTTCACCATATGTGCTAGGAAGGCATGCCCAGGAATTGATTTGTTGAGAGACAGTTTCTCTCTACCATAATAGAGGACTTCTGTTAAGAAAAAGATGAAAAAGAAGCGCTCTAGTTCTTCTCTGGTATATGTTGATAGTCATCCATTAAACTGCATCTCACGTGATGTTAAACCCTCAGTTTGGGTGTTCTTTTTCTTGAAAGTGTTTCATAGCTGCCAGTTTTGGGATACAAGTCAGTTTAAATCAGTACAATGGAAGGTGTTTCACAGAATAAAGGAATATGAAGCTCACAAAGGACCAGCCCTACAACATAATCTAATGAGGAATATTTCCATTTACTTGCCACCACAGACACTATCACCTTCATATGGTTTTAGGTGGGTGCACCAAAGATGCAAGAGTTGGCCCATCCATATATTTCACTCTAGAACTTCTGAAACAAGAGACATCAACAAGTATTATAAAAAAACTCGAGAGACCAAAAAACCTTGAAAACTTTGATTTCTTTTTTCTTGAAGTGACTGGCAACCTTTCCATTTAGCAACTAGCAGCCTAGCAACTGGGCAAGGATAGAACAGCCCTGGGTTCCAGATTGGTTTCTTATGTTTTGTCTGGTGTCATGATGGTTTTGTTGCGGGTTTTTTTTGTTGTGGATTTTTTGTCTTCTTTAGAATGTTAAACAACCATTCTATTCATGGGAACATCACAGGTTTTTGGGATTCTCTACTGAGAATGACAGTTTATGACACTTTGGGTAGCATTTATGTCACAATAGATACAACTTCTTGCTTCCAGTTCTTATTAAATTTCTTAACAGGGAAGGATTTTGGCTTCATCAGGAAAGCTAGAGGTATCTCTTAGCCATGTTCTTAGCCAAGTGTCTTGAAGTATAGGGCATTACTCTGAAGAGTAGAAAGAAAGGCTTAGTCCCCTCACATGGAGAAAAGCACAGCACTTGTTTCACTCACTGCTTGTGTGCTTGCTCCTGTAGCTAACAGATGGTACTGCTTATTCCTTCTGTGCTTTGAGCACAATTGAATGTTCTAAATAGTGGAAGATGTTTTAACTTGATTTAGATCTTTGATTTCAGTGCCTTTTTGGAGCTTCTTGTGCTGGTAGTGATCTCCATTACAGACAAAAGCAGGGCTATAAGTATCTGGAAGGTAGGAGAGACTCCATGTTTGACAAGCTACTTAGTTGGGGGTTTTTAGTCATGGCCTTAGGCTTTGAAAGCTGAAGTCTACCTAAGGCTTGTTTTAAGGTCTTTTCTTCTTGTTGTTTTGTTTTATTTTTTAGCCTAGCATATTTCAATCTGGCGTCTTTGTATTAATATTCCAATAAAATTATATGTATATTCTTTTGAAATGTTCTTTTTGAAAATAAGAAAATAATTCCACTATTTTTGAAAAATACATTCAGTACAGAATAATTAAAATATATTTGTTATATGTACATGAACTATCTTTCCTGAATATGAAAAAAATGATCCTATGAAGACCTGGTATAATAAGCAATACTTATTTTAGCATACCAATACTCTAGATTTACAGCTGCAGCAGGATCTTATCAGGAAATGTTTAGAACATCTCATTTCCTCCTATCCTTGTCATTCAAAGCACAGTGGAAAACACAGACTTTAAGAAGCTCTTACAGTTTAGTAAGCAGAAGATATCTGCCCTCAAATCCTGCTGCCCATAGTCAGTAGCTTTTATAATTTTAAGTATTATAATAAACACAAATTCAGAAATGTTAAAACATTCTGTTCAGTTATATAATAGGCATTTAATCTTTTAGGGCTTTATTCTTTTTGAGCTGATTTTGATTGCTGTAGTGGAGCTGTTGTAGATTAAATCAGAAACTGGGAAATTATTCTAACTGTGGAAATGGTATGCACCCACCAGTTCCAATATCTTATTGCTGCCTTCTGGTTTAGCTATAGATGATTACGTACAGAAGTAGTTGGTTGTTATATAAGAACATTAAGTGATCAAAAATCTGTCTTATCCATGTTCTAATGCCAAGTCACGTTCTTAACTGAAAAGGGCTCATGTTTTTATCGAGTTTGTATATAATGAGCTTTCAATTTCCTAGGGTAGCTTCAACTAGATGGAGGAACTTTATACTGTCAATTCTTTCCTAAACAAAAGTACTCTGGTTTTAATCAAGTTAGTTTTTAAGCTTTGCAGGATGCAAGGTATTGAGTTCATAAGTGTCCTACTAGAAGAGATGTTTTCCAGACCAGAAATTTTGCTACATTTTCATAATTTCATCTTTCAGCTCTATAATTTTAAGCATATACTTTTCAGGAGACCATAGTAATAAACAACCAAATTCAGTAATGTGTTCAACATAGCCTGTTCATATAGTGATTTGTGATTATTTACAAGGTACTATCAACAGTTGCATTTTCTGTAGGAGAGGGACTGTGCAGAATGTGTTTTCTAGTAGTTAAGTCAATTGCCATTATCCTGAACATTATCTTAACTTGCAGTCTGCCTGGTGACTATTGCTTGTTATGTGTTTCTTGTTAGAGCCTGTAGGTCTTTGAAATTCCTTATTGTTACTTTGTTGAGAAGAACCCAGTTTAAGAGCTTTTCATGTTCTTGTGTAGGTCACAAGCATATCCACCCATTCATCCCTTACCCGCACATACGCTAAAGGCCAGTTTTGTCATCTTACAATGAAAAGAAAAATCATGTAATTTGTCCCTTTTCTTACTGAGCAGGGCCAAGTAAATAGAACTTGAAGTCGAGCAAAAGGAATGGTAGATATATTATTAGTATGTTGAAACTCAAGGTTTTAGGATAACCTACAGTTGTGTCCTGTGCCCTCATAGTTGCCAAATTATAAAACCCTAAAGTATCAATTTCTTAAACCTCATTTTCTGCAGTTAGAGTGGGTAACTAATTTTTAATTAAGCAAGGCCTAGATAAGAAATGTTACATTTTTTACAGTACAGTGAGCCTTACATATGCATTTCTGTGAAGTATCTAAAATAATAGAAGAAATCACACATAACTTATTTGTTTCTTTCCCTGCTCTTTTTGTTTCCACTTATGAAAAGTCCAATGGGAAAATAAATCCTCTCTTGTTTTTTGTAACAGACATTTAATTAAGTTATTACACATGCAATCTGATGATGAACCTTTAACAGCAATATTAGAAAGTATTTGGTTTTAGACACTTCATTCCTTTACAATAATATAATAAAAATTCTATTAATTAATAGTCCTGATACTGGACGTTTTGTAGTAGGATGAATTCTAGCATGCATTAGTTACATGTAGCAAATAATGCACTTCTGTTTTATTTCCTTTTCAGTGCTGTTCTTTGCTTCAGATTCTGGTCTAGTGTGGTAATACACTGCACACCTGGTTGTGCTTTCTGTAATGTTAAGGCTGAATTTGTATGGAAAATAATTCATGTTTTTGTGGTATAACATATACACTGTAGCTGCCAGAGCAGAAAAGCTGCTTCATGTAATTGGACTCTGTAAACTAGAAAATTAATTCCTAAATCAGTTTATTCCAGAAAAGTGTTTCACCTTTCTACTATTTAGAAATGGCCTAATTAGTTAAAATTAACATAGCAAAATGAAATAATTCTTATTGACAACAGCAGATATGAAACATTCAAAATTAGTGTATAATGCTAATTTCATATATTTAATCTCAGTGTATTAATAATGATTTTCCTTTTGGCATTCAGTGAGTTTGTTGAATATGAATGAGTATGTTGAATACTCCAGAATATGGAGTGTGAACTTAAAATTTTTACAAATAGAAATAATACTTCAAGGTGAATCTTTATAAACCACCCCTCGTTTTAAATGGTACTTGTAAGTGCTTGTGGTACCATTGCTTATTAAGTATTCACGACTTAGGAAGAGAGTGTGTACAATTTTCCTTTTCACTTAAGACGTATCTCTTACTTTTTACAGATGCTACCTTCAGTAAGCTGATATTCATCATTCCTTCTTTCAGACTACATAACATAGTACCAGCAGGAGTATTTAAACAAACATAGTAAACAGGAGATCAGTTTTCTGTTAAATTCTTTTCCATAGAGAATCTGGCAGCTGTTTTCATGTATTTGAATAATTTAAATTTTTTAATACATGTATGTTAGATAAGAGACTATAAAAAATCTTAATACTACTAGATATTAGATACTAAAATATCTTCTCAATAATTGAGGAACATGACCTTAAATAACAATTTTATACTCATATTTAGTGTTTAGAAAGAGCCATGAAGTTTGCGTTTGAAGAGTTCCATCTCTGGTATCAGTTTGCATTGTCCCTGATGGCAGCAGGAAAAGTGAGTCTAAATTTTTTCTAATTCTTGTATTGGTGACATTTGATAACAATGTTTAGCAGATAACAATGTTTAGCACTTCCATAGCTTTCATCTGTAATGTTTCTGAAAATAATTCTAATCCTTAAATCGACTAAGTATGCCATACTCCTGAATTTATTCCCAGTGCTGTACAAAAAATGTTGTTATTTGAACAGTTTCTAACTTGGATGATGATAACAACTATCTTGCCAATAATCTTAAAATAAACTGATTGAATACAAGTAGTGGATTATACCAGATCCTATTATCCTGTAAAACTTGTTTAAGTGTGCTTTTGATGACTGAATTTATTTTATACTTAGGTACAAATTAATGCTGATTCGTGATGCTTTTGCTTTTTTTTTTCCCTTTGGAAATTTCTGACTTTATCTTCTTTAATATTGCTGCCTTTGAGACTGTGTATTCTGTGCAACTAATGGATATAAAAAAAAGTTATATAAACTAGGAACTTAAGTTTTTAGATGCAATTCCCTGTTTTCAATTCTTTTTGCTTTTCCCTGGCATGTTACAGAAAACAAATTACATTCATCATGTAATGTAAACAACTACATTTCTAAAATATCATTCTCAATGGGGATATTTTGCTTATTTTCAGTATGGGGGAAAGGAATGTATTTTCCTTAGAAAATATTTTAGCAGCACATTGGTTCTGAAGAGACTTGGTTCTTCTTCCAACTCTGTTTACTCTGAGTTATCTTCCAAACTGTGATTGGATGGAGGCAAATAAGTTAAAAGTAAGAGGAGCAGTGCCGTTTTATCTTATATTGGACCTATTCCTATGTGCTGTTTTAACTCCTAAAGAACACCAAAACACTGCTTGTTTAGAAAACTCTGTCCCATTCCTTCTCTTTCATTTGCCTGGCTCAAATGCTGTGAGTTGATGATTCATGGGAGTTAAATAACAACAGCAGTGCCTGAAGTCTTGTCTTTCACTGGCTTGAGGAGTTGCGACAAATTGTCACCAAAATGTGTAGTAATGTCTCCTTCACAAAGGAAAAATAAAGTAAATGGGAGAAATAGGAATTTTCTATCTGTGAAACATATTTATGCTTTTAGTAATTTCAATGGAAAATGTTTTAAACAGTCTGCTCGAGCTGTTAAAGTCTTGAAGGAATGTATACGTTTGAAACCAGATGATGCAACTATTCCACTTCTTGCTGCAAAGCTCTGTATGGGATCTCTGCACTGGGTAAGCTTTGCCCTCTGTCTTCTCAGCAAGAGCTGTACTAAAATCTTGATTTAGAGTTGTAGCAAATACTTTTGCACAGTGACTGCATGCACTTGGGCATATCTAAAAACACAGCACAGATATGAATATGCACATGTACGTCCCTGTTTGAATGGCTAATTTGAAATACTTGACAGTGGTTAAGTTTGTCAAGGTTGCATATTTTGATACTGCTTTAAGACATAGCTTGAAACATATGGAAATTGAAACATTGTTGGAAGACAGATTATAAATGCAACTTAGACTTCTGTTATTGTCTGCAAGAGGAAACTAACTTTTTGGAAGATAATGAGACAAATGTTTTATAATCAAGAGACACTTCTGGTGATACCATGTTTGCAGGTAGCTGTGGTTTATGAGTTCCTAGTAGGGTTGTATTTTAGATAACTTGAAATCGGTGTATCTGTACAAAAAACATAAAAGTGATCAAAGATCGTCATGTTGTTTTCAAGATACTTGTGTAAATTTTAGAAGAATGAGTATATTTTAAAAAGAAGGAAAAGAGAAGGGAAAGACCACACAGAGAAATTGTTGAGGCTGACAAAAATACAGCATTTATTAAGCTGCATCCCAGTTCTGTAGATTGTTCCCTATGGATTGAGTCCGTATGGAGTAGCTTACTGTACTTAGCATTTACAATTACTGGAATGGATTCAAATGGGTTTTTTTTCTTTCTAGGTTATTAAATAGTGTGCTAGCATGGATGTGCCGTTAAACCTTGATTTTTTTACGCGTTTCTCTGTTTATGAGTTGGCATCCATTTAGCAATTCAGTATTTGAAGCAGAGTTCTGCATGGATATACTGGTTTTTTACAGGGTTGGAGCCATAGTTCTTGTGATTGATTTTCCCAAATGAATGGTTCATGGGTCAAAAACTCTATTTATAAAGTCCAAAAATGGTAGATGGCATATATGGACCAGAAATACCTTTTTTATTGAAAGAAAAAAAAAAAGAAAAAAGGCAAAAGCACAGTAAGTGTGTTTTGTGCCAGATTTCTTTCAACCATAGAAATAGGTGTTTCAGCTTAAAATCTGTGGTTTTAACTCAGTATTTAGCAATAAAACTAAGTCTAATGAAAAATGAAATAGTCCTTCAAAGCAATCATGGCTGAGATTTTAACAGGTTCAGTGTGTGTAATACACATTGTGAGCATTCTGAGCATTCTTATCATTATAATGTAAGATTTAGCTAGTTTTAGGCTTACATGGATGTTTTATAATATTTTCAGCTGGAAGAAGCTGAAAGATTTGCCAAAGCAGTTGTTGATCTCGGGGACAAAACATCAGAGTTCAAAGCAAAAGGCTACTTGGCACTGGGATTGACTTACAGTCTGCAAGCTACTGATGGTAAGATAGGAATAAACATTCACATTTGGAAATCCCATGCTGCGTAAAAACAGATACGTGGCAGAATGGTAGACATAAAATTCAAGCTTCTGTGTGTAACCATTTTTTCAGTCAATGTATTAAAACTTCTTCAGTTAGTGTGTGGAATGAAATCTCATCATCGTTCATGTCACTGATTAAATATGTCCTTTTTAGCATCTTTGCGAGGGATGCAAGAGGTCTTACAGAGAAAAGCTCTTCTTGCATTTCAGAGGTGAGTGGGTGTTAATCTTTCCATTTTGTTCTTCTATATGTAGTGCAAAACTTCTATTATGTGGTAAAAAGAGAGACTTGTAAAAGATTGTGTAATGACAGCTTCACCTCTGGCAGTCTCCCGTCATGAGAACAGAATGTATTTCATTATTGTTTATTTCCATCATTTTCTGCCAGCATTACCTAAATTGATTTCTAAGGACTTCCTTTTTTTAAAAGACATTTGTGTTGCTCTCTAGTATAAAACATTTGTTCAAATATTCTGATCTAGAAGGAAAAAACACATGATGTAAGGTTTCAAGTCATGGTTCAATGAGATAGTGTTTCTAAGAGCTGTCCACTGATCAGATTGTATAGGAGGCTTTTGCAACTATCTCTGTAGAAGCAGAGCAATAATTGAGGCCGTGCTGCTGGGGCTGAGGAAGTGGAGGTGATGAGGTAGTAAGCTAGGGGAAAATGAAAATTCTGTCTGGAGGTGTAACAGTGTAGGCAATGACAATGCAAATGTCATCTTCCAAGTGCATTACCTGGAAGCAGTGCCATTGGGGGTGACAGTAGTTCATTCGCATGGACTCTGCAAACAAAATGACAATAAACATGTGAATGAAAACATTTCTACCCTAATTATAGAAGAAACAAATCTTGATGGCAAAGCTGGCAAAAGGGCTGCAGCATCTAAATACGTCTTTTATGTTTATATACCCTTGAAAACCCTTCTTTGGTGAGATAAGCCTAAATGTAGGGAAACAGATTTGTGCATTAATGTGAAAATGAAGTCCTGGCTTTTTGGTGGTGCTTTTGTATCTGAGGGGATAGGATTGAAAAAGTGTTTTGCAGGTCACTTTAGAGTGAGGCCAGTATGTGTTGGTCTTTCTTTGTTCTGTGTTGGTTTAGCAATTCCTTTGTATGTAAATATGTTTTAATATTGCTCTTCATGTTCCTTAGTAGTTTTAATTAGTTTTTTACTTCTTCAGCATTTTCTCCATGTTGAAACTGAACTTTCTACCTCCTGGTTTATACCTCAGTTCCTCACCCATCCCTCTTACCACTACTGAATTAATCATCACTGTTTCAGAAATACTGTGCTAACCATTTTTCACCAACCCTGCTCATTCACTACTTTTGAGACCTGATAGTGAATTGCTTTCTTCTGAGGGTTCTTGAAACAGCAAGGGATGAAATGGACCATAGCCCGAAGCTAACCCATTCCAGTTCCTGACCCTATTTTCCAGTTCAGTATAGTGATTCCCAAAATTCTGAGGGTCAACATCTTGGATGGCTCAAAGCCCCATCCAGCCTGGCTTTGAACACTGCCAGGGATGGGGCATCCACAACTTCTATGGACATGTTCCAGTGCCTCACCACTGTCATAGCAAAGGATTTCTTCCTAATATCTAATCTAAATCTGCTCTCTTTCAGTTTGAAGACACTACCCCTTTTCCTATCCATATATGCCCTTGTAGAAACCTCCTCTCCAGCTCTCCTGTAGGACCCCTTTAGGTACTGGAAGGTGCTGTAACATCTTCCTGAGCCTTCTGTTCTCCAGGGTGAACAATCCCAACTCTCTCAGCTTGTCTCTAAAGGAGAGGTGTTTCAGCCCTCTGGTCATTTTTGTGGCCCTCCTCTGGACTTACTCCAACAAGTCCATATCCTCCCTGTGTTGGGGACCCCAGACCTGGACACAGCACTCCAGGTGGGGTGTCAGGAGGGTGGAATAGAAAGGGAGAATCACCTCCCTTGCCCTGTGGTCACACTTCTTTTGATGCAGCCTAACACATGGTTGGCTTTCTGGCCCGTAAACGCACATTGCCAGGTCATGTCAATATTCAGCTTATCACTGTGAAATTACTCTTTGTCAATCTCTGTTCAAATATTGTTGCTTGGTTGTGTGTTACATCGTCTTTCACCCAGCATACCAGTGGTGCCCACGTTCTCTTACCACATCTGAAAAATAAATGTTTTCCAGGAGAAGGAAGTTGAATTCTCCATCTCCTACCAGTTTATAAAGCAAGCAGCCTGTACTGGGCTGTGTATTTTGATGTGCCTTTTTTCTTTAAATATTATTTTCTGGGTTTTTAAAATCACCTGCCTATAGGGCCATTTCCTGAAGAAATAGAGGTCGTGAATAAATACATTTACTTTTTTGGACCATTGTCTGAGCCAGATTTCAAGGATTACCAATTTGTGATGGTGGCCATTCAAGAAGGTGCTTGTTGCTCTCTTCACACTGTACTGAGGGGGTGTTTATTTCACTAACTTTTTTTTTTTTTCAATTTTTTTTCATTTAATTTTTGAAGACTTCCAGTGCTTTTCCTGTTGTTGGTGTGAACTGAAGTTTCACAGACCTCACCAAATGGTAGATGGATAGTAACAGCTTTATTCTTTCACTATCTGAAGCTTGGGTGACTGAAGAAGCACTCTCTAAGTTAAAATCTCTTGTTCTTGTTTAGTATTGCCTAATTTGTGAATTTAAATTTAAAAAAGGACTGGTCCTGGACACTGTTAGGTTTTATCTGTGTATCTAGTCTCCAATTTACAGATTAAGTTAACAAAACATGGAATTGTCCCTTAATAACTTAAAACTGCTTTGAAGCATGCTGGGTGTAGTTGCTAAACTAAGGGACCTGTACAGCTCTTTGGACTTGAGAAGACAGAAATGCACAGGTCAGAAGTAGAAGGTTCTCTGTGGTTTCAGTGGTTTAAAAGTCAATTTTGATCCTTCCTCCCAAAGGAAACAACTCACTGGATGTTCCAAAGATGATTATTGCACATCGTAGTTCTAAATGAGCCTCCATTAAAAGAATGCAACAAATATAAATAAAAAAATAGTTCCAGGCTTCCTGCCCAGTACTTACTACACATCATTTTGGGGTACAGCCATAATGGTTTTTTTGCGTCTTTATGCTCAAGCATCCGCCTGCTAAAAAGCTCTTATCTTGCAGCAGAAAGATTGTATTACAGGGAGAAACAGTAGAGTGTATTATAAGAACAATTTCTGTAGGATAGTAAAATGACTAAGACTCACAGTATGCGTTTGACTGAAACTGTAAAAAGAAGAGAACAAACATAATTTTTTTAGAAGGTGGAAGAAAGTTGATATAATTCATCTCTTTAAATGCATGGTGTTCTGGGGTATTCGTGTTTGGATTTTTTTCCATTTTTTTCCGTAAGGAAACTTCATTTAATGAATTTTTATTATAAATATTCTAAGTAATTACATCTAGGGTTTGTTTAGGAGTATAATTTATTTGAATAATCATTTTGTATTAAAGACTTACTTTTTAAGATTTAAGCCGAAATGACCTCATTATTTTCTGTGAAAAATGATTTTTCATGTCCCAAGGTGCTTCCTTTAAATCAAAGATGATAAAAAGTATAAGAAAAGTTGCTGAAATGAACACCACTTAAACCAAAATACGAGTATACATGTAGTGAAGAGCTCTGAATATGAATATATGTGCATTTATGGGTATGTCTAACCTGTCTGAACCGGGGGAAAATTCACTTTTTTTTGTTTCTTTGTTTTTAAGGGCTCACAGTTTGTCTCCAATGGATCATTTGGCAGCATTTTACTTGGCACTGCAGCTTGCCATATCCAGACAGGTTAGTTACGTTTTAAAAGTGCAGCATCATGTTGTCGTATGAAGATTAGAATTTGTATCTGTTGATGAATACAGATGAATATTTCTTCAATAAAAACATGATTTTCCTTGTGCACATATTCATATTATGGAAAAAAACCTGAAATACTCTCTCCAAACCTTCAATCTTATGCAGTTCTCCAGAGTTCTGCCAATATTTCCAGCTCTAGGACCAGAAATAAGACAGAAGTAATTCCACTTACTTCAGCGTTTATGTTGCTAGAGAGAGAGAAAAAAGTCAGTTTTGACAGTGTTTTTACCTATTATGTGTAATCTCTGCTTAGATCCTGGAGAGCTGGGCTCTTGAATCTAGTCTTTAATGATCTTGACAGTGTTTAAATCTTGAGTACTGGCTAATATCTGTGCCCTTCCTGAATACCTGAATGAGGCTTGGTTATTGTGAACAAAATTATAAAAAAGTGTTTAAGAAAACTGGAAAATATTTTGCCACTGTAAAAGAGATCAAGCTTAGTCCAGCTTGTACAGCTGGTATGTTTAAAGCATTCTACCATACATCACATGAATTTGGATAATGTGGAACTGTTTTCTATATATCATGGT
The DNA here is from genome assembly GCA_013397915.1 of Daphoenositta chrysoptera. Taxonomy (NCBI): domain Eukaryota; kingdom Metazoa; phylum Chordata; class Aves; order Passeriformes; genus Daphoenositta; species Daphoenositta chrysoptera. The sequence goes on from VZRO01002989.1 coordinate 52,426, forward strand.
AAGCCTCTTCCTGTGTCATGTTTATTTCACAAAGTAGCCCTGAGTGCAGTTGTTTACATTCTCTAGGTGACTACTTTTCATCACTAATGAGTAGCACAGGCCTTGGACTATGTCACTTTGAGTGGAACGGATTGTCACTTTACTAGCACAAAATGTTTTTGAGTAGCGGGCTATGACTCTGTACTTCTGAATTCCAAAATTTTTGTGTTGCTTAATTAAATTTCCTGGGTTTAACACTTACTGTACTTACTTTGAACAAAAACACAGGCAGCTGAAGAGATAATGAAATTCTACATAAAGAGAAGTTACTCTTGCTGTCTTAACTGTACGTTTCAGTTAAGCATTGCAATTAAAATATTTTCAAAGTCATATAGAAATATAGCCAGGACTTGAAAGAGAATACTTTAAGGGGATGAAGGGAACTGTCCTATAAAAACATGTATCTTACTTTCTAGGGTTAATATATTATTTAATTTTCAGTGTTCACTGCAGAGCATCAGGTCTATTTTAAACTTCTGAGCAGTGTCTTACAGGAGTGTATAGAATTCTACATGTTATCTGGGTGAACATTTTGAAAATTTTATGGATGTCAATCAAGTAAAAGGCAATACTTCTAATAGTGGTGCTTTCTTTTTCTGCCTTTTTTTTTTTTTTTTTTTTTTTTTAAATAAGATACCAGAAGCTTTGGGTTATGTTCGTCAGGCTCTGCAACTACAAGGAGATGATGCCAACTCTCTTCATCTCCTTGCACTCTTGCTATCAGCCCAGAAACACTATCATGATGCTTTGAATATCATTGATATGGCCTTGAGTGAATATCCAGAAAATTTTATGTGAGTGAATGTCATGTTTCCTTTCTACGCTTTCTCTTGTATTTATTTTTCCTGGATTCTCATCTCATTCATTTCAAGAGGGGATTGATTTGAAGATTGGTCTATTTTCTTTTTCCAGCAGTCTTCCTTCCTGTCCATTTAACACAAGTCTGCTTATTAAAGGCTTGTTAAACAGTGATAAAGGATTTGGTTTGGAAGGGAGGTTAGAGCTGGATAGGTGATCTTTCTTTGTTTTTTTCTACGCCCTCTGTGTAGACAATTTCTCCCTGGTGCATGCTTTATAGTATGTTTGTGTCTTCTATTTTTATGCAATATTCCAAGAAGGATAAACAGGACTTCACTATTAGCTAGGAAAGATTTATCCCATCCTACAGATAACTCTATGGATATGTCACCTATTTTGTAAAATACACCATAAACAGAGAATCTCCTCATTTGCTTAGATAACAACCAGTCATCTGAAGCTGGCTGATGGACAACTAAATAAGTGAACAGGGAAGAAGCATGTTTGCTAAATGTTCTCTTGTTTAAGAAAGAAATCGTTCTTTCTGTTTATTTTTCATGTTAAGTACATCTTAACGTATGTTTGGATTTTGTACTTTTGTAAGGTTGGGGTTTGTTTTGTTTTGGTTTGGGTTTTTTTTGTTTCTTTTGTTGATTTTTGTTTGTTTAGAGGCTTTTTGGTTTTGGTTTTTTGGTTTTTTAAAAAAAATTATTTTCTTATGAAAATCTAATAAAATTCTTTATAGGAAAATATCTCAGGGACCGCTTCCATTAACTTCCAGTCTTCCACTTTGATGACTTACCAGCTGTCACTAAGGTTGTAATCCATAATATTACAATATCCTACATGCTTATTTGGACAATTTTTTGAACTAGCTCATTCTTAACTTCTAAATGACTTGCCTATATCCTAAGTTGTCATTATATCAGCCTACCAGAAAAATATGATTTCTTTAAGTATTACTAGTTTGAAAATAGAAAGTATAGTGGTATTCCTTCCTGTTCTTTGACATTTCATGTCTCCTTTTGGCTGTGTCTTTAAGGTACTGTTGCCTTTTTCCTCACAAATCTGACCAGGACCTCTGTTGATGCCACCTCTTGTCAGAACTTCCATGGCTTGCAGCCAGTTCTGTGCAACAGCTTTTGTTGCCTTTTGCTGTATCTCACTTTCTAGTTTACCTACACACCTATGACTTTTCTCGGTTCTTATCAGGGCCTTCTATAGATGTTTCACAATTTCAGAACTATGTAGCAGTTTCTCTTTCAAATCTGTTTATGCTTTTCTCTGAACCGAGGGACTTGTCAGTAAGCCAAGGTTTGAGGGGCAATTGAAATATCAGCTTCCTAATTTTATACCCTATATTGTTAAAGACAAATATGTTCAAAGCACTATGACTGTCATCTTCTGTCTGTTCTCATTTCGTCTTCTGCAATGTAAATAACAAAGCTGCAACTGCTATGTATCTCAGAGTAGCAGTAGTCCAGAAGTATTTCTGAAACTGTAGTTTCAGAACTCCCTATTGTTATAAGAGAACTCCCTATTATATTAATCTCTGTTGTAATGAGAGAACAAAGATTCATTCAGTAAAATGTTTAAAATTACTCTTGTGAGCATTCAAAAGGTATTTATGGGTTTTTCAAATGTGGTTCATGGCTTTTCCAGAGTAGTTTATACTGCAGCTCTGGTTAAACATATTGTCTGAGTTGTTCATTACAGTACTGATCTTTGTATTAATGTATGTATATATACTCATCATATGGGTCATAATAGTGGTCCTAAATTGTTGGTCCTGTCGTATAATACAGACTCTGTGGTGATACAGTGTATTGTGTTACAATGTACTGGTACAGGTCAGGGAATTTGAGAGGAATATCTTGGCAGTAGGAATCACCATCAGATGTGGCAACAAATGCTGAAGAATCCAAGGTGAAATAGTTATATGTATCTCTAGAAGGTCTTTTAGAGTCTTGTTTTCAGTGCCATCAAGTTCCCAGAGAAGTGGAAAATATGACTGAGATTTCTTATCTGCACTCTGCAATTGATACTGACAGTCAGACAGGCACATCTGGTCAATAAGATAAATTTGGATTGATTCCATCATGTAACTGGGTTATTTTTGCAAGGATTTATCAGCTTTTGAAAACTATATGGGGTGCTCTTGAAATGGTTGACAATGTGTATGTGCATATATATAAAATACAAAACACAACTGCTTAGTGTATTGCTGAGTCCGTTTTCTTATTTTGCAACTTCTGTAAACAATATAATGTCATGGTATTTCCTAGTAGACTGGAAAGAGATCCTCTTGTGTTCCTCTACAGCTTGCTAATTTTTAGATACCCTGAAACACTTGATTATTTGCCTGTGGTGCTTTATTGGGTTTTGTAAACACTTCAGATATCTTTATGCTTTATCTTTCAGTTATGTCTGCAATCCAGTAAACTAAATACTACAAGACTTCTCTTGGTATTCTCTGTATTTCTGTCAGGATCCTCTATCCCAGCTTTATGTAAATTGATACATTAATGGCTTTGCAGCATAATAAATCTCTATACTTGGAAATAATTAAAGCATAGTGCTTGTGATTTATATTATTCCTTATTTCTTTCATTTCTTGTGCATTATTCCTGTCTGCATACCTCTATATGCTGTAATTGCATTGCTGCACTGAGTGCTGTCCTTGCTCTCTTCACAGCTGTATGTTCTTTTTGGTTTGCATTTCTTTAAAAAGATTCTATGTTTTCACAAGTTTGATACTGCATTTTTGTAAAATGCCAGAGGTTCCAAGGAACTCATAGGATAGACCATGAATCATACAGAGAACTGGCTACGTTCCAGCACTCTTCTGTTTTAATCAATTAGTAAGCATGTTGTCTGTCAGTTTTTGACATTTGGAAACCTGGTGCATTACTAGAGTTCATGTTCAATATTTGAAGTGTACAGCAAGCATACCTTTGGATCTGCAATTAATATTAACCTTCCTGCACTATAAAGCTAGAGAGTTGGCCAGTCATATCATGATTTTGCCCTGGGCATGTTAGGTCAAAAAGTAGAAAGAAATTCCTCAGAGCCAAAGAATTCTGTCCCATCATTATCTAAAGGAGTGGCAGGAATGAGCAAACACATTGGGCTATTAGCAGCAAGGTATAGCTTTTTCTTTGAATAGAGAGTTGATTGTTCCTCCTGTATTCATTATATTGGCAGCATAAATGTGCAGTTTGCTCTGAGATCTGAATAGGTATTGGGAAAACTATTGGCAAAAATCAAAGAGACATCTAAAATTGAAATAGATATGTAGTAATGTTTTTTTCGAGATAATAAAAAAAGAAGTTATTTACTGAATATTTATAGCACTATTGTTTCAAACTTTTTGTAAGCTTAAATTACTAGGTTGTAGCCACTCTACTTATAAAGAAATCATCTGTATGATTACAATCAACCTCCTTCTAAATGCTAGCTAATCTTTGAAGCCTCCTGTAGTCTGAGCATGCTTTAATTCAGGGACAAAAAGATCTCTAGACAAAAGATTACTGAACAGATTAAAATACTGAAAAGATTATGAATACTGTACTCAGTATGAATACTGAGTTGGGTGGGAATAAGATGCCAGCACCAAAAATCCCAAATAGCTAGTCTGAATCAGGTGCTACTGTGTTTGAATTAATTTAAAGTTAAGTTTTTCTCTTTTCATTAGACTGCTTATCCTAGTAGTAGAAATGTGAAGATCAGTTCTTCTCCAGCTTGACAGGATTTGGACCCGCAAACGATGCAGCTCAGAGTCCTAACCACCAAACTATGAGGGCAACTGAGTGAGAGGATCCCTTCCTCCTCCTGAAACAGAAGCAGGGACGTGCTGCCCTGAATGCAAAGACACTAGGCAGGAAGGAGACACCATATATCCTAAATTGCCAAAGTAATTAGATGTGAGGGGGGCTTCAGGTCTCATTTGCTTGGGTTTTCCTTGAGTTTTATTTCTATTAATCCAGTGATTTCTCACTCTGAATGTGTAAGCAGTCCCAGAAGTGTGCATTTTGGTCTGAGGGTGTGCTCAAGGTGATGCACGATAATGGTTGTTGTGTTGCATTGGTTCATATTGGGCTTGCATATCTTGTACAATATTTATAGTATGTGTGCAAATACCTGAGGAGGCTTATTCACCATATACCCTGTTTTTTATCTGCTTATTACAAGGAATTTATATCTTAATGGTGTTTTGAACTATGTGAAATCTTGAAACAACACTTCTGTCTGTTTTTAATTCATGTTTAGTCAAAAGTAGATTCTCAGTCGAGGGTGACAGGGTCAGGTTTCTTAGCAAAGTACTTGGGATATGGTTTTCTTAATTTTAACTGTTTGGGGTTCCCTTATTATTTCAAATGCTGGGGCACTTAAAGGCGAATATAATGCCTACAATTAGTGTAATTAGGCAAAATAAATAGTAAATTGCTAATTTTATGCTGAAAATTGGAACTGCAATGGATAGCAGCTGACAAGCTTTTAAAGTAGCAGAAGTAGGGAACAGCAGATGGGTTATTTGAGGAGTGCAAGCATGTTATTTTAATGTTAAGTACTCTCAAAAAGGAAAGGCATATGGTAACAAGTTTGAAGACAACTGAAGACTTAGTTCACAGTTTAAACATTTACATTTCTTGAAGTGTGATGGAAATTTTTTTTCTTCCAAGAATATTTCACAGAAGCATCAGGCCAATATGTCATTCCTCTGAAAACTATTAAATCTTTTCCTTCCTGACCCTCAAGGGCTCTTTTGAGCTACATTAGATTTCCCAGAATCACAGGGCCTTTTAACATCCCTCTCGGTTCAGTGAGTAACAAACTTGTTTCCTTCTTGGAGATGTCCAGGTGGGCATAAAAAAAGAACTGGTTGGTACAGGCAGTGTAGGATGATATATATTACAGCGGGTGTTTTGTGGGACAGGAAGATATTTATCAACTAAAGGAAACAGACTATGCTTTTCTGCTTTCCCAAGGTCAGTTGTAGTTGCACTGCAGTATGTGGTGCTGGTAAAACTTGAGCTTTTGTGGGGTTTTCTCCTTGATAAATAGAGCACTGGAAATTATTTGAGGAAAGGATAGTAATAGAAGATTGGACAAGAAGTAGTGATGTGCTATGATTGCCAAAATCATGTCTTTCAGGTTTGTGAATGCATTCTTGTCAACATTTGACAATGTGCATTTTCATTTTGATCCTGTTTATATTGGGAGTTAAATGAATTAGTTCTCAGGAATTATTTTTCTGTAAGTCATGAAAGATTATCATTTGCTTGTGTTTTTTCTTTTTATTCTGTGCTCTTCTACCTCACTCCCCCATCCCCCTTCCCCTTTGGTTTTTGTTACGTGCTTTTACTGAATGGTCCATAAAAAAGACATTGTTGATAGGTAGATATTACTTTATATAACAAATTGGTTATTGGCCTCAGGGTCTTATCCCTGAATTGTGTTTGCTAGGCTGTAGATTCTTTGAAACTTGATTGAAAGAGTCCCAGGTTGGGTCATGAGCTGGCTGCTGCAGGGAATTCGAGGCAGGCAAACAAAAAATTTTATAGTATAACTAATTTGTTCTGGCTTTAGTCAGAAACTATCTTCATTAGAGTTTAGAGATTTACATTTTCTTAAGGACATTGAGTTCATAATATGGAATAGAGTACACATACACTGCACCAAAAATCATAGGCCTGGCTGCTTTGGGAACAAATATATGGGGAACAACAGGGTGAAAGGAAGGCCATCTAATGGACACCAAATATACCTATTCATGATTTTCACAAAATTGTGTTATTTTGGGGCTTGAGGGCTGGTTTTGTTGCTTCTTTTGCTTTTTTGAGAGTCATGCTTCAAATAGCAATCTGAACAACCTATTTTTACTTCATCCATGTTTCTGTGTGTGTATGGGCTTCCTAGTACTTGGGATCTGTGTGGCTGGAGTTGGAGAAGGTTTGGTGATTGATTGAGAAACAGTTTATGACACTTATTTTTTAGTGAGTTAAATGCTTTCCTGGAGTTTTTACAAAAACTGGATTTGTTTGTTTGACCTCCTATTGCCAGTGTTGGACATTTAGTGATTTCAAGGTACTTACAAATGATGCTTTTTCATGGTTTATAATTAACTCTTTATATTTATGTCTTTCCTGATAATAGAACTCTCCTTGAATACTGAAAATGGAGTAGACTGATGTGCAGTGGTTCACTTTGCAATTGCAGCAGATACCTCTATAAGTTTCTTTCTGTACTTTGATTATTATGGTTGCATCTAAGATCACTGAATGTGTAAATACATCCTTTACAAAACTGTATGTCTTTCATAGTCTGTCTAGTTTCATGTTGTCATTCTCCCTGTAGGTTAAATTTTTCAATTGTGTCATTTTGTATTTTGGTAATGAGGCGGGTATTAGGGAGTTGAATAATGTGAAGCTGTAAGCTTTCTACAGCATGTGTTAAAGGGACAGCTGTCAAAACTGGATGCTTGAATTTATAGTTTGCAGCCAGGAAGATCAATTCTTAACCCCCCTGACTGTCTATATATTAGAAGTTCCTAAATTTACTTTACTTCTTATATTAATATGGCTTTAGCTAAAGCATACCTTCCAGAGGACTTCCAGTCTTGATAAGAACACATCTAAACCTGGAGAAACCATTGCAGCATGTGGTAGCTCATTTCAGTGTCGGAGTTGCACTCTTCATTAAGACGGCATTTCTGGTTTTTATTTGAATTGATCTCGTATTGGTTTCTTTCCAGCCATTGGTTTTTATATCATAATTTGCTAAGCCCTCTGCAATCTTGGTGACTTCATTCTCTTGATGGTAGTTTCTGTAATGAGACCACCTCCCAACGTCCTTTCTGATAAAAATGTCACCCTACTTGCTGGCAGTAAGGGTATATTCTCCACCCTTTCATTTATTCCTTGCACCGTAGCCAGTTTTATCATATGTGAACAAGAACTGCACAAAATATTTCAATATCATTTATTACTTCATTATACAAGAAACACCTGCATGTCTCTTTGAAAGGGCTATGTTAATTATTTTGAGCATAATTGCTTCACTGGGGACTTCTATTCAACTTCACCAATGCTGGCATTCTCATCTGCTTCTTGGTTAGTTATTTTTATGATGTGTTTCCACATACAGATTGCAAAGGCTGTATTTGTTCCAATAGCTATATATTTCATTTTTAAAAAGAAATTTGGCATACAACTATTAAACCGTGCTGCTGAACAGTTTCTTGAGGAAGTTTCCTACTGTGTTTTATAAGGATCTTTTCATTAGGAGGGTATATTACATGTAAATTAGAGTCCTGTTGGATTCAACTGAAATTCTCAAGTGAGGGATTTTAAGGCAGTCAGCCCTACCTCCTCCTTCTAAAAGAAGCTACCAACTTGCAGACAGTAAATTATTGTCAAAATCTGGATTGTGAATGAGATAAACACTGGGAGCTTCAGGATTTTCTTCTAATTTTAAACTTTTTCTTCTAAACCATTTATTTATGAGTAATTACAAGATTTTTAGAAGGGCACTTGCTCACAGCACGTACTGACACAGAGAAAACTGATGGTGCCAAGGTTTGGCTTCCCTCCTACTTCCTCATTTCTTATGTTTCCTGTCAGTCATCAGAAGTTTTCTGTATGTATGTAATTGTTGAGTGCAAGGAGTGACTTGCTAACACTTTATCTAGGAAAGGTCAATAGACTTAGATTGTTGCAAATAATCAATTTTGAATAGTAACTGTTCCACCTTAATTTTGTGCATTCTGTGTATGGCTTTCCCACTTCAATTATTAACTATGATACCCCCACCCTTCTGTGGGGTCTCATAGTTAACCTGATTTAATCTGCACAAGCAGTTGACACTATGACAGTTTGTTGCAGAAATGACATCAAACAGTATGAAGTATGCATGTGAATGTAAGTTCTACATCACCATATTTTTTTCCCCTTAAATTCAAATTATATGAAGTCTACACTGTCTGTTAAAAAAGAGTTTATTTTCAGAGTTCAGTATCTTTAACATTACATTCTGCATCATCCTTTTTGTGATTTTTTTTTTTTAGTGCAGAAATATTGTCAAACTAATTAGTCTAAGATTTTACAAGTCATATGATTAGACTTTGTAAGCGTTTTGATAGTTTTTGTGGGGGTTGGTTTTGTTTGGCGTTTTGTTTGCTTTTTTAATATAGTGCTTGGTTTTAAAATCAGAACAACTTCCTTTGAATTCTTCTAGCATCTAGGATTTAAAGTTCTGAGATATATCAAATAAGCACTTAAATGCGAAAAATTAAATATTATATAACTCCACAAAGAACTGGTATTTTTCACCTTTCTTTTATTATGGTCTCATAAGTAATAGGCTATATATCAGAATTGATTATTTATAAAGTTTATTATTCTAGTTAAGCTACTGTAGAAATTGATGTGGTTTTCTGGGAGCTCAAGCTGTTTGTTTGATACTTTGTGTGCCTAGTTTGTTGGTTGTACCCATATTTATGGGACTCCCAGTATATAAATTATTTCCTAACTTTTTTAATACTTGATTGTCATGTAAAAAATACTGTTAGCTGAAGTTACTCTTAGCAAACTTAAATTATTCAAAAAGGTTCTCTTAAAACTTATTAAGTTTACTCCAAGTAGGTTAAACACAAACCAAAGTAGTTGCACTTTTAATCCTGCATTCTAAGCAAGCAGATTTGATGCATCCTTTTAAATTTTATTTTCCTAGGGTGGTTCTTAGGTTTCTCAGCAAGGCTTTCGGTTCTTTACACTATAATTTTCAATGCACATACTTTTAAGTGTTATGTACAGTTCTTCCTTATGTTCTTCAAGTCCTGAACAATGTAAATAATTTATATAATAAGAGAATAATAATGAAGTTTACTTTCAACACTAACTAAAAATAGAGCAGTCTGATCAGTTTTGATCAGGATATGGTGATATGGACCCTTCAGAAGAAGTCTAGTGGAACTGTAAGTTTCCTGTAGGATGTTGCTTAGTCTGAGAGACTTTAGGGAGATTCCTGATTACTACTGCATTGAGTGACAGTGCTGTAGCAGGCAGGTTGGGTGGAAGAATCATAGATAGTGTGTCATATTGCTAGATTTGAAGAAAGGATCACAGAACGTGAGGCAGATCTCATCCATGCAGTAGTATATGAAATACAGATATCCAACTATGGCTGATCCAAGCCATTGTGCTCTTACGGTGCACAGCAACTTGTGGAAATTGCTAACTTGATCCCAAAAGCAAACCAGCTGGTTTTAAAATGATGCTTGAGCTTGATGCCGTAATGATTTTTTGTCTTTTCTTTTATACCTCTTTTATATACCTTTAGAGCCTTTTGTATTCTTAGTGTTTCTTTAGCCTACGTTCCTAGACTTAATATTTTGTTGAGTTAGGAGACCAAACATCGTAGAAGCCTCAGACACCAAGGTCCTCTCTGGAACACATTTTGAAAACTAAAAGATAGGTCTGTCCAGGGGAGGGTTCCTTGGGGAGGGGGGTTCACTTAGCCTCACTCATTGGGGAGTCTTTGATAGATAGGCTAATTTGTAAGACCTGTAATTATATACCCGATCTATCGAGTGTGTGCATTTTGGGGTGGGCATTTCGATGTGCATTTTCGGCGTGTTCCACCAGGACGGAGTGCACCAGGGATCCTTGAAATAAATACCGAGGTAAAAACCCCCTTTTCCCTTCTAACCGTGCTGGGCTCTGATTTTAAGAACAGGGATTAAGGCATCAAGGTGAGCAATACCTGTTCATTGAAAGAACTAAGAGTTCTCAATATTGATACTGTTACTTGTCACATAACAGAGCTCAGTCTTCCATACTTCGAATTTTTGCTCCATTCAACAGATTAGAAATACCTTCAATAGCTTAAGACAGTCTTGGACAAATTAACTCCTCTTGATCTCCTGACATAAGAGAGTTGCTATGGCAGGAAATTGGTCATTGTAGCATCTTCAAAACATGAAATGGGCTGGCTGAGAATTAGGACAACAATTGCATTTTGGAGATTCATAAATTCTTTGCTACAAATTACACTGGTTGGCTGGTAGAGAAAGCTTCTGATAATGGATTAATAGATTAGTTTGCACTGATTATGAAATAAAGCAGTAGCAAGAACCTTGGACGGCACAAGGCCCCATTATTATAGTTGTCCTATCTGTAATACTTCTCATGAATTTACCAGTTGTGTTTTAAGAAGTTAGGTTATTTGCACCACTCTTCTGTGGTCTATCCAAAGCAAACTGTGAGGAAGCAGTCTTTTCTACAACTTAATTATAAATTAAAAGACCTAATTCCCACCCTTAGTGTTTTAATATTCTGAATGGCCTTTAGATATACTTGTTTTTGTGAAAACAATTTCCTCTAGATAAATTGTTCTTTTCCCTTCCTGCTGCTTATCTCATCTGTATTTATAGCAAGAATTTGTACCTCTTCTTGGCTTTTTTCTTCTGCTAGACTGACTAAATTAAGTCTTTTTTTAACTCTGTATTTTCCAGTCAGTGGATCACCACCACAGCATTTCTCTGCAGCTGCTCCAATTTGAAATTCCTCAAGTGTGGGTTTTTAGTCATTACAATAAGAATTACATATAACATTCTGGGTGTGATCTCACTGGGATATGGTACAATGGCACTGTGTCTTTCTCCTTCTGTTCCAATGAGTAGTCCCTGAATTGCATCTGGCCTCTTCACAGCCGTCTTACCTTGATAAGCCCAGCTATTAGGCAGCTCTGGTTTGGAATAATGGTTACACAGGTTGTTTGATACAATCTCTTTATTAAACTTGAATAATAACCCTTTTGTTCATTAATGGGGTTATCTAATGCTCCTTCCCTCCTGACAAAAACATTGGCAATATAGATGCTGTTCCCCAGTCATTCCAGAAGTGATATTTTCTTTAAAGTTTTTACTTTAGAAAGGACAATCCTATGTGTCACTGTTTCCGTAATTTTGAGAAATGGATTATTTTTGACTGCATTAACTTTAGTCATTCTTAAAGTGTTCTTATTCTCCATTTGTCATAGTTTTCATATCTCAGACAACTCAGGTAAAGATTATGGTGAAGGCTGGGGGTTCATTCCTGAATATTCTTAATTTTCATCCCTGTTTAGTAAACACATTTTCTTTTTTTTCCTACTTTGATACAAAAAAACCTTAAAAACCCTATAATTTTAGAGTATAATAATCTGGTCAGGTGTAGTTTAGCTTTGCTTTTTACTAATGTACATAAGATGCAACATTTGTGTTGCTCTTTTGTCCCCTGCCTGTCCCCTGCTGTTCTTGATAGGATCTCTGCACATTTCTGATGTCTTACTTGCACAGTCTAATCAATGATTGGCTTGTCACACATGGAGTTTTACCCATTCTGCTTGAGACACAGATCTTTAAATGTTTGAGCATCTTTGTGTTAAACACCAGGCTTCTGCTGCATCTTGGATGTCTTTGCTAACCTTCACTATCAAATTATTTGCCACTGAAATTCAAAGACCTAGTTATAAACCCGTTTGGAATTTTTCATTCTTTATTTAAATAAAAATCCAGTAATATATGGATTAGGTTATGAGCAGCTGTTTTATAATATCCTCATTAGTTAGTGAGAACAGTCTTCAAGTAACGGAGTCATTTGCTCCTTCAGTAGCTATTTCATAAATTTATCAGCTATTAGCTCCAAGAATAACTAAGTCTTTCCACTTAAGAGTTTCATTTGTTCTCCATTTCATGTCTGGATAATTATTATCCTAAAATGATACAATTCACTTTATTTTTAGCAATGTTATAGATCTGCATTCATAGAAAACAGTGATGCTGGAACAAATGCCCTACTAGTCTGTCTTTGAAAGGACCTGTTTTACCTACTTCCCTTCCCCGAGGGATTTGACCCAAACAGATTTCTGTTCTTATCTGTTACATTTATTCTGCATCTCTGACACACATTGTCCTATTCTTAATTTCTTTTTTGAATATTGTCTTTTCCTCAGTACTTGTATTCTTAGTAGAGTGCTGTTCCACCATGTCAAGGTTACTCTTGCACCATGTGCCAGTAATTTAAACTTCTGACTCTCAAACAGACACAAATAGATAATTAATGATGCTCATAAAATGTACAGCATAATTTTCATCATCCAATCACTAGGTAGTTTTTATCTATTCTTCACCATTTTACTAGTGTATCAAAACTTCTTGTAAGGTTTAAAATTCTCTGTGTTTGTAATGCAGGCTGTATTCCAGAAGAGTTGTTTTTACAGATGCTTGAAGCTGACTTTCAGAAAATCTTTTTTCAGATAACCTACCTCTTGGTTTATTAAATCTTCCTGGTAATACTTGCCCCTGAGCTGCTCATACCTCCAGCCATGTTTCAAGGGAACTTGAAAAAATTAAGTTAATTTGGGAGACCTTTTTGTCACATGGTGTTCCTCCTTTCTGTTGCTTCCTTCCTCTTCCATTCCTTCCCCCATTTGTCAAGTATGCATAGTTGGCAGGTTTTCATTTTATTATTAAAATCCCATTTCCATTTTCTGAGGTGTCTTAATTCTTTTAAGATTTATAGTCCAAATATTTATTGGATCCAGGGAAGTTGCTTATGTGGCTTTATAAATGCAGCGTTTTCTACTCAAAAGATTATTTTTGCTTTAGTGTGGATAATCCCACACCAGTGTACTTAATTTATTTGATGCAATTTCCTAGCCTTTCTTTATTAGAATTGTGAATATTTTTCCACTGTACTTTGTTTGTTGTTTGTATTTTGGAAGATATGTGAACATCCAGTCCTGTTGACTGCCACAGTGCACAAGAAACAAGAATGATGTTGCAACGTGTGCTAAGTACATCGAAAAGCAACAAACTGATGTGTTGCTTTCATTCTTACAAGGATATTTGTCTTCTGCTGTCTTGACATTGAATCCTACACTAGTAGCTCAGGTTCCAACATTTCTGTTACACAGACTCCTGTTATTTTGTACATGGATTTTTAAGTCGTTTCTTAATAACCAAATCCCCTCCCTCTCTATCCGCTGCTCCATTTTTCCTTTTAAGTCTTGCTTGCTAAATCTTACTGTTTTGCTGACCCTGTGCCTTCCCTCTGCGACAAAATTCCTGAAACTCTTAAATGCTTGAATACTCTTAATGGAAATTCAGTCTATTTGTAAACTGTACATAATAAGGTATATATTATGATTATTGACTCTAGAATGACTTGCAAATTCAGTGTTTCTGAATTGATTATGTTCCATAACTTTTGTAAAATTCATTATGATCACAAATTTTAAGAAATTGAACTTCTATAAGCTCTTCAAACTGTCAAATGTACTACCTTACATAGAGAGAAGCAGGACAGGGATTGTATGAGATAGATTCTGTGATTTTGGTTTCAGGTTTTGATGCCTAGGTCTTGCTGTTTTGGTGAGGCGTGTGTGTGTATGTGTTAAGGGTAGAATAGATGAGGGGAGTGTGAAGGAAGGAGGATGTTATTTGTCATTTTTCCTTCTCCCTTCAGTAAAATGATGGACAGACCTGGACATGTTTTTCTTTCAGTGATATAGTCACCATTAAACAAATATCTAAAGAGGACATCTCTGCCAAATGAAATACAACTTTAAATTATCCATGTAGTTCCCTGTATACTCAAATCCAATTTACTGAAAGGAAGAAAGCTAGTGTAACTGATTACTCTTCTCTTCAATCTCACAAGATACCAAGTTAGACTCCATATGACCTTATGTACCCAGCAGGTGCTCATTTTCTTAAACTAATGCAGCGACCTGCCTTCTGTTTCTTCCTCAGTTCCTTCCCACAACATGCACGTTGCACACTTAAGGTTGTGTGTTTCATTTTTAGATTTCCATGCTGGGTAGTTCCTGCCAAGGATGTTCAGTGCAATACTAAAGATTTAACTACTGTAACTTGATGTAATTTCTTATTCTTGAGAAAACTCTCTGCACTTTTCAGTTACTGTTAGCAGCCTCCAAGTTTGTATTTGGGATAAGAAACTTCTGAGCTTTCACACATACTCACCCGCTACACCCTTCTCAGTCTTCCCACGCAAACCATATGAGCAATCATGTAAATTTTTCACTTTGTATGATTAAGGTTGCAGTAGAATAAAACACCAAAGTACACCTGGGTTTTAAAACAGAAAGTAGGCTAACAGTTTTATATGCATGCTCTCCTCCTGCTTTGTGCTCTTTAGTCTGGGATTTTACTAAAAATTGCTTTTAAATTAGTATTTTTCTAGTGTATTATCTGTTCCTAGGTACTGTGACTCCTATAAATGTGGTTACCAATGGACTAGCTCCTTTATTGTCACATTGTATTTGTATTCTTTAAATAACTGGGAAGGTGTCTAGATTAATCTTTGTGGAAAACTTTCAAACTTGATCCATCCTGTGGAATCCTGTGGTACTGCTAATTTCAATAAGCTACATTGTCTTGTAACTTTTTTTAAAATTAAAATTATCGTGTCAACTATTGTTTCTGTCCAGTTGAAAAGGCATCTTGTAAAAAGCACTGTTACTCTGATGGCATTAGATATTTATTGTAATTACTTCATTAAGCTATTGCTTAAATTATTACTGTATTTGAAGTTATGTTTTCTCCAGTTTGGTGTGATGCTGACTGTCTTTAAAAATATTTATCTTGAATTGTAATCCCTTTTAATTTCCTTTTCCTTTTCACTAGATTACTATTTACAAAAGTCAAATTGGAGTCCCTGTGCAGAGGCCCAGATGAAGCACTCCTTACCTGTAAACACATGCTCCAGATTTGGAAATCCTGCTACAATCTAACTAACCCAAGGTAAGGTGCTGTAGAGTGCTGGGCTGCTCACGACCTTGCCCAGTAGCTTTTCGGGGCAATATTAGGTCAGCAGTCCTGCATTTACCTGTTTTGGTATTTCATGTGAACAAACTAATCCCCAGGGAATCTGGAGACTGACATGCAAAGACACCAGTTGATGGTCATGTGGAACTACCCAGGGTTCTATGAAGTAAGGTATGACAAAGCTACTAAATTCCGCAGTGATAAAGACTGGTTACGCAGATTGGGTAACTCATCCATTCTCAATGTACTGGTATGGTCTTGTTTTGTTTCCTTATCAGGGTTTTAGTCTTTTACACTGGCTGTAGTAGGAATGTAGCTCAAGGACTTTCACGAAGAAATAATAAGAAAGAGGACAAGACATTAATTAAAACCATAGAAGCATCAGGGATCACATGGATAGATATGATGTGCTTGCATAGTCAGCATGGCTGTTTTTTTAAAGGGAGGTCTTGTTTATGAACCTATTTAGGTTCTTCAAGGGCATTAACAAGTATATAGATAAGTCCTTATAGTCCTGTTTGGGTTTCCAAAATGCTTTTGTGAAGGTCTGCCGAGACACCGGCTGTATTTGCCAGTGCCTGGCACCCACCCGGACGAGAGAGGAATGGAGGCTGCTCGTGTATGCGCGGGAGGGTCAGCGAAGTCCCAGTTCGGGTTCACCAGACCCACCGGTGGTACGGGCGCGCTGGAAGGTAGGGATGAGGCAGAGGGGCTTCTTGTGGTACAGGGTTTATTGGGGCGCCAAGGTCGGGCAGAGAAGCCCCGAGGGGCTGTTACCCAGGTATTTTATGCCTTACAGAGTGGGAGGAGAGAATACAAAACACCCAATGGTGCAGGGACGTGGGGTTTGAATTCTCGCGGGCAAGGGTTACAGAACCAATGGGGAGCATTGTGGGAAGGGAGGAACGCCGTGGGAGGAGAGAGATCTCTCTTGAGGGAGAAGCCAAACACAGGGAAGAAGGGGTGAGATGGCAGTGACCAATTATGGGGGTATGCTGGCCGTGGAAGCGGCCATAATGCACTGCAGCATCTCCCCATTTTGTACTTACGAAAAAGGTAGTTTAAGGGAGTTAACAATGAGGC
>VZRO01002991.1:257-11787 GCA_013397915.1 Daphoenositta chrysoptera
AATGAGACCGAGGTCAGATCTCATTGTGGACTTCAGCGCTCTCATGAGGGGAAGAGGTGGGGCAGGTGCCGAGCTCTTCTGTCTCTGTCTCTTCGTTCTCTCGAGGAAATGGCTGGAGCTGTCAGGGGAGGTTTGTGTTGGATATCAGGAAAAGGTTTTTCACCCAGAGCGTGGCTGAGCACTGGAACAGGCTCCTCAGGGCAGTGGTCATGGTACCAAAGCTGACAGAGCTCAAGAACTCAGGTACAAGGTGGGATTCTTGGGGTGTTGTGTGCAGTGTTAGGAATTGGGCTCTATCATCCTGATGGGTCCGTTCTAACTCAGGATATTCTGTGATTCTTTGATCATCAAGTCCAACCATGCACCCAGCACTGCCAATACAATCCCAAACCACAACACCCAGCACCAGAGCCAGACACCTCTTGAACACCTCCAGGGGACCCCACCACCTCCCTGACCACCCAAACAGTGAAAACATTTTTTTCTGATATCTAATCTGAAACTCCCATCTCAGTTTCAGGCTATTTTTTCTTGTTCTCTCCCTGCAGGCACTGTAGAAAAGATTTCCTCTTGTCCTCTCACCTCACCACAACCTCCTTTCAAGGATCGTGGGGAGTGATGAGGTTCCTTCCTGAGGCTCCTCTTCCAAACAAGTGCAGGGGGGCCAGCAAAGTGCTGGGGGGCCCCTTCACTTGGAATTTCGGGGATGGAGATGACTCTCAGTGCAGCCTCTTCGAGGTTTCTGCACACAAACAAGTGTTGTGCTCTTCCCCCAGCTGTTAAGTGATGGATGTGAGACAAATATTGAAGGTTTTTCCATGTAAATCTGGAATAGTTAGAGTAGATACGCAGTGAGAGCTGGCCTGTTGGCCTTGCTGTCCATAACCTGGCAGATACTCATTTCCTGTAAATCTGTGTATTAAATGGAGGTTTAGCAAAAAACCCCAAACCACTTACAAACTGAATAATGGCAAAATTATTTGACATTGAGGTGATGTGCTCCTGGTCTTTCCCCTTGACTTCAGGCTGAGGCCATCCCTTTTTTAATTTAAATGTGCTCACTTATCCACTTACCACTTTCTGCCGGTATTGACTTCGCTGCCCAGAGGCTTGTTCTCTTTTTGGTGTCGGTGACCCATCATCTCGCACCGCGGGAAGAGGGACAGGTAGGGAATCATATTTATTTAACAGCACAACTCTGGGCAGTTTCCCTTCTTAAGGTGGCTGATACGTGGAGAACAGGAGCCACTGTTGAAATAATTTGATCAGACACCATCCCAGGAGTCATACGGAAGTTCATTATCAATTCTTACAGATATCCAAGCCAAAACCCGTGGGCTTCTCTTATTTTAGTGCCTGGTTAGTTGAATTACAGAGCAGAGAAGTTGGGAGGAGCCCTGGTGCCGGCAGGAAATGGTTAAGAGCCGTTCCTATCACCTGGGAAAGCAATCCTTTGATTTTTTCAGAGGGCGCTAACATGCTGCAGTTCATGGAAACAAAGGGAAGGGGATCAAGTAGAAAAGTTGTTCCTGAATTTTATTCTCAGTGGCAGAACTTGTGAGGGCTGGATATTGATGTCTGCGGGGAAAATACGGAGTTTCTGGATTAAAAGGGATTTTTTTTCCCCCTTCTTATCGTCATTCAAAAAAGGATCTGTGAGGTAAGTCTTGATTCCAACTGGTGACTTTAGATAAGTTCTTTTTAAGAGTGAGGGGTAAGAAAACCCTTTATCTTGCTGACCCATTTTAAAACAGTGAATTCTTTGCTTAAATTGTTCCTGGGGCAGGGAGCACAGGCAGGAGTGTGAGTCAACAACTGTACAAAGCCCACGACGCTCGCCTGTGTTGTCTGCATTCAAATTACTTGCATTAATTCCTGAGCTGGAGTATGGAAATTCAGGAACTGGGAGAAACATAATGAGTCAGGGGAGTTTGCCACTCCGAGTTGCAGTAAATATTTCAGCGATGACAGTCTTTCAAATTGTAGTAGTGTCTATGTTAATGTGCTTTTGCAGTGGATGCTTCAAGCATCTTCTGTTGGTGGCTCTTAAAAGTAATTCCCAAGCCTTGGCTCTTGAATCCTCACTGCTCTCCCAAAGGTTTTGTATTTCCAGCTCCTGTCAGGACTTTGTGCATGTTCTCATCCTTAAGGGCGGATTCATTTTGGGGGTGTAAGAGCGGGGTATCAATTGCTATTAATTCTTTACTTGTCTGCACCTGAGTTTTCAGCTAAAAAAGCGCTGCTGGTTTTTGCGTGTGTGTGTGAAAACAGATGACTTTTCACCCCAGTGTGGCTGCCCCAAGTGTGATGGATGGTGACAGCTCACACCCGGGTGTCACTGAGAGCCAGCGCCACGCGAAGGGAAGTTTTTATACCCTGCAAAACCCCATCCATCCACCTTGGAAATGCTAAACTAGGAACAAATTACACCCTCACTCTTGGGCAGCTCGTTCCTTGAGGTATTCATCCACAAGGCGCTGAATTCTGGTGGATTTTCTGAGCTTTGTGTGCGTGTGCTGATGCTGACTTCACTTTTCCCTCCCCGATAGCCGGCGAGGGAGTGGGATGTGATGCGTGGGTTGTTCCCCCGTGGATCAAAGTGCAGAGCTGAGCTGTACCACGCTGCCCACCCGCTGCTGGGACAGAGATCAGCATCGCTGCTGGGACAGATCAACACCGCTGCTGCAACAGCCACCCGGCCAGTTCTTCCTGCTCTTCCCTGCTCCCAGCTTCCACTGCACCCCCGCGCTTCGCTCCTGGTTGCTCCAGGAGGGACAACACTCGAATCCAGAGCTGCTGGATGTCCCTCCTTTCCTCCTGGACATGAACAGAGAGTTGGGGCTGTTTTGTTATTTCACGTTTTATTCCTCTCCTCTGCCTTTCTGTTCCCCTCGCCACACCAAAGTTTTATCATCTCCCTGTGCTTGTTCCCAGCTCCTGAACTCCCTGTTCCCAGGCTCTGGCTGGGCAGGAATCTTTGATCACCCTGCCCTGTTTTGCATTCGTGTGTTCTTCGGTAGGGTTATGACATGCTCTGATCCATCCCATTTTGCTCCTTCTGGATCCCTGTGGCACCTGCAGGAGTAAATCACTGGAGCTGGCTGTCAGAAACTCTGCCTTGGAGCACTTGATTCCCACTTAAATGCTGTTATTAGCAGGGATCTAGGGAAGGGATTGCTTCTGTATTCACACAAGAGATTGCAAGCCCAGATTGTCTTTTTTTCCAGCAAGATTTCTCTTATCTGAAAGAGTTCTTTTTCTAAAATCTCGTCTGCTGAGTGCTTTTGCTTCTGTTGTCAGGATCTGACATTCATTTCAGCTATTCAGTGTGAAAACCCTTTCCAATTTCTTTACCAGTGCTATTGATTAAAATGCAGTTTACTTTTCTGGGGAGAATTTGATATTCAAAAATGTCTTTTCACTGTGAGTCAGAATGTGCTTTTCCATGGAATAAAAATTCTGGAAAGAACAAAAAAAAAAGGCAATTGGAAATGTTGAACAAATTATATTGTCATTTCAACCTGGTTATATAAGAAAAAAGAAATAACTTCAAAGTCCAAATGAAAAGCTCTGGTATTTTTCTGATATTTTGAGAAAATTAGTACATTTTTCTCCAGCTGCTCAATTTTATCTGCTCAGAATTTTCCATATGAAACCCTGAGAATGTTCTGTACTGGCCTTAACTCTGAGTTCCTGTTTAACACAATTGGCTGTTTCAGGTTACATATTAAAAATGAATTATGAAGCTTTTTTTCTCCTTAATTTTCAGCCATTGATGTTTCTTCTAGAAACTAATAAAACGATTTCCAGTACTGTATAGAAGTCTGTAGTTCTCAGGCTATAAATGCTGTATCCAATGGTACAGTTATTTACAGTTGGGAAAAAAAAACAGATGGAAAAGAGCTTTGGAATGCAACAGGTTAAAATTTAATTTTGCAGCTTGCAGATTAGAGATCAAAAAATGTCTGGGGTAATTACTGCTAGTTTGGATGCCCTCACATGATGCTCTCCCTGTCCATATAGCTGTGGTAATTTTTTGGGGTTTTCAATATTCCCTTTTGCCTTAATTGAAAGCACTTTACTGTGCTAAGGAGAAAGGACCCGAGCTCTGCTCAGCTGGGTGCACTGAGCTGCCTAAATTTGAGAGGGAAGTTTGTGACAGATCTGGTTTTCACTCCTTAAAAAAGTAATCCCTGCGGAGAAAGGGGCACCCTGGGGTGATGGGATCTGGGCTCTGGATGTTCCTTGGATTTCTGTTCCTTGGATTTCTCTGGTTTTTGGTGGTGTGGCCTCTCTGGGCTGGTGGTGGGCACTGGCAGAAGGAACCAGCTTGGGGGGGCCCTTTGAGGGTTTAGATCCCTCCAGTCTCAAGGAAATGCTGTCATGCTGTTTTGGGGGGAAGTTCAGAAAGAGAAATGCCACCCTGTGCTTTTCCAGCACCAGAATATCCTGATTATTCTTTAATTTCTCTCAGTCTGCATCCTGCCTGCATCTTAATTAAGCCCAGTATTCCTTGTCAGGAAGAGCAGCCATTACAATCTCTCACCACGTGTCCTTTCCCTGTTCTAACCAATACTTCCATCTTACCACAGATGATTTTCTAGCCCTTGGACCACTCCTTTGGACTCTCCAGTTGCCTTCCCAGCTCCAGAAGTGCTGCCCCAAACAAGCCTTCAGCAGAAGCTCCACCAGAGCCAACTGGAGGGAGAGGCCTCCCCAACTGGTCCCAGTGGTGTCAGAAGGATGAATTTCCTCCTGAGCTTGTCTTCCCTGCTCTGAGTTGCCTCAATCACTTGTTCTCAACTCTGCCTCTGATGTCCCTATGATTTGGTAACTATTTTATCTCTTGCCTGCCTCAACTTCCCTACAATCTGAAAAGAAAAGCTTCCATATCTATTTCACTTCCTATTTAGCTCAAAATCTGTGGGTGAGGGGTACAAACAAAGTAAGTGGAAAATCAATACATTTCCAAGCCAGTTTAGAGCTCAGCAGAAGCAAAAAAGGGGAGCAAGATATTTTATAAAATCCTGGAAGGTGCAGGCAAATGGAAATTTTCAGTTTAAACTAGAGCTTTATGTTGGAATTCCTCAAGGAGAGATTGGAATTCTGCCACACTGTAATAGTCTTATATTGCAGGAAACCAGGAATACCTCAGTTCTTGCCCTGTATAGTTCACAGTTACTCTTTACATTATACAAATTTGACCTGTTAATTTTATAAAGTAAAAAGAAGCAAAAACCTTTACAGGCTGATTTCCTCTGCTCAGGAAGAAATGCCTGAGAGCTGCCTGGAGCAGACCCACACTATCATTTAACCCCAGCTTTCAATATTTGGTTTCCACAAAACCCTTGTGCCTGTGAAAGCAGCATCTCCTCAATTTTTTGGATGGCATACAGGTGATTACATTTAGAAGAGAAGATTTCTGAAGGAATTTTCTGTTGGCTTCTGCGAAATTAAACTCATTTCACAAGAACTTCACCAGGAAAATTTCTGTTCTAAATAACTTTCATCATTGTGAGTGAGTAGCACAAGAGAGTGTGGTAAACTCAGCTTCATTTCACTGCATATATTCCTTGGCATTTGTATAATTTCAGGGAGTTAAGATCTCATGTTATAAAGAAATCCAATAGTTTAGTTGCTGAAGGAGCCATAACTGATGGAAAAGGATTGTGCTGGATTTCACATCATAAAATTGAGCTGCATTTTCTGCTCTTCTGCTGAGTGGAGATGCTGCAGAGACCCTTGAGAAAGAGAATTTTGTTTGTGATAGCCAAAATCTGAGAAAAGACAGCAATAACATTTTCTGAGCAACTTACTTTAGGGCACAAGCTCATTTTAAAGGTTTTTCTTTCGACATCCTTATTGCCTTAGACACAAAAAATGCATCTCTAAAGGTGATTTTATTCTGCATGTTTGGACTCATCCTACTTTGGAACCTAACCAAGAAAATGCTGTTGAATTTCCATCCTCAATGTTTGATTTCAGGTGTGGCTGCCCTCATCAACTGAAAAACATGTCCATCCGAGGCCTGAAGAAGAAACAACCAAAGACTTTTAAAGTCAAAATTATAACAGTGGATGCTGAGATGGAGTTCAGCTGTGAGGTGAGAGTGTCAGCAAATGCTGGGGAGTTGGGGACTGACCTTTGTATTAGCAAGAAATTTGAAAAATCAGATTATCAGCTCGTGGATGGTCTTAAAACAGATCTGTTATTTTTATAAAGAATGGATTATTTAATCTCAGGTGCATTCTTAACTCTGTGCAGAATTTAAAGCTGTTTGCCTGAAATCCATTTGGCTGTCACAGCTAAATTAACACTAAACCTGCTTTCTTTATATGCATTCCAATTGTTTGTAAGTATTCCTACTTTTCCATGAAATTCTTTTTTTTTTGGGACTGACACAACTCTTAAAGACACTTCCAGCTTGGATAAACTGGTCAGAGCTGGTGCTAAGATGTTGCATTTAAAATAATTTATAAACTGGTACTTTTGTTGATCTAGGACATTCTGTTTAAATTTGCCATTTATAAACTCCAGTTCTTTAATTGCAATGGGTGTTTGGATTTCTGGGCAGAAGAGAAAAAAATGATTGATGAAAAAGCTGACAGTTCTTGCATTCATTAGGGCTATCTGATAAATTGATTAGGGAAATCCTGGCTGGAGAAAAAGAAATTATCAATTGCTAAATAAATTGGACTGCACTATTGAAGGCACAGAACTGTCCCTGATTTATTAATTCCTAATCATCCAGCAAAAGCAAAACAAGACACAGTTATTTTGAGGAGTTAGAAAACTCAGTTCCAGTGGGATTGGCAATTTTAGTGAGACCTGACTGTTCTGTGAGCCATTTAATGTCATTTATTAGGTCCTTCAGAAACAGAATAGATTAGTCTTGTATGACTTCCTGCTCTGGGGTACTTGCAGGCAGAGTTGTGAAAATAAAGGGTTTGCAAAATTTGATTTCGAGATCAGAGTCCTTGTTAACAAATCATGTATTCCTTCCTTTGCTACCTCTCCTTTCTCCCCAGACACTGCTCTTTTGCTGGGATGATTTCCAGCTTTCCACTCAAATTCTGCCTAAAAGTTCACTTTTTTTTTTTATTTTGCCATTCAGTTTTAGCAGTTAGATAAAATCATCTTTCTAAAATGTGGTCAAATAGGAGAAACAGATGAGCAGCCTCTTTGCTGAAAACCCAAGGTTTCAGATATGTGTGAATTTGGGACTTTTAATCAAAGTTTGCTCTCTCTGGCTGCTAAATTGAAATGAAAATATTTGAGAAGTCTCATTTAAATCAGAGTAGGATAAAGGCTTGGCCTGGTGCCACTGAAATACCTGGGGGGTGTGAAAGGTGGATCTGCTCTCATTGTTCAGCATTCCTACCCTGTGTCCTGATTTGATTTCCCTTGGCTTTCTCTCAGTCTCTCCAATTTGTATAAACCATTGAGTGAAAATTTTGGACAAATATTAATAAAGACTTATGATAAAGCCACATCCCAGGAAATCAATAGAACAATCCTCATTCCCAGTGCCCCTCGAGTGCTTGGTGGTTAAATGACTCCAGCTGCTCTCTGGATGTGTCTGGAGAAGGAGAGGAGGTGGAACACAGTGTCTCTTGGAGTATTTCATTAAAAACCTGGAAGTGAAATAAGATTTCATAGGAGAAAGGGCTAAAATGGAGCAAATCCGTTTAGGATATCCATGTTTTTCTTGATTTTTTTTCTCTCTTTTAGATGAAGTGGAAGGGAAAGGATTTGTTTGACCTGGTGTGCCGAGCCCTTGGTTTAAGAGAGACTTGGTTCTTTGGCTTGCAGTACACAGTTAAAGGAATGTGCACCTGGTTAAAGATGGACAAAAAGGTAGAGGAGACAAAATGTGTGGCAATTATTTACCTCTATAGTGTGGCAATTATTTATTTCTATAAATACTGACTTTCTGGAGCACAGGAGCTAAAGGGATGTGCTCCATGACAACCCAGAATTTTACATGGTAGCTTTTTTTTTTTAAGGCTAAAATTGGATTATTTGCTCTGATTGTGTCTATCCCATTTGACCTGGAGCATCCCACACTAATCACCACTGATTGCTGTTAGATTAAAGCTCAGAATTACCCTTCCCTCTAAAATATGGGAAGGCTGCTTTAAGTGGATTATTGGCTGCTTTCTGATTTTCCTTGGGAATATTATCTTGAGACACTCACGTATCCTTTTTGCTGCTGATTTTATTTTATCTCTAAACAGGTTTTAGATCAAGAAATCCCCAAAGAAGATCCCATTAGTTTTCATTTTTTGGCTAAATTCTACCCAGAGAAGGTAGAAGAGGAACTCTTACAGGAAATTACCCAGCATTTATTCTTCCTTCAGGTCAGCAACAGTTTTTAACCATGAATTCCTTCTGTACTTCCCCCAGTCCTTTTGCATTGTCTTTGATCTTGTTGGCAGCTCAGGATAATATTTTGCTTGCTTCAGCTGTATCAAGAACTTTACAGATATTACTTTTATGAAATACAAACACCTCTCCTGCCTGCTGTGGCTTTGTGTCCAGGTAAGCTGAATATTTCATCTTCTGCAGGTTTTTGTGACAACACTCAGCAGTTTGGGTGAGAATTCCAAATCTGGATATTCCAGACTTGTTTTGCTCCTTAATGTGTTTAAAAAAAAAAAAAAAAATCATGCACAGCTGGAACTGCTGGAAGAACTGTGAGGCTTTTGGGGAGATCTTGTGCTGGTGGGCAAAACCTCTAGAAAACAAGGACTCCCTAAACCTTCATTTTGGATTGTAGGGATAAAAGATCATGGAATTTGACAGGCATTCTGAAATCCAGGTTTGTTCACCTAGCAAGGTTTAAAAGGGGCAGAGCAGCAAACACCATTTTAGCTCCATCAAAAAGTGGATAAAGGAGCAAATTCTTGGAGCCTTATCAAAAATAAAGATGGATCAACCAGGAAAAGCTCCATAGCTGTGGTAAAGGATACAAGCACTGAGTTTGGGATGGTCACTTCCAATGTCTGGGACATCCAGCTTCTCTCCTGAGTTGCTGTGGAGTCCCTCTGGAAGTTTCAGCCTCTGGAGTGTTGCTTTATTCCAGCAGGATGTGTCTGTGCAGGTAGCTGGGGTGTGTGGGATAAATTCAGTCTGCAGCTGGAAATGAAGCCAGTAAATTCCCCTGTGCCCTGAGGAGGATGTGCTAATGAAATAATGGGGAAATGCTGCAGCTCTGAGAACTTCATCCAGAACCTGTAACCACTGGGCAATTTATTTCTTCAGCTAATTATGGAAAGGAATGAGAGCAGCAGAACTCTTTTCCTACTCTTTTAATCCAGATTTTTCCACTTCTTCTTCTTTTCTGCTTGAACCTGCCTTAACTAGCAGATAGGCAATTAGCAAATTCTTCTCATTCCAAAGTAGGAAAACAAGGCTGGAACAAATTGGAACTTGCAAAGTTTCCTGGCTGTTAAGAACTTGAGCTCACACCTGGATGCTAATAGGAAAAACATGTACAGACATCTGGATGCCTGAAGATTTCAGCTCTCCTGACTCTTCAGACCTTTGCAAATTAATGTGGCATAACAGCTTTTTTTGCACAATGCCTGAATAAATGTCAATGACTAAAGCTAAATATTGTCTGCTTAAAGAGAGGTCATTTATTGCTTCTTCATGAAGTTTAACAAAAAGTCCTTGTAAAAACTGATCAGAAAAAAAAAAAAACAATCAAACCCAGACGCTTATAGAGGATTTATCCACGTTGTTCTAAATTCTGGAGCATGATTTGCACTGTGGAGAATGAAAGCTGCAGCTTTCCAAATTGGAAGAAAAATCTTTTCATTCTTTCCATTTTAACAGCCTAGAAAGAATGTTCCCTGCACTGTAACTCAGGTTCAGAGACTGTGCTCACCAGGGACTATATTTAAAAGCAAAACTTTCTTGGAGGTTCATTTCCGTTCCCAGCACCTACAGAGGTGTGTTTGTAAACAGAACTTGTGCTAGCTCAAGTCATTTTCTCTATTTGGAAATGTTTAAGACTCTGAGCTATGCAAAATTGTTTTGTCTTGGTGCTTGTTCCTAGGCTGAATCCACCTGAGAGGAGGATTTGGGAAGATTAATTTCCCCTTCCCTCTTTAGGTTTTCAAACAGAAATTGCACAACTGATTGAAAATCAAACAACACCTTCCAAACTATTACACCTCTGGTCTTGGTAGCACCACAGGTTATTAAAAGGAAAAGAATGTTGAAAGACTCTTTCCCATTGTCTGATTGTGCTTAGACCATTGAAAATGAAGAAATTAAGTGCTCTGTTATCCAGCTTCTCTTTTGGGGGTCTCCTTTATTCTCTCATTCAGGAAGGCTGGAAAACATCTTTTAGGGGTTTTAATATGGCAACACCAGGCAGCTGCACAGCCCTGAGTCTGCTCTGCTTGGACCTGACCTCCAGAGCTCCCTTCCAACCTCAAATTTGATGTCTGACGTGATGCAAAGCTGACTTTTCCAAAGCAGGCAGAAAAAAAAAAAGGATTGTTAAAAGAAATGAAGCACAGACAACAAAATTGATGTTTTTTAAGATATTCTTTTATAGGACTCCTTATGTAACTGTGTGGAGAGAGCTGACTGGCATTTTCAGTCTCATTAAATGCTAGGCTAACTAAAGGCTTCCTGTGTTCCTGAATGCCAATTTCTTGTTGCTGTTATTAACTCATAAAGGTGATATTTGGTGCCAAGTCACAGTCTGGGCATGTCTGCTTTTATTTCAAGCCTGACAGAAGTCCTGACTTTGAGCTTCTTTAACTCGCTCCCTTTTTCTGTTGGTTTAGGTTAAGAAACAAATCCTGGATGAGGAAATTTATTGCTCACCAGAAGCTACAGTTTTATTGGCTTCTTATGCTGTTCAGGCCAAGGTTTGTGCATAGAAAATCTCTTTTTTCATTGACTTTTTTTCTGGTTTAACCAATGCATTTACATGGTGGTGTGTAAACACAGCAGGGTTAAAATTTGCTTTTAAAGAAGTTGGTCATCCTGGAAGGTACAAGCACAGCTATTAAAATAAGCAGTAAATGCCACTACAAGGATTTTTTTCCTATGCTTCTAAAATTTAGCGGATTTATTTGGACCTAAAATTTTAACGTAATCTTCCCTCCAGCCAGAATGATTTCCTGTTGTTTTAAAAAGTATCATGGATGCAGAAGCTGCTCAAAACAGAGCTCACAATGGGAGGACACGAAGTTCTTTAGTGTCTCTCAGAGCTCTGTTCACTTCTTGCCACCAAGATCCCAATTTACACAATGGCAGGAGGTGACACAATTTCTCAGCAGCTCACATTCCTCTAGTCCAGAGGGTGAATTCCTGGGAGATTCCTTCAGAGCTGCAGTTTCCAGGTTGGGATGGAAGGTTTCCAGGAGGGGATGGAAGGTTTGCAAGAGGGGATTGAAGGTTTGCAGGTTGGGATTGAAGGTTTGCAGGGTGGGATTGAAGGTTTGCAGGATGGGATGGAAGGTTTCCAGGATGGGATTGAAGGTTTCCAGGAGGGGATTGAAGGTTT
>VZRO01002991.1:12067-39428 GCA_013397915.1 Daphoenositta chrysoptera
GGGATTGAAGGTTTCCAGGTTGGGATTGAAGGTTTCCAGGTTGGGATTGAAGGTTTGCAGGATGGTATTGAAGTCTAAGAGGCTCAGTGGCTGTGTTGGAGCCACCTGTGTGGCACAAGGGCTGGAAGTTCCTTCCAAAATAAAATCAAAACAACATCTACCTCAAATTTTACCATCAAACTATGCAAGGAACAACTCCCTCAGCATTCTGCCTCTAACAAACTGAAATAAATTTTCTTTTTTGGGACAGTATGGTGACTACGACCCAAATTTCCATGAGCCAGGCTTTCTAGCCCATGATGAGCTGTTACCCAAAAGGGTAAGTCTTAATTTTATACAAAACCAAATCTTTGAATCCTCTTTGCAGTGCAGAATCTTTGAATCTCCCCTTTGCAGTGCAGATATTGCTGGGGATTAACCAGAGCATTAAAAACTCTGCAGAATGACCAAGCTGTGAACTGCACCTCTGCGTTCACTTTGCTTGGCAGAGGCAGCACTTGGATTTGGATCTTCAAAGGGATCCAAACTCCTTCTTTTCCCCTGCAGGTCCTCAGGCAGTACCAGCTGACAGCAGAGATGTGGGAAGAGAAAATCACTGCTTGGTATGCTGAGCACAGGGGGATTGCCAGGTAGGAAACCTTTGCATTTGTTGGAAATCCCAGACATTTGTTTATGGGATTTGTTGTCTTCAGTGTAATTCAGCATATCTGGAAACCCAATTAAACAATAAATCGGATCTGTTAGCACCCAGAGGCAGCTTTTCCTAATATTTGGGTTCCATTTCTCTCTGTTCCAGAGGCTTCTTAGCATTATTTTTATTGAATATTTTCCTCAAGATTTACTGATTTACTGTGAAGGGAGAAGAAAAGTGGGTGGAGAGATCTCCCTTCTTTGGCCTTGGCCAAAAGCTCTGTTCAAGACTCATTTCTCAATGAACTCTGTTTCCTGAAGGAAATATATTCATGGAAAACAATGGAAGGGTGGGTTTCCAAGACATGGAGTGGCAAAACTAACACAAGGATAAGACTTTTAATGAATTTTAATGAAGATTACACTATCCATGAGTCATCTTTTGAAATAGGTGCAATTTTACTGTCTTTTTTCTGTCCAGATGCTGTTTTTATTATCTTTTTTTTTCTAATATTGAGAGCAAGATGGCAAAATTAAAGTAAGTTTGTACAAAGGGCCAGAGTGCCTGTTCTTTTCTAAGTGGGAAATGGAGAGTCAGCCAGGAGAGAAAGGCTGGAAAGGAATTTCATAATCATGGCTTTATTCTCCAGGGATGAAGCTGAGATGAACTACCTGAAAATTGCCCAAGACTTGGAAATGTATGGTGTCAATTATTTCCCAATTGCTGTAAGTGCCTTATTTTAGCAGTTTGCAGTTGCTGCAGATAATGGTGCTGTCCTTTTAAAATCCTCCAGGGAGTTTGGAACTGGGACTCCTGACTCCTGCTTTTCCCTGCTGCTGGTTTTGCTCGTGGTTTTTCTTGCCTGCTAAATGAGCAGGTGAATCAAACAGTTAAGATTAATATTTTACAACCTGACAAAAGTTTTGAGTAACTCCAGGTGTGGAATAGGAAGGAGAAATAGTTTGAGCTGTAATAAACAACCTAGAGGATTGAATTTATTAGTAACAGTGACAGCATTCATAATATTTTATATAAACACCAATTTCCTCAAATACAGATAAATATCAATATATTAAAACACATGCTTCTTGTCTGTGATTGTTTAATGTCACCAAAAAATGCCATTTACTGATCTCTCTTGTTTTTTAGCAAAATAAAAACCACACAGATCTCCTGCTTGGAGTTGATGCCAAAGGTATTCATATCTACAGCATTAATAACAGGTTCTCTCCAAATAAATCCTTTGAGTGGAGCTCTATCAGAAACATTTCCTGTAGTGAGAAAGAGGTATGCTGCCTTTGATGTATTATTCTTTTTACACGGGCATGGGTGTGGACTGGGATTCTTGGAAGAGGCTGAAAGCTTCCTCTGTTGAAATAATTTTGGGGGAGAAGGGGAAAATCCTGGGGAGCTTTGTTACAAAACTAAAAATAACAGCCCTGCCTTGCAGATGAGCTCAAAACCTCAGTTCCCCGAGGCTGCTCTGAGCTCTGACTCTCTTCTGGCTCCTTCCCTGCTGCTTGGCCTTTGCAAAACAACTGTGTTGCTCTCTGAAAAAGACAGATATTATCAATGCCACCGTGCCTGGCTTCCTCAGTTATCCCAGCAGGAATTCCATGATCCATGAAACCTTAATGCTGTTTGCACATGCAGGAGCCGTCCTTGTAGCTGAGCCTTGGAGCCCAGTGGCAAGAGGAGACATGCAGGGAGATATTAATGGTGTTCTGCCAGTTTAGGACTTGATTTCACTCCCCAGCACCACCCCACCACTGCAGTTTCACTGGGAAGCCCAGCTTTTGCCTCTAGAAAATGAAGGAGTGGGGAAAATTTATTCACAGTACAAATCACGGGCTGCATGGAAGGCTCTAACGAGAAAAAACAAACCCAGGAAAGCTCCACTGGTACTGGAATACCTGGAATTTGTCAGCCAAGGGGCAGCACAGCATGTTCCATTTTCTGTGGGCTTTTTGGAAAACACTGAGGTGAGATTTTAGATTTGTGCCCATTAAATCAGGCAGGCCTACAGGATTTGCTGCCTCCAAAACATTTTTGGTCCCTGATAACATCAAACTTGCCCCAAGATCTGGGAATAAACTGCTTTAACTCCCTGTTGTGGGGAAATTGGGCAGCCCTGTGTTTAAGCTTCATTTTATTCAGTGCCACAGCACAGCCTTGCTCCTCAAAAGGCAACCAGGCAGTACCTGCAGGGTGAAAGGAGCTGTAGGACATAATGATCCTGGTGACTTAGACACTCTGGAATTATAAAGGAATTACCTTGCAGAGGAATTAGAGGAATTGAGTGCCAGGGAACCCCTGAGGCACAGAAGACAGGGTCTTAAAAAAAAAAAAAAGGGTTTTTTTCTGCAGCCAAACAGAGCACAAGGTGTGGAGTGAAGCAGGAAAACCCTTCCTGACCACTGGGAACAGCTTGGAAAGTGGACTGAGAAAGGAAAAAATGAGGAAGTCTCCAGGACTTTCACCTGCTGCTCTGAAGACCAAGTCCTTAGCCCCTTGATACATTTATTTATCCCTGCAGTGGTTGCTGTTCTGAGAGGTGTTTGAGATTTCCCTGACTTTAGGGCTATGCCTGCTTCCAGGGGTTGCTGATGTTCTCCTGGTAACCAGTGCTTGTTCCAGAGCTCTGGGGACAGTGTGCAGTGCACAGGTGGCATCAGGAAACCACCCAAACTGGGGTGGGCCTGGGGGTTTATCCTCCAACACAGCCTGATTCTATGGAGAAAAAGTTTTACATCACTGTCCCCATATTTGTGGCATAAATCACTGCTTCCCCAGAGAGAAGTGGAGATGAGCTAAAGTTTGCATTGGTTTTAATAGTTTATTTTCCTCCTCACTCCTTTCTTTTTTTTTTTTTTCTTTTTTGCCTGTGTAGTTAACTATTAAACCCCTTGACAAAAAAGCAGAAGTCTTCAAGTTCTTTTCCTCTCAGCTCAAAGTGAACAAACTGGTGAGTGTCCTGCTTTCCTTCTGTAAAGCTGAGCCTGGTGATACTGACTGAGAAGTATTGTTTGTAAACAAAACAGTGAACTTGGGATCTCAGCCTAGATCTGTTGCCTGTGTAATTCAGGAAAATGGGATCAGAGGGAGATGAGGGACAGAAGGAATCTCTCATCCTGTCACAAACTTAGCTAAACTGTTGTGTGCCTGCCCTGGGTGCTGATTTCCTTGGAAGGGAAGCAGCTTCCAGCACTTGTGCTGAAGTCAGAATTGTCCTGTGAGGCCAGTGTGGGCCACTTTGTCCTTCTGGCAGGGGCACAAGTCCATCAAAATCACATTTGCTTTGCCTTTCCCCTCCAGATTTTCCAGTTGTGCATTGGAAACCACGACCTATTTATGAGGAGGAGAAAGGTGGACTCCATAGAGATCCAGCAAATGAAAGCACAAGCCAAGGAAGAAAAAGCTAGGAAAAAGGTAGATTCTTCCTGCTTCTCTGTTGTTGAAAACACTGATTATTATTCCAGCTGGTGCCCTTGCTGCCCCTCTATTCCATCAATATGTGTGTGGGAGGTGAGGAAGTGCAGTAGGACTGGATGTGGGAGCAGCTCTGTGGCTGAGGATGTCAGAGGTGTTTTGTGTGGAGAGGTGATCCCAAAGATTTGGGGCACAAAACAGATCAACCCAAGGGCTCCCCCAGCAGTCTGAAATAACCAGGAGTGCCTGCCTGAGGAGCTCAGTGCTGCAAAGTTCAGGCAGCTCCAGCATCTCTGGTGACCATCCCAGCTGGAGAGCAGCTTTGATGCATTTCACTCAGACCTCGGTGAGATTCTGCTGCAATCCCACAAACTCTTGCTCATCCTACTTGCAGATGGAGAACCAGAGGCTGGCCAGGGAGAAGCAGCTCAGAGAAGAAGCTGAGAGAGCCAAAGAAGAGTTGGAAAGGCGCCTCTTCCAGCTGGAAGATGAAGCCAGGCAGGCCAACGAGGCCCTGGTGAGTTAGGGTGAATATTCTTGTCCTTCATGGGCTTTCTTGGTTTGGAAGCAGGAGTTTTTTGACACCAGGAGACACCAGGCAGACAAGGCTGGAGAGTTTCTGATCACTGGTGAAAAGGGCATGCAGGAATAGTTGGGAAAACCCTGATCTGCCATAATCTGTGAGCCATTCCCTCCCTGGGTTTGGCTCACAGTGCTCTCTTCAGGCAAAGAGAGGGGGAAAGGAAGCAACCTTGGAGCTGAAAATTGGGAGAAAGGGGCAACTGAAGGGGTTGACTTCAGCTTTGTCCAGCTCTAAGATTTTTCTCCTTGCTTTGTAGAGACACAGGAAATTTTGGAGCAGAGGAGGAACATTAGACGCTGAAATTGTGTCTGGTTTTTATTTAAGAAATAATAGTTTATCACTTGATCTCTTGGTAAAAGATGTCTTCTGCCTGCCTGCCTATCTGCAGGGGGGATTTTGTAGCTTCTAGACAAGGAACTAAGAAAAATTCTTTCTCCTCAGCTCCGATCCCAGGAAGCAGCAGAGCTGCTGGCTGAGAAAGCCCAGATTGCAGAAGAAGAGGCCAAACTGCTGGCCCAGAACGCTGCAGAAGCTGAGCAGGAGCGGCAGAGGCTGGAGATCACAGCTCTGAAGAGCAAGGAGGAGAAGCGGCTGATGGAGCAGAAGATGCGGGAGGCGGAGCTGATCGCCGTGAAGCTGGTGAAGGAGTCTGACAGGAGGTGGGGTTTGCTTCCCCGGCGCTGCGTGCTCTCAGCTGGGGTGCAGAGAGTGCTGCTCTCCTCAGGGCTGAGCCCAGGAGGGGGGAATTGCTCCTGAAGTGACACTTCAGAGCCTCGTTGTGCCTTGTTTGTCCCACCTGGAAGCTGTTGTAGTATTGCAGGTCAGGTTTACAGAGGATGCAAAGCTGTAGAGATGTTTAGCAAGAAAGATCCAGAATGCAGAGGCATTTTCTATTCAGTGTTATCAAATGAGCTGCCTTACTATCTGAATTTACCAATCTTTTTCCCCTGTGAGATACGAGGCTGTTTTTTTCATTAGTACCAAGTGAACGGCCTCTTGTTTCCCTTTCAGATCTTTCAGAAGTGTAAAACCAGGTAAACTCATGTGGAATATAAACCACTCTGAGTGTTTGCATGTTCTCTGAACATGCAGAGCAGGCCGGTGTTGACAGAGGATTTTTAACCCTGTTACTAAGAAATCCTTCCACTTGTTTTAGGATTCTGCCAAGAAGCTTGCCAAAGTAAAGAGCAACCTCTCTCCACCTCAGGGAGGATCTCTGATGGCCTGCAGAGAATCTGTATCAGCAGGTTATAACTGATGGAAATTAGGAGTAGGAAAATCATGCTAATTCAGCCACTTTGTGCAGGAATATTTCTGTCCTGCTCTGTCCAGTCAGTTCTCCATGCGAGCATCCTACCACGAGTGTCTTGGTGTAACAATAACACAGAGGTGGGCTTGTTCTCTGGAAGTTAGTGAGCTCTGAAATCCATGTGTTGGTTGGAAACCATCAGCCATTCCCCTCAGGATGTTTATTTTCCAGAGCCAAGGAAGCAGAGCACCTGAAACAAGACCTGCACGAAGCCCGAGAGGCCGAACGCAAAGCGAAGCAGAAGCTCTTGGACATAACCAGGCTTAATTATCCTGTAAGTTCTGCTCCACTGGGCACCACTTCATCTTCAGGGATAGTCAGGTGTTGATGACATTTTTTTAACCCCCATCAAGCTGAGTAGTGGCATGGCTGCATCCAGCTGGGGGACAAACTGGTGTGTAAAAACAGTGTAGCGAGGATGGGAGTTGTGTTTGTTCAGGGTGATAAAAAAGACAGGACAAAAGTTAAAACCAGAACTGGTGATGGACTTAGGGAGCAGAGGCTGTCTTGCCTTCATGCCTGACTCGTGGTGCCATTGCAGCCAGGCAGTTTTTTGTGGAGATGGTTGTGCTGAGCCAGCTCTGTCATCCTGGCACACCCATGAGTGTCTTCAGGCAAAGCAGTGAAGTTGTCCCCAGCATGAAAGCACTGCTAAACTTCTGTGCCCCAACTCCCTCTTCTGCTCCAGCCCTGCTGAGGCTGGATTCCCTTTCTCTGCTGAAATAGAAACACTGCAGCCAGGATACATCTCTGCACTTGGATCTGTGGGTTGTGGATTTCAGCTGGGTGCAGGGGAAGGGCTGCAGGAGCATCTGTGTGTCTCAGAGACTTAGAAAATGGCTCAGCATGGCATTCTTGCAGAAGTGGGAAGATTGATTTGGGATTTATCAGTCAGATCTGACTGACAGTGCTTGTGTTGCCTCTTCCAGCACATGGCCAAGTACCCCCAGTACTCCCCAGGTGACAGCAGAGATGCCAACTTTGACAAAGGCTCCATAAAGCTGGATTTGAAGGACATTGACCTCAAGAGACTCTCCTTTGAGATAGAGAGAGAGAGGTATCAGTATGCTTGGGGTGCAAATGAATGAGAGAGGAGATGAAATCTTCAGGAATCATAGTTCATCTTTTATTAACTTGGGATATGCATGGGGCTGGAGGCCTTTTACTGAGCTGGTGTGGGTGATTCTGTGTCAGACTGCCTGTTCACACAGAGGAAAGGTTTTTTGGTATTTATCAAACCATGATAAATCCAGAACCTTCTGTCTTGGGGAGGGACAAAGCACTTTGCTGAACTCACAGCATGTGAGAGGACAGAAGTTTCCCTCTAGTGCTAAAGTGTGGAATTGCTGGGAGCTAATCCATCAGACAACCCTTGCTCTGGAAGGAAATGCTTGGTAAAAAGTTAGGATGTAAAAAGAAAGAAGTTAACCCCCTTGACAATGGGTCAGGGCAGCCAAGTTGGCATTGCCAGACTTCATTTTGCCTCTAAAACATAAAATGAAACAAAACCCAATTCTTCTTCCCCAAACACCTGTTCTGGAGTCAAATTGTGCCACCCTAAGCTTTTTGTCTCCAATGTGTGGACCCAGGCTGGACTACTTAGAAAAGAGCAGGAAATTTGAAGATCAACTGAAAGAACTGAAGTCTGAAATTCATGCTCTGAAACTGGAGGAAAAACAGGCTGGGCTTTACTGTCATTGGAATGAAGTCCTGGGCTCCTTGGATCATTCTTTGGGAAGTGTAAGTACCCTAAATCCCTGCCCCTTTCTCCAGCATGAACCCTAAAATGGAACAGTGTGGGTGTGCCAGAGGGAGCTGCTGTATTTCAGTCCAAGCCTTCAGTACCCTTGGTGATAAAATATTAGAAGCATGAACACAGAGGAGGAAAATTCATGTCAAAACAAAATCTTAAGGCCTTTTTCCTGGGCTGAGTACCAGGCCCATAAGCAAAAAGTAATAATTTTATGATTATGAAATCACAATCAGGGGTTTAAGGTCTTGGAGCAAATGAAAATGTTGTAACTGACACATTTAAATGTGGTTTCTTACAGTTTGCATCACATTCTCATTCATGTGCTTTGTGGTTGCTGAAAGTCATAAAAGCCTTGGTATATATTTTTTTTAAGACAATGAGGAACTAGACCCAGATTTTTGTCATCGGTTGCTTGTTATTTAAATAAACTCTTCAACTTCTTCCTGAAGCAGGGCAAGAATAGGGCTGGCTTTGTCTGCAGGTTGTTGCTCATGCAGCAAAAATGGCTCTGAGTCAATGGGTTTTAGAGACAGAAGGGAGGCTTGAAAAATGATGAGGAAAGATGGCCTTTATTTTCTGACTACTCATCTGATGTTCTTTTTGGCTTAATGAGTGTTGATACAGAGAGGGCATTAAATTTCCATGTGCTCTTTTCTTTTAAAGGCCCCATCATGGACGAAAACCTTCGAAACTGGAGATTCATTGGATGTAAATCTTCTAAGACCTTTCCCTCCATACTTGTTAAACACTGCAAGCAGCTGGCCCTGCACCAACAAAATTCAACACACGGTGCCAGTGGAAAAGTCATCTTCCCAAGCAAATTCCTTGGCTGCCAGCACTGTGGGCACAGGAACCAGAAAACAGATGATAAAGGTAATCAGATTTGTGAGTAAATTCCTAAATGTTGACTGAAAGTTTAGAGTTCAGAGAGGGTGGCTGCCTGTAGGGACCTGGTTTGTCCTGCTCTGTGCCAGCCTCACAGATGACAAGGCTTTTACAGGATTTCGGAGCCCCTGGTGCTGGCACATCATTTGGGAATGTTTATAACTCGAGGCTGCCTGCTTTTTTCTCACTTCTGATCTAAGCTGCAGTGCAAAGCTGTAAGCCTGGGTAAATGAAGCAGAGATGTCTGTACACAGTAGGAGGATCTGTGTTAAATTTTATTTGTACCAGCCAGACTTGGAAATGAGAAATGTGCTCCCAGGTACAGAGAGCTTAAAACATACTGTGCCTGTCTTGTGGTTTGAAAAGGCTGGGAGGAAGAGACCAATAAATACCCAGGCTCCCAACAGTTCAGTCCTCTTCCATGTGCTCCCTGTCAAAAGAGGCCTGAAGAGCAACGAGCTGGGTGTCAGGAAAAAAACAACCTGCTTTGAAATGTCACTGGACTGGATAAACTGAGAGGAGCTGTGAGGAAATGTGTTCTGGAGCAGTGGGAAGGAAATCAGCTGTCTGTAGGCAATGCTAATTGGGCAAGGTGTTGGGAATGAGGAAAGCCTGATGGATTTGCTGTGGTTTATCTGAACAATACTGGGAGGGTTTAGGATCAATTAAAAGCTCCAGAATGTAACATCCAATACCTCCTTCAGGGTTTGTGTGCTTAGAACTAAAGGACACAGCTGAGTGCAGCAACAGCTGAGGGATCAGCTCTTTCTGGGGCAAGTAACAGAAGCAACTTTTAAGACTAAACTCAGGGGTGAGGTAAATACATTTGTTTAAAGAAGGAAGAAGCTGTTGCAGAGCATCTTGCAAAAGGCTCCAGAGTTGGAGGCAAAGGAAGACCCAGAGCAAGGGGAGTTCCTTTAAGCCAGCAGTAATTCTCCCTCTTTGATTTGCCTGCAGGTTCAGCAGCACGACTCGGACGTGATCTACATTTGAAGCCCCTCGTTTCCTTGCCAGCCTGGTGGAACTGCTGGCCTTTTTACCTCAGTGGGGACACTTGGGCAGCTCTGGCTGCTGCCAGGTGTGAGAGACGAGGCACTGTGGATCCAGAGCTGCCATCCAGCTCCCAGGCAGGTGACAGCAGCTGGGAATGGCACAAGTGCCCCTGGTGTGTCCGGGAGCAGTGCAAACCCAGAGGAAATGTTGTTTACTACTTGTGCACTTTGGAAGGAACTCTTCACACTTTGCTAACCCTTCCTCCCCCAGGTGTTTCACACACTCACAGCTCTGCTGCTGGAGGAAGGATGTGAGGCAGCAAGTGCCCAGGAGGTGTTTGGGATGAGAAAACAGAACACAAGCTTGGTGTTTATCTCCACAACAGACTAATTATGTTTTTGGTCCAGTCCCTGGGACATGACTCCCACAGAGCTGCTCGACGCTTTAGTGTTTGCCTGCCAAATATTTTCCTTCTCCTCCCCAAACATTTCTTGGTTCACTTAATTGATTTGCATTTCTCTGTGAGAAATCTCAGCTTTTAATTCCAGATGCAGAAGTGGACATCTTCAAATACTTCCCATTCCTGGGGGAATCCTTTGTTTGGAATGCAAAGCTTCTGTTCTTCCAGTCCCTGACTAGATCAAGCACTTTCTGCTCGAGCAAACTTTGCATACATTAACTGGCTTCCCACTTCTGTGCAACACAGCTCCCAAATTAGACAAAGACAAAAGATGCTATTGGTGTCTGCTAAAGTGGGACTTGTTTCTGGTGGAGAGGTGCATGCAGCAAAGTGCCTGCCTCATTAGTAAAACCCACTTGCATTTCCCAGTTTTGTGTGTGTTTAAGTGTCTGCTTTTTCATAAGTCTTCACTCTGAGGACTTCTGGGGAAGCAGACAACATTCAGCTGCAGCTAAAGCAGAAGCCCAGCTGAACTTGTGACATGTGATGTAAAAAATGAGTGGTAATGTTGTTCAATATCTTGTTCTAAAAGGTAAGATTAAAGAAAAAAAAACCAGGTTCAATAAAAAGCTTCAATTTCCATTTGCTTTGAAGGGAACGCTGTGTCAATATTCCTCTAGCATTAACAAGGCAGGTTTGGAGAACAAACACCCAAATCTCCTCTGTACACATCTGCAGCAGGCTGAGCACAGAGGGGGGTGGCAGCTGC
Source organism: Daphoenositta chrysoptera (assembly GCA_013397915.1). NCBI lineage: Eukaryota > Metazoa > Chordata > Aves > Passeriformes > Daphoenositta > Daphoenositta chrysoptera. The sequence continues at coordinate 22,820 of VZRO01002991.1, forward strand.
CTGTGGAGAGGGACGGGAGTGCTCTGCAGGGCTGCCCTGACTGTGCTGCCCTGGCTGGCTGGGTTGGGCTGTGTTAATTCTCTCCCAGCTCGATCTGGCACGAGATGTTTGCAGAATATTGGCTGTTACACACAATTTCTGAGCTGTCTGCAGAAGCCTGGTGTGCGAGAGGGAGAAGCTGTTGGAGATGCCAGAATGATGAGGCAGCTGCTGTCATGGTCCCAAGGCTGGGGAGGGGACACTGGCCAGGACTTGGGAGAGTGAACCAGCTCCTCTATTAGCTGGGCCATGCTGCTGCACAACTCTGAATGTGGCATTCTGGGATTTGAGGGTGAGCAGAAATACTGGGATTCCCCTGGTTCTTCTTTTCCTGTTCCCTCTTTTCTCTTGACATGTGTCTTGCCACGGCTAAGTGAGCTTGTGCCCTCATCCTTCACACGTGCTGGGGCTTCCTTCTGCTCTTGTGTCTGAGCTGCACCATGGAGTGGGGCCCAGAGGAGGAGAACTGCTCCCTGTGCACCATTGATTTATGTCTTTGGACTTAGTCCTGGAAATCCCAGTGAAGAAAAGGACAAGGTCACACTCCTGCCAGCTTAAATACAAAACCTGCCTTTACAAGCTGCTCTCAGCCTGCTGTGTCCTGGCTGTGCATTGCTCCTGCAGCCTGGGGTGGGTGTTTGAACCTTTGAGATGGGGCAGGAGGAGCTGGGATCTGCTGGGAACCTTTCAGATNGCTGTGAACCTTTGAGATGGGGCAGGAGGAGTTGGAATCTCCTGTGAGCCTTTCAGATGGGGCAGGAGGAGTTGGAATCTCCTGTGAGCCTTTCAGATGGGGAAAGAGGAGCTGGGAGTTGCTATGAGCCTTTTAGATGGGGCAGGAGGAGCTGGGATCTCCTGTGATCCTTCTAGACAGAGCAGAAGGAGCTGGAATCTCCTGTGAACCTTTTAGATGGGGCAGGAGAAGCTGGGAGCTGCTGTGAACCTTCTAGATGGAGCAGGAGGAGCTGGACTCTCGTGTGAGCCTTTTACATGGAGCAGGAGGAGCTGGACTCTCCTGTGAACCATTGGGATGGAGCAGGAGGAGCTGGGATCAGCTCGAGAAATGCACAGCCACACACAGAGTCAAATGTGCTGTGCCTTTGCTGGGAGGCCACTGCAAAGAGAAGTGTTAATTTGCTTAAACCCTGAGTAAATATTTGCAGCAGTTAAACTTTGTGAGTTGCTGCTTCTGCTGCTCACCTGCAGTGTTATTGACCACAGGATCTGAGACTGCCCTTCAGCTGAGGGAAGCCCGAGGAGCCTGGGCCCTGATTTTCCCCAAGAAGAGAAGACAGATCCATTTTGTAATCCGTGGCTGCAGGATTTGTCACCCTGAGGAGTGAGGTATTTATCGGCTGCCTGCCGAGGAGCTGGGGAGCAGCAGGCAGCAGATGGTGCTGCAATGCTGCTCTGCAACAGCTCGGGAAGACCTGGCTGGGAAACCCTCCTTGGGAATCTCTGCCAAGTCCTGTGTTCCCACACTAGCAGGGACTCGCTCCTGTTCTTTTCCTGGAGTTTAACCTGACATCATTTTTGACAGGGATTCAAAATCTGCGAGCAGTGTGCTCTGGGAAGGGATTGTTGCATGAGCAGCTTGGTCCCGTGGGGATGAGCCAGCTCCCCAAATTGCAAAAAAATCCCCTAATGCTTGTGACACCTCATTGGTGTTATCAGCCTGTGGAAGTGGCCTGGGTGGATTTCACCCCTGGCTGCCAGGAGCATGTGGGACCCCACAGCTCTGGTGCTATGTGATATTTTTATTAATGCTGCTCGAAACAAGCACGGATTTGTTAAATTTGCAGAGCGTGGAAGAACCATGGTGTTCAGTGCAAAGAGGGTGAGAGAGGCCTGAGAACGGTCCACGGGGGTCACTGCACAATTTCATCCTTTGTTTTCCTGCTGGAAAGGACGTAATGTTCTGATCTCAAACAGCAAAAGAAATCAGAGAAAGAATCCTGCAGCAGTGAGGAAGTGCTGGGAGATTACCTGGAGAGAGGGGAAATCTGTTCCTAGACTGACACAGTGAGTGGAAGTTGACTCTCCCCAGCCCTGCTTTCTCCTTTTCTCTGAAAAACCACTTGCTCTGACCCCAAGGGCCTCTCCCTTCCCTCATGAAACCCTTGGATGGGGAACTGTGTAGATGGGAATCTCCTCAGGGTTCTGAGCCATGGAAGGTAGCAAATGCTGTTCAATCCTTGGAGACAGCACATTCTCTGCTGGGACCTATCGCTCAAAACCCAGTTTTCACCTCTCCTGGATGATCCAGGGTTGAGCTGGCCCTGAAATTTGGGCACCACCACACATGTGGCTGACCCCTGAGTCATGCAGATCTTTTCCTGCCCATGCTGCTGCTCTGGAGCCCATTTCCCAGCAGCAGGATGAATTCACATCTTGCAGAATCACAGAGAGAGCAAACTCCTTCCTCTTTCTCCTTGCAGACATCCCTGTGTCTGTGTTGTTCCTCTGCTTGTCCCCAACAGATTTGCTGCCTCTCGTGCCCAAGAGATTTGCTGGAGGCTGTGTCCTTCCCAGAGCATCCCTGGCACTTGTGGCACAACCTTAGGAGTGTGCATGGAGCTCTAGGCTGGCACCTGTAATTTGTCATTGTCACCTGAGCTCCCAGCCTGCTGCTCTTGGTGATGGGGGCACAGTCCTGGTGTGGGGACAGCTGTCATGAGCCCCTGGGGGCAAAATCACTGGTTTTTTTCACTCATCTGATACAATTTTTCACTCAGCCAGGCCCAGATGCAAAACCTGGTTATATTTTGTTATTTCTGGTTCTCTGCACTCTTTCCCACCTTCCTGCAAGGCATTTTTGGGGGTAGCAGGGTCAGCTCTTTGGACAGGCCCTGGGCACACCGGGGAGCCCACCCTGGGGCTGCACTGAGGTTTTTAACCCAGTATAAAGAGCAGTTTTCACACCAAAAAGCACTCTGAATCAGGAGTGATGCCTCTCCTGGGAGGAGGAGGCTCTGTCATGCTGAATTACACCCAGCAGGGGAAAAAAAATGGTCATAAAAGGATGGGAAAGGGCTGATGGTTGCCATTACTCCTGGCTTGGTCCTAAAAGCAAAGCAAAGGTTTGACGGCGTGTCCTGCTGAGGTCTCCCATGCTGGGGAATTCACAGAAGGAAAAATCAGGACAGAAGCAGGAGAGAGTGTCCAGAGAGAGCCTTGTCTGGGATTTGGGAGTGGAGGGATGCTGTGGGTGCTGGGATTCACAGACTGGGGGGGCAGAAGTGAGGGACCATTAAGTAATTCTCCCTACCACATGAGTCAGTGCCACATCCTGTGGTTGAAAAGGAAAGGGATCCAAGCAGACCCCAGAATTAGCCTTGTCCCAGTAAATACGAAAGAGAAATTCCAGAGAAAGGGGAAGTCAATAGAAAAAGCCTGAAAATTTAAAATAGTGCTATAAAAACCTTTCAGCTCAGCAGTGAGGTGGCCCAGGAAGCTCTGAGGGACTTGAGCGGAGCTGAGGATGTGGAGGAAACCGAAAGGAGAGAAATAAAGAAATAGAAACTCCTGATGATCCCAAAGGAGATTTGATGTGCTGGAGTACTGCAGGGATGGTGACACGTCCCTGGGGATGTGGCAGCAAGGCCAGCGAGCTGGGATGGGCACACACAGGGAATGTAGAGAGTAAAAGGTTGGAATTACAAAATTAATTCAGCCTGGGGAGCTGAAACAGCAAGAGGTCAGCTTGGGAAATGGGGTGTGCAGAACCAGACTCAGCTCTGCTCCTTCAGGGCACGGAAAGAGGGGTTGGTAGGGATGGGAGTGCCCAAAAAAGGATCTTCTGGAGGAAATTTGGCAGAAGTGCTGTTATTCTGTGGTTCCAGACTGAGGGGTTGAGCTGAGCTGGTTTCAGAATGAGGCAGTTCATACCCAAACCCCACAAACCCCACCAAAACCACCTCCAGGCCTGGAGGGGAACAAGTGAATCTGGTGCTTTTCCTGGGAATGAGAGCAGGCTGCTGCTGGCTGGACAGCCTTGGAGAACGTTGGATTCCACAACAGTGCTGCTTCTAGGGACACCTTGGAAAACAGGGCTCTAACAGGCCCCTGTGACCCTTGTAAAGACAAGCCAGTTCACACTGGGAAGGAATCTCAGCTCCAGTCTGGATGGCTTCTGGAATGTGCTGGTAGGACTGGTGTCCATGGGAGCAGAGCTTGGTTTTAGCCTGGGTCAGAAACCTGCATGAGATCCTCACAGCTCCCCTGTGGAAAGCTGATTTCCCCTCTGTTGGTATTCCCAGGCAGTTCCCAGCCTGCAGTCCCCCCTGCACCTCCTTCCAACCTCTGGTGCCTTTGATGCCTTGAGAGGCCACCTAGAAACAGAGACTGGGCAGGAAAAAGGGAATAAAGGTGGGTATTTATTGGAAAGGCCTTCAAAGGTGCACCCTGGGGAGCCAAGGGCTCCAAGCTGGACCCCAAGGTGGACAACGAGTCACGAGTTCCCCACACCTTTATAGGTTTGGTCCATTTGCATTTCAGCATAAATTCGCCAATTAAAACTTGAGCTAATGATGGAACTTCCCCCTCAGCTCACGCCCCTTCTAAGATGTTGGTTTACACATTTTTGGGCCCAGGACAGCCTGGGTGTCCTTGGAGAGCAGCCCCAGAGAGGTTTGTTATGAGCAGAGAACAGAAGTCAGCAGGCTGCAAGAAACTTCAGAGTTACACATTAGGCACTACAGGATTCGAAAATATAAGAGTTAAAACCTAAAGGGTCACCTTCACATGGATCAGTCCCTCATTTTCCAACCCAAACCTTTTGCATTTAACTCTTTCCATGCTGTTTAAAGTTTTGTGATGTGTGCCATGGGCATTTCCCTGCCCCAGATTTTCCCAGCTCCCAACCTGGAGTGGCTGTTCCTGTTATTCCTGTCCCCACCAGCAGGACCTTACTCTGCACTGCTGCCTCAGATCCCTTCTCCATCCCTCAAGGTCAGTAGAATCCTTCTGTGTGATATCCTGGCCTGCTCCAGATTGATGATCCCATCTCGTTTTGCCTCATCAGCACATTTCCTCTGCCTCCCCCTGCTTTGTGTGCCAAGGTCATTAATGCAAATGTCAAGCAGGATATTTTTTGAGGCAGAAACTCAAGGAACTGTGTGGGTAACCCTCTCTCAGTGTGACACAGCCCCTTTCAGCTGAAGCAATTACCGTGCCCCTTTCAGGCAGCTCTTGATCAAATTTACTTTTCACATGCCAGTCACATCTTCTCTGCCTTTGCTCATAATTTACTCTCTGGCCTTAATTCAAGTGTCTTCCTGAAGCCCAGATGAGTGAGATCCGCTGCATTTCCTTCACCACAAATCTCTCTGAACTTACAAAAGGCAGCTATGAGGTGTGATATTTAAAAGATGTCAGGATAATAAGTTCAAACAAAAATAGTTTCAACTTTATCAATGTGCCTGTTAACGGAGAGCTGGAGGGCACAGAAATTTGGGTTGGGGCCACAGTGTCCCCTCTGCTGTCCCCATGTCCTGTGGCTGGGAATGGAGCTGCCCATGTCCTGGCTGGTGGTGTCACCAGTGGTGAGGGACAACAGAGCTGGGAAGGACCTTCAGCTCAATTTTATTATTATTTTTTAAGATATTTGCTAATGGATTCAGCATGAGAGTAATGTTGATAACACAGTGATGTTTTAATTGTTCCTAAGTGGCTTTTTCCTTCATCAAGGACTCAGGAGCTGCTGTGAGGGGGCAGTGTCAGGACAGGTGATCCCAGCTGGACAAAGGAGATTCCATCCCATAGAACATCATGTCCCAACTCTCCTGTGGCACCATGGTGCTTCCAGGACATTCCCCCAGCGAGAGCCACCACTGGTGTCACCTGTGGGGACAGGCTGGGTGGCACCAGAGCCGAACCCAGGCTGAGGAACAGCAAACCCCGGGTGTGGGGAGGGAACGCCCCCCCCTGTGAGTCCCTTCTCCCACCTTGGTGCAAGGAGACATCAAAGCTGACTCTTCATTAACAGACACATTGATGTGATTGAAATGATCTTTATTTTAGTGTATCATCCTGACATAGTTTAAATAATTATTGTGCTTAAAAAAAGAATATTTAGTTTAACTTAAATAAGTTAAATAAAATAATTTTCCTCGTCGAAGAAGGCTGCGGGTCGAATCCTCTCTGGTGTGCCCGAGGCTGGAAGCCATGCAGGGGTGGCATTGTGGATGGCAGCAGGGAAGGCTCAGTTTTTCAGGCTCTTGAAGTGCTTCTGGAGCTCCATCACCCACTCTGCCTCTGGATCTGCACACAACTCCTTCCCCTTCTTGGTGACCACACTGCCGGGACAAAACCTGCCTTGAGGTGCTGGGCTGAGGCAGTGGGACCCGAGTCCCACCAGCAGCACCCCGAGTGTCCCCTGAGCGTCCCCAACGCCCCCCTGGCACCCCTGGGCACCCCTGGGTACCAACCCTCCGCCCGGGCGGGGGCAGGAGCTGCTGGTGACAAAGACGGAGCGGACGAGGCGCCGAGGGATGAGCTTTGTCTGGTAGCTGAAGCAGCAGGAGCTGGGGACAGCATCTGTGAGGACAAGGGACAGACACTCAGCCCTGGTGCCACCCCAGCTGCAGCACAGCCTCTCCCCCCGCAGGATTTACCATCTGGTGCCACAATCCCTGGCAGAACCCCCTCCAGGACACCCCCAGCCCCAAACCTGCACCCCGCAGCGTGACAGACCCCCCAACCCTCCCCACGGCCACCAGCATCCCCCTGCCAGGGCTGGGGCTCTGCAGCAGCTCCCGGGGAGGACACAGTGACACTGGACTCACCGAGGTGACCCTCAGAGGGGGAGCAGGTGGCCAGGAGGAGCAGAGTGGCCAGCGTGGCTGCCAGGACCTTCATGGTGCTGTGGGCTGAGGGCTCTGTGAGAGGAGAGGAGCTGGAGCTGGGGAGGCTGTGGGGTTCTCTCTGTGGCCCCTGGGGCTGTGCTCCCCTTTTATCCCCGTCCGAGGGGCGGGTGCAGGGTTTCAAGGGAAGAAAGTGAGGGCATCATACCAGGGAAATTATGTCAGGATCCCCCAGTTTCGCTGAGCTGGAGAAGGCGAGGAAACCACAGAAGGGGAAGCTCCTGCCGTGAGGCTGCAGCTTTCAGGGTGCTCTTTGGATGGTCCAAATTGTGGCAGGGCTCTGGAGCAGCTCTGGGGGTGGAATAGCTCAGGTGCCCTGGCATGGCCACCCCCAGCTGGTAGGAAACCAGTGCCAGGAGTCAGATCCCAATTTCTCCCTGGATTTGCCACAAATGCCACTCCTCACACTGCTCCACCGTGGGGATCCGGAGTGAGGGCCATAACCACTGCACACACGTTCCTCTGCACTGGAAACTCCTGCTTGGACAGGAAAGATCATGAAGGGACAGGGCTGTGCTGAGCTGGAAGTCACCGTGGGTTTCACATTTGTCCCTTTTTGCTGTAATGTGGTCAAAAGATCAATTTCCTCACTGGAAAGGTTGCAGAGACATGGAGTCTGTGCAGGTACAGGGCCTGGACTCTGGTGCCCTGATCTCGGCCTGTAGCCTGCCCTGCCACCTTTCCCTGTCCCTGGCTGAATTTACACCTCTAAGGATTTCAGTTTTGGGTGCAGCCTGCCCTGCCACCCTCCCTGTCCCTGGCTGAATTTACACCTCTAAGGATTTCAGTTTTGGCTGCAGCCTTTCAATGCTCAAGTTGTTGCAATTACTGCTTGCCCACTTTTCCCAAGCAGGATCATTTAATCCAATTTAATCTCTCCTGATTTAGCCCCAAAAAGCAAAGACTCCCATGTCAGGACACGGTGTTAAGGGTAGGAGCCAGAGGCAGGAGAGGATCCTGCTGGTTCCCACTGGGATCAGCTCACTGGGGATGAAACCTCCAGGAGACTGGAGAGCGACTGAAAAAGGGCAGCGTTGGCAATGCCAGAGGGTAATTCCCAAACACCCCCCTCTGCTGCACACCCAGACAGAGTGAGCTGCCAAATCACTCCTTCCTCCACATAATTTTGCTTTTTCCAGGCTTCTCCATGATGCTGCCACACCATGACACCACAGTCACCATGCAAACCCCAGCTTCCCCTGGCCTTCCTGCTGACCCTGCCTCGGCCGTGACTAATTCCTGACTAATTCTTGGGAAGAGTCCAACTGCCCAAAATGCAGAGCCACGGCAGTGCCTGTGCCCCCATCCCACCTCACAGCAGCTGCCCCTTGGCCAGCAAACCTTCCCCAGACACCAGGACCTGTCTGGTGCGGGTATCTGTGGGACAGAGGTGGGAATGGCTGGAAATCATCTCCTGGAGTTGGTCAGGAGGAGCTGAGCAGTGCTGAGCTGGTCTTGGGGTGGTGGAAGAGCAGGTGCAGCTGTTCCAGCTCTTTCTCCAACTCCCGATTTTCAGCTATTTCTGTTCCAGCCACTCTGTGCATGGGGTTACGAAAGAATAAATTGGATTTATCAATAACCAGGGTCTCCATCTGTGGTGGTTCAGAAAGGCTTGGAGAATTCACGTCCTGCTTGTCACAAGTCCCTGGGGACACAAAGGCAGAAGGAAGGGACTCAGTTCCCCAGAGGAATGAAGATCTGCACTAGTTTATTCTGTTTTTCTGCTCTGCTGATTGCAGAGACAACGAGAGGTTTCTCTGGAGCTCAAAACACTCCCTGTGTGCAGAGCATCCCAAGTTCAAGGCCAGCCAGTGGGAGTTTTTTGTGTTTTCATGGACCTCTCTGCCTGTAAACCCCACAGGGATTTCCCTGCACCTCTGCCCTCCAGCCACCCCTGTAATTTGGGCTCCTCTCCTGCCCTCACCAGGGCCAGCTTTGCTCTGTGCACGCAGGAGAAGTGGGAGTGGGGACAGACAGGATGTTAGGGTGAAGGAAACCAGGAATTGCTGTCTGGGTCAACCACAGCAACAAGATCCTGAGCTATCCAAACCCTGGAATGGTTTTTTTTTTAAGGAGAGAGCGGCCCTGAGCAGGGATGAGCTGGATTTGAGTGACATTGTCTTGGTGGGAGCCCAAACAGAGGGAAAAGGGGCAGGATGGGCAAGAGAGCAGCACTGGGGGACAACAAACACCAGGAGGGTGGTGAGGAACATCCCACAGCCAGAAAACCCTGGAAACTGAGATCGGGGCACTGTGGGCACTGCAGTTTCCAGAGGATGACTTGTCATCCGGCAGGAACCACAGAAAATCTCACAATTAATAGATTCTTTCTGATGGAAAAGGAGAAAACCATTTCCTCTTTGCTGCAGAAGTGACTGGCCGAGCTTTCAGTTCTCCATTCAGCCGAGGGCCGGATGGGACTTCTTACTGGATGCTGATGAAATATTTTCCATTGTAACTGGAATTGAAGATATTACGGTGAATTGCACAAAAGTGCAGCTCAGCAAAGGCAGGGAGCTTGTGTTTAATTCTGTTGAAGGAATTAGATACGAGGAACTGATCTGAAGGGAGAGGAAAGAAATGAATTTGTGGTTTTATTTCTCCTGCCGTGGAAGACCTCTGTGAGCAGATGATATTGGGATGCAGCAGAGAAACACAAATTTGGGGAGGAGGAAATGCAGGGGAAGAGAAACTTCAGCTTTACAAACGCAAATTTGGAAAACTAAAGAGAGAAAAAGCCAATTAATTAGGGAGGTGAGTAAAGAGCCAAAGCTGCCACTTGTTTTTGGCTTGTCTGGTTACGGGCAAGTTCTCAACGCCATCCAAATTTTGTGCAGCAAGGAGAGAAAAGGGAAAAGAGAACAAATAAGGAAGGGAGAGGCAGGTGAGGCAGGTGCAGTCAAACACAAAGGCCCCAAAGATTCCCATAAATTCCTTCTGAGCCAGGCTGTGGCCACCTCACTGCCAGGAGGTGGGAGAGGTTCCACTGGTGAGCAAACCTGGTGCTGGTCGTGCATAATCTGATGATTATGATCATTAGATATAATCAGATTATTATGATCTGAATCTCATGCCTTGCGTGAGTGTCCCAAAGAAAAGGAGGGAATTAAGCCTAAAAACCCCTCAGCCCCTGGGGCTGTGCAGAGGCACCATCCCTGACTGAGGGCAGGACAAGGGGCAGCAGCAGGGACAGGGTGGGGCCAGACCCCGAATTTTCTCAGTCCCAGGATGAGAAACCTGTCCCTTAGGGCTCTCATCCCAGAAATAAGTGTTAAGAGGAGAATCACAGAATATTCTTGAGTTGGAAGGGACCCACAAGGACAATCCAGTCCAGCTGCTGCCCCTGAGGCAGGAGGATGCTCTGGGCACCTCCTGAGGAGAGGGACCCCACATTTTGCAGCACCAAAGGGATCAAAGCAACCTCTGCCTTCCCCAAGGCAGGAACCCACAGCAGGAAGAAATGAAAGACACTGGCAGCACCCTGATCCCGTGCAAGGGCAGAGGAAACCAACTGGGATTATGCAACATCCCTCTGGGAAGTGACACTCATTGATAAAAATTATGCAAAGGGATCACGTGGCTCGAGGTTCTGAGGAAAACGCAGCCTCATGAGCTGCCTCTGACCCTCGTGTGTGGTTTTATGGCAGTCATTCTGCATTCAAAGCAGAGATGGATTCATAATTCCAGTTCCCAAATGTTCCTGCCCTGTCTGAGGATCCTGTGCTAAGAGCCACAGCCCAGGACAGCTTTTCTGTGGGCCTGCACCAGTGACAGAGTGACTTTGGCTCCAGACTAAGGGGAAGAATGGCCAGAACAAGAACAACCTCTCCCGGGCAGGAGGCTGCAGCACACCTGGCATTCCAGAAGATCCCAAAGGGATTGCTGGGGGGTTATGCCCGGGAAAAGGGGGGTGATTTGGCACTGCAGCCACCCTCCTGCCACCCAGCACTGCCAAAGCCACAGGGACACTGAGCTGGTGGCCCTCAGCCCCACCCCTGGCAATCTTCCATCTCCAAGTTGTTCAGTGCTGTCATCATCTGGCACCTCTGTGTGGGCTCCAGCTCTGAGTCAGAGTGCCCGGGGTGACATTTGGAGTGGGATCCCCACCCCGGGAGTGTTCCAAGGATGTGTCACCTGGGGGTGACAATTTGCTGCTGGGTAATTGGCTGGACTTGACCTTTAAAGGTCTTTTCCTTAATGCTTCTATGGTTTGGAGAACCAGTTCCTGCCCTGTCCTTCACACATCCCAATATTCTGCTGGATCCTTGGATTTCCAGCACCAAACAGTAAAATGAGAAGTCTTGTTAACTCTCGTTTTGATTGAGAATTGCAGTTACACAGCCCTAGGCAAGACTATTCCTTCCAATTCCAGGCCAATTCCAGCTGATGTAGAATCCTGTGGGAATCGTGGCGGGTTAATTGGCCCAAAGTCATTGATTTGTACAAAAAATTCCCTAAATGGGGACAGATAAATGGCAACAAATCTGGCAATGTGAATAAAGGTATCTTTAGGAGTGAGGCCATCAAAAAGAGTCCCAGCTTATCAAAAAGATGACTCAAGTGAGTCACAAACGAACAGGGAAGTGGATAATTCAGCGTTTCTCTGGAGAAACGGGCTGCCCACGGCTTGGATGGGTGCCCTGTTTGGGTGACAAACCCGGGCCCAGGGAGCAGTGGGGAAGGGAGTGACACCAGGCTGGGGCTGTCACCAGTGGTGTTCCCCAGGGACAGAGCCAACCCAAACCCTAAACACCCCCAAACACCCCAAAGGGAGCCTCACCTCCGTCCCCATCCCACGGGCAGCTCCAACAACCCCACACCTGGGCAGGGCTTCACCTTGGAGGGCAGCTGGGCCCTTTGGGTTTCCCTGCCCTGCCAGGGCCTCCTGGGCTCTTCCTGGGAATGCTGAGCCTGGATGTGACCCTTTTTCTGCCCCAGGATTGATATCTGACTCCAGCAGGGCAGCACGAGAGGGTTTATTGAGTCCACAGGGGAGGGGACGGAGCCAGCTCCGTAAATGAACGAGACACAAGAATGCACAGGGAATTAGGGGCTACAAATAAATAGAGATTTGGGGGAAGGCAGCTTCACGTGGAGGTGCTGGTTGGCTTCTTCTGCTTCCTCAGGTACTTCTGGAACCACCTCTCCTCTGGGTCCACACAGACCATCCCCCTCGACAGCATCACACTTTGGGGGGGGGAAAGAACATCCCGAGTCAGCCTGGGAGTGGAGGATCCCACCAGGGATTCCTGCAGCATCCTGCCCCCCACTTTCCCTGCAAGGGCTGACTCTTGGCCACCTCTGCAGGTTTGGCTTCCTCCCCATTTTCCTGCCGACAGCAGAAATGGGGGGATTTGGGGCTGTTTGGGTTAAGCAGGTGAGTGTGAAGAGCCAGGTGAGGGCAGCCCCACCCTCAGCCCCCTGTGATGGTTTTGGGGAGTCCCCAGGAGCAGAGCAGCTGTGGGGAAGGTGGGTGAGCGAGGAGAGGAGTGGGGTGGCGGGGAGGAAGGCTGGCTGGGACAGGGGTTACTCACAGAGCAGCCCTGTGGGTGCAGCTGGGAGCCGTGTCCTGGTACCCCTTGATTCTGAACTCGGGGATTTTCCGACGGGAGAACATTTCCTTGGAGCAGCACGTGGCTTTGGAGCTGCGGACTGAGAGCAGCAGAGAGGGTTTAGTGCTCTCCCACTCCTGGCACGAGGGGTGGGCGTGCTGCTCCTGCCCCCTGATCCCACAAAGGGAAATCATGCAGCCCCAGTGGTGATGTTTTCCCCCAGGGTAGGAGCCCCCCATTTCCCTGCCCATAGACCTCCCCAGCTGGGCTTTTCCGGGGCTGAACCCAACCCTATTTTTGCTCATTTTGAACAAAATGGGTTTGTCCAGGCCAGGTTTGTTCAGGTTTGTCCAGGACAGCCCCACGCTCAGGCAGCTGGTGATGCCCCACAACCCCATCAAGAGCTGAACTCTCCTCCCCTTCCCCAGCCCCAAATCCCATCAGAGGAGGAGCTGGGACAGCTCAGAGGGGGAAATCTCCCTGTTGGTACTTACAGGACACCCCCTGCCTGCCAGCCCAGGCAGCTGCCAGCAGCAGGACGAGCAGGGCCAAGGAGATCTTCATGTCCCACCCGAGGCTCTGTCAGCACCAGCAGCTCTGACTCTGCTCAAGCCACCAGGAGCTCGCTGCCCTCCTGCCCGCACCCCTGGGTGATTTATAACCCCTGCCAGGCTTTCCATGACAGCTCCGGACCTTCCCCCTGGAAAGAACCGCTGGGATCTCTCCATAAGGGGCGAGTGGTGAAGGGAAATTCCTCCTCGCAGCCCCTCTGGCCACCGTGACACCCGAGGGCTGCTGGAAAGTGTGGGAGCACTGGTGATGCTGGGGCTGAGTCTATTTTGGGTTGGGCTGTGGCCACCAGCAAACCACACAGGATGATGCTCACACTTGACAAAGTCCTGTGCGAGTTTCTGTGCAGAAATCACCCCTTTACCATTGGCTGGGAGGCCTCTTCTGGCAGTTTTGCTCTGGGGTGGGTGGCTTGGTGGTGGCCGGGTTTGTCCTCGGGTGTTTCTCTGTCACCCATTGCTGGCTGCTCATCGTGGTGGCTCTGCCACTGTCACAGCGCCCGTCACATTTCCTGGTGGCACCCATGGGTTTTGGGCTGTCTCAGGCATCCCCGAGATCGTCCTCTGATAGAATTTGGGACATTTATTAGGATGGTGGGTGAGGAGCTCAGGACCCCCCTCCTCCCGGGTGTGCTGTCCCTCTGCTGCTTCCCCAAAGCCCTCATGGCCGTGGTTTGGCCCCGTTCACCCCTGGATGTCCTCACAGAGACCTGGCTGAGCCTCCAGCTCTTCCTGGCTCCTCGCTGATCCCAGCAGCTGGGCAGGAAAGCCGGCAGCAGGACCTGCCCAGTCCCCAGACAATCACACAGACAGATGTTTGCATGTGGGAATCACCTTTAATTCTGCTCAGTGTCTGCAAACAACAACTGTGGAGCTGCTCCTCCCAGCTGCTGCAGCCTCTCCGTGGACCACAGAGGGTCTGGACATTCCATCCTGGTGGGATGAGGGGTTGGGAGAGGCCCTTTGCCTTCGGGAGGTGGTGAAAGTCATCGTGATGGGGAGGATGTTCCCCGTGAGCTGCTCCATCCACCGGTGTCCCCCATGCCAAGGGGCTGCCTTGGCGGTGTCCCCCACGGGGAGGAGCCCCCGCTGTCCCCGGCCACCCCGCTAGCTGGGGATGGAGAAGGAGCTGACTTGGAATCTCTGCTGGTACCTCTTGACCCACGGCCTGCTGGCCTGGGTGCAGATCTCCTTCCCGTTCCTCACCCTGAAACTGGGCACAGAGAGAAGCTGGGATCAGCGGGGACCCCAACACGGGGTGTCTGGGGGGCTCGGGGGATCAGGAGGGGACCCAAAGCAAGGCAAGGGGTCTGGCAGGATGCAGGGGTGGGTTTGGGGTACTCACATCACAGCCTGGTGCGGGCACTCGGGGCTGGTGGGGTAACAGGCCACCACGTTGTCCCTCTTGATCCGTCTCATCTGGAAGTTGAAGCAGCACTTGTCCGGCACGGCTGGAGCTCCTGGGGGACAGCACAGGTCTGGCTCAGCCTGGAGACCCCCACTCCCTCCTCAGCCCTCCTGCCATGGCAGTGGCAGCTCTTTGGGGGGAAGCCCCTGTGCTCTGTGCATGAAGCAAACCTGACCCCACAGCCCTGGGTTCAGTCCCTGACCCCACAGCCCTGGGTTCTGCCCCCGTCCCCCATCCCCCGGGCTTGGGGCAGTGCTCACTCTGAGCCAGGCCGTGCCAGCAGAGTGTGCAGAGGATGAGGAGGGCACAGACCACCCTGCTCGCTGTCCCCATGCCGGGCTGTGGCAGTGGCAGAGCCGCCTGTGCCGGGGCCAGGCTGCCCCGGCTGCTTTTATGGGGGAGCTTCCCCCAGGGCCAGGGGGAGGGCCTGGTCCCCTGCCACGTCCCAAAGCACAGAGGGTAAGTGATACTCATCCCCTCATCCCCTCCCCAGCCCTGGGAAAGGAAAAATGTGCTCCCAGGCCATGCTTCTGGCACCGACGGGCTTGGGATTTTTTTCCTGAGCTCCAGCCTCCAGCGTTAGGGCTGATGGACAGGCTGTTCCCAAAGTTTGGCTCTGCACCCTGATCCCCCGGGCAGGCTGTGTCCAGGCCTCCTGGAAGGAGCCCCAGGGCGGGTGAGAGGGTTTGGGGATGCCCTTTGGATGGCACGAGGGACAGGCACAGCACCCTGCATGCTCCATGTCCCCCCGCTGCCCTGCAGTTTTGTATCCTGGGGACCACCAGCCAAAAACCCCTTTGCCTCCCCAAAAAAAAACCCATAAAGAAAACCAAACCATGAAGAAAACCCCCAAAACACAGAGAAACAGCTTCTGCTTGGTTGCACCAGGCGCTGAAGCCCCTCTGTGCTGGTTTTGGGGCTGTTTGGGGCCCATGGGGCCGGGGGGAGGCCGGGCAGGTGGCTCCGCTTCCCCGCGCCCGCTGCCAAAGCAGCAGCTCGTGTTCTTGGCCGGGCCGGGCTGGGAAAGGCAGAGGCCAGCGAGGGGCTTCCCTCGTGGGTTTTGCCTGGCTGCAGCTGTCCAAAACCCCCCTCTCCCCCCAGCCCCTGCAAATCCCAGGGCGCTTCCCAGCTGCCGACAGCTGGAGGGGGGGTGGGAAGCAGCGGGGAGAGGCAGAGGCTGTGCTGGAATCTCATCCCAGCGCAGGGCTGGGAATGCCGAGGGCACCCTGGGGTATTTGGGACACAGCCCTGGCATGGGGATGCTGTTCCGGGAAGGGAGCTGCCCTGATGGGAATGGGGACAGCCTCCGTTCGCTCTTCTCCGAAGCCGTTTCCCAGAAATCAGCCCCAATTCCTTTGGGAGCAGCGTGTGGGATGACAGTGAGGTGCCAGCTGATGCCCCAGGGATAAGGGGGGATCTGTGTCTGTCTGGCACCTTCTGTCATCACCCAAATTCCCAAGGAATCCCTCTCAGGGAGCGGAGGAGAGAGGATGAGTCCGGCTCTGCTCTGGCTCAGCTGCCTGGCTCGCCTTTCCCAGACCGGATCCATCTTTTCCCTCATCCCTCTTCCTACCCCCACGCTCCTGGTGCAGCTGGGGCAAACACGGCCCTCTGAGGGTAGAAAATATTCCCGGAAAGAAAACGAAACGCGAGGAAAACAAAACCGGGTTTATTGGTTTGGGAAAAGCCCTTTTGAAGACTCTGAGGTAAAATACTGGGATGCAGCAGGGAAAAAAGGCCGGGAATGACATTCCCAGCTCATCAACCCATCGTGTTTGAGGCAGGGAAGGGCATGGGACACGGGCATGTCTCTGCTCTGGGGTGGCCCCACAAATCCTCAGGTCCCACAGATGATCCAGGCGGGAAAACACCTTTTTCCTTCCCTTTTTTCCCCTTGTTTCCCCTCTTGGGGGGCTCCATGCCTGCACTCCCAGCTCTGGCTCCGGGCTTGGTCCAACGGGACAGACCCTGCTCCTGCACAGGGGACATTGGTGCCTCAGGTTTTATTAATTAAATTATTATTTAATTAATAATAATTATTTTTTAAAATAATCCTGTATTGCCCAGTGTGTAACTCTGAGGTTTTTTGCACCCTGCTGCCTTCAGCTCTCTGCTCATCACAAACCTCTCTGGGGCTGCTCTCCAAGGACACCCAGGCTGTGCAGTCCCAAAGCCTCT
>VZRO01002991.1:67943-79607 GCA_013397915.1 Daphoenositta chrysoptera
GCCGGAGGGGCGCGCACCGAGGGTCCCACGCAGCACCCGCTGCTGCGCATCGGCAGCGTCAGCCTCCTGCAGCCCCCGCCCGCGCCCGCCCTGCAGGAGCATCGCCTGGACGGCAACGTCTTCATCCGCCTGCCCGACAAGCCCCTGAAGCCCGGGGAGGTGCTGAGCATCCTCCTCTACCTGATGTCCAACTCCACGGTGGAGCACTTCACGCTCAGGTGAGGGCCTGGGGGTGTTGCCGCTTCTCTTCTCCGGGGGATGGTGGTGAAAAGGGAGCTGGGGGTGGGACAGAGTGGGTTGGGAGGGTGTGGTGTGTGTGGGGTCTGCTGGGGGCTGGGGCAGGTCTGGAAGTGGGGCCAGAGGAATATCTGGCGGTGGTTTTGCAGTGGGAGCTTCCTGGAGAAAAGGGGAGGGCTGTCCACGTATCTCTGCACTGCTGCCTGTGCTCTCCCAGTGTTCCCAGTCGCACTGGGATTCCGCCAGCAGCTGTGGGGTCATTCCCAGCCGCTCTGGGGACAAAGTGTGGTGTGGAAGTGGGGCTGCTGTGCCCCGTGTCCCCTCCTCCTGCCCCAGAAGCAGGTGGGAGCAGGATGGGGCGGTGGGCAGGAGGTGCTGAGCAGCCCGGTGTGGGCAGGGGGGACCCCCATCGCTGCGTGTCCCTAAAGATGGGGACACAAACCCTGGCCACGCCTCTTCAAAAGGCACCCACAAGTGTCCCTGCGGCCTCTGGACCAGCAGGGAGCCCCTGGAATGGGGGATATGGTGCTCCAGGCTCTCCTGTCCTGTGCCCCAGTGTCACTTGGGTCAGCACTGGGGGGCCAAAATCCTGCTGGAGGGGGTGATTGGAGGGACAAAATGCCACGGAAAAGAGCAGCTGGAGCGGGCTGCTGCTGCCAGCCTGAGTGACAGCCTGAAGGGATCGGGGTAAAACTCCTCCTGTGCCCTCGGCAGGGGATCCAAGGGGATCCAGGGGTGCCTGAGGGAGAGGGTCCATCCCTGACTGTGGCTCTCTGCAGGGTGAAGGCCAAGAAAGGCGTGAACCTGCTCAGCACCAAGTCCAGGAGCGGGCAGTGGCTGGTGAGCTCGGAGCTGCTGACGGGTGGCAAACACTCCACGGCCACCGTGGATGTGTCCAGGGTGGACGGGGCCGGGCCCAGGTAAGGGCTGCACCTCTGGGAATGCCAGGGAAGAGCTGGGATTCGGCCTGGAGCAGTTCTCCCTTTGCCCCCTGCCCTGGGTGGCTGCAGGGTGCTGGCGGGGGAAATGGAGGGTTTTAGGGTGAATTGTGAAGCCGTGGAGGATCCCTTAATTTGGGGTGGAGGAATTTAAAATTTTTAATTAAAAATTTAGATTTCTGCCCTATGAGAGGCAGCAGCTCTTTGCTGTCCATCCTGGTGTCTCCTCTGGGAAGGAAGCGGAGCAAGGCAAGGTCCCACCTGAACCCCAAAGTGATGGATGAGTGTTGGATGCGGAGCAGGATCCAGGGCCAGTTCTGCCCTGCTCACACATCCCTGGGGCTCTGGGAAAGGCTCAGGTCTGTTGAGAAGAGCCCTGGAGATGGAAGGGAGAATGATCTGAAGGAGAAAGGACGCACAAAGCCAGGCTGAGACCCCAGAGGGTGCTCGGCCTGAAGAAGGGGAGGTGTGAGACTGGCAGGACACGGCAGGCTGGGGCAGGGGATGGGCACGGGGTCACAAACAGCAGCAGGAAAGATTCCAAAGTGCTGGAAAACAGCTGTGACATCTCTGTCACTGGGAACAGGGACACGAGTGTCTCCAGGAGCTGGGTTAAAGCCACTCACTGTGCTCATTCCTGCCCTCTGCAATGTAAATCTCCCCACATCTCTGCCCCCCACCCCAAAACTGAGCGAAGCTGGGGCCAGACTCTTGGAAAAAGGGCATCCTCAGCTCTGCCTGCTCTGGTGCCACCCCAAAGCTCTGCAGAACCCCTCTCCTACCAGGAGGGCAGATTTTTCTTCACCCCACCCTGCAAATGCACCCACAGCATCCAAACCCGAGGCCTGGCTGGTGCTGGAGTGTCCCCAGGGCCACCAGCCCCTGTCCCCTGCACACCCACGGTGAGCAGAGCTGCTGGCAGCAGGATCCTCTCCCCCTTCCCCCTCTGCCAGCGCCGCTCCCAATCAGCCCGCAAAGGTTAGAGACGGGGGAGGAATTTAAAGTGATTACAATCACCTTTTAGACAAACAACTCCATCAAATATTAACGGGATGGAGAGGATGAATGACTCCGAGCCGTGTTGCCCTCGGGGCTGTGCAAACAGAGGAGTTGCCGCGCTGGGGCTCCGGGGGCTTTTGGCTGTGCGGGGAGGGGCTGAGAGCCCTGAGTTTTGGGGTGAGAATGGCCAGTTTGGGGTGGTTTGCAGCCCCAGCGGCTGCATCCTAAATTGTTCCCGCCGTGCGGGCAGCCTGGCTCGTGTCTCTGTTCAGAGCAGACGGTGCTGGGGCAGGGCAGGGGGTGGTGGCTGGGCCTGGCAGCGCTCCTGGGACACCCCAGGGCACCCCACGGCGACGATTCCCACTGCCACACCACCCCTGGCTCTGCCAGGCCTTTGGACCTGCCTCTTCCCAGCTGGGTTTGGTACTCCTGGTGTTGGAAGAGCAGCCAAATCTGCTTTTCACATTCCATGGCCTTCGGTGATTCCCCTTGGACCCTCAAAGCTGCCTTGGGGGCACAGCAAGACCCCACCAGCCCCCGTGAATCAGCTCCACTGCACGGCCCATCACGGCCGCTGTGGGATCAGGGAGCGGGGATCAGGGCTTGCCGTGGCCTGGAACAGCTCCAGCTTCTCGCTCCCCTCTCTCCCTGCTCCCTCTCACTCACCAGATATTGATCAGAGAGAAACCCGGCTGTGTCCTGCAGCCCCAGATCGATGGGACCTTCTCGATTGCAGCTGTGCTGAGATGAAAGCAGAGCCAGTCCTGGCTTCCCTTCCACTGCAATTTCACTTTCCCTCCCCACCCCGCTGGCTCTGGGGGGGCTCTTACGGGTGCTGTGGTTTGTGAGGGCTCTGGGCTTCCTGCCAGAGGTGTTCAGTGTTTGGGGAGAAGTGAAGTTTGGCTTGGGGCAGGGTTGAACCCTGAGTCCCTCCAAGGATTTTCAGGTGGGCAGAGTTGTGAGGGCAGAATTCGGTCAGGGGAGGTTTGGTTGTAGGGATGGGGTGTGGGGGTAACTCATGGTGCTGCTGTGAGGATGTGTCCAAGCCATGATGAAGGTGGATGCCACCTCATCCTAACCCTAACCCTAACCCTAACCCTAACCCTAACCCTAACCTTAACCCTAACCCTAACCCTAACCCATAACCCTGACCCTGACTGTGCTGGGTTTTGGATCCTCTGCACCCTGTCCTGCCTCGGGGACACCCCAGAGGTCACTCCCTGTCCTTCAGCTCCATGTCCTGCTGTCCCCAGGACACACAATTTGTGTGTGTTTGCTGAGCTGGGGGTCCCAGGGCTGTCCTCCCCTGATGGTTCTGTCCACCTCCCCTGTCCCCTGCCTGTCCTTGCTCACAGGCTGGGGGACAGCCCAGCCCCAAATCCCAGCTCTGTCCCAGCTTCTGCCTGGGCTTGAACCTCTGTCTCCCGTGCCTCAGTTTCCCTACAGGATCCCCTTGGAAGGGGCTTTAAAATCAACAGCTTGGGCTGGACTCCTGTGTTGACACTTACTGGTCATTCCTGAGTGCTCTGGGATCTGACCTGTGGGACACTTGGGATCTGGGTGTGGGACACTTGGGATCTGACCTGTGGGACATCTGGGATCTGATCTGTGGGACACTTGGGATCTGGGTGTGGGACAGGAGTGTCCAGGCAGGGGCAGTAAATCCATTCATGCTGTTGGGAAAATGGAGTCAGGGAGCCAAGGCCAGCACCTGCAGCCACCCACTGTCCCCTGAGGCCACATGCTCACCCTGTCACCCAGCAGCCCTGGCAGAGCTGATGAGGTTTTCTTGTCCTGCTGAGAGAGGTGGTGAAAAACATTTCTCTCTCCCACCGGGGAGATTCCCATGGGAATCTGCAGGATCCCATCGGAGCAGCCCCTGGCAGAGGTGGGGGTCAAGGCTGCTGGGTTTGGGTGGCACCCACTGCACAGTCCCCCTTGTGCCTGGGGACACCGAGGAGACCTGCTGGGGACTCTGTGGACAGCCTGGGGTGTCTGTGGGACCTGGGACAGTCACCTCACCACGTCCCTCCCTCCTGTCCCCCTGCCCAGGGATGGGGACTCCTCGTCGGAGATCATGCAGCTGGATTTCGAGATGGAGAACTTCACGAGCCAGTCGGTGACGCGCCGCATCATGTGGCACATCGACTACCGGGGCCGCAACCCCCCGCCCGACCTGGAGAAGGTGGTCACAGAGCTGACGGTCATCCAGAGGGACATCAGGGCCATCGTGCCCCTGGCCATGGTGAGCAGGTTTCTGTCGTCAGGTGTTACCTGCTTGGAGGGGTTGGGACCCCTGAGGCATTGCCCACCTGCCCTATAGCACCTCTCCATCCATCCCAATCCATCCATCCATCTGTCCATCCATCCATTTATCTGTCCATCCATCCATCCTTCCATCCCTCCCTCCATCCATCCATCCATCATCCATCCATCCTTCCATCCCTCCCTCCATCCATCCATCCATCATCCATCCATCCTTCCATCCCTCCCTCCATCCATCCATCCATCATCCATCCATCCTTCCATCCCTCCCTCCATCCATCCATCCATCATCCATCATCCATCCATCTCAACATCCATCATCCATCCATCCCACCCACACCCAGGTCCTTCCCTGCCCCACATGGGACAGGCTGCCCTCTAACATGACGGTCCCCTTTCCGTGCCACCCCCAGGACACGGAGATCATCAACACGGCCATCCTGACAGGGCGCACGGTGGCCATTCCCGTGAAGGTCATTGCCATCGAGCTGAGCGGCGTCATCGTGGATGTCTCGGCCATGGTGGAGTGCAAGTCCAACAACGAGGACATCATCAAGGTGGGTGTGGGGAGGGGACTTTGTGACCCTCACGAGGGGCTGGGGTTCTCCCAGGGGTGCTGACCCCAACAGCTGGGGCTGGTGGCTGAGCTGACGTGGCTCACAACCTCACCCAACCCACGCGTCACCCCCTCGGTGGCTCCAGTCCGTGCAAGCTTCTCCCTGGGGTCTGTTGGGAGAAGGACAAACCACTTTGTCACTGTCCCCGGAGAGGCCATGGGATGCTCTGACACCGGCAGCAGGCGGCAGCA
This sequence comes from Daphoenositta chrysoptera, assembly GCA_013397915.1. Classification (NCBI taxonomy): domain Eukaryota; kingdom Metazoa; phylum Chordata; class Aves; order Passeriformes; genus Daphoenositta; species Daphoenositta chrysoptera. The sequence goes on from VZRO01002991.1 coordinate 73,191, forward strand.
GTCACTGTGGGTTGTCACAACACTTGGTGCTGATAAGGGGAAATGTCACCTTGTGGGCTGAGCTGCCCGTTCCCATCAGCGCCCGCACTCGGCCTCGGAGTGACATTTCTGTCCTGACTGGCTCAGTGGCTGGGGCAGGGAGCCTTTGGCATGGCCCCATCAGCACCTCTCCCATCTGGATCTTCCCCCTCAGCTCCTCTTTCCCCTCCATCATTCCCAACTCCCATCTCACCAGTCCCCAGCCTCTGGTCCTCAAACCCTCCGATTTTCCATCGCCAGCCCCTTTCATCCACACACATTTCTCCATCCCTGAATAAATCCATCTGCCCACCTGCCCATGTCACTCTGCCACCATTTCCATCCATCCATCCGCCCCCAGACATCATTCCCTTCTCCCGAACACCTCCCACCCCTCTCCCTGTGTGCACCCAGCCAGCTCTCCCTTTCCCTGTTCCCACTGGGTTGGGCAGAGGCAGGGCAGGGGTCTGGATTCTCCCCTTTGCCACAGGGGTGAGGGCAGATCCCTGTCCCTGCTGGGGTTTGCTGTCCACGGGGCCGTGTCACTCACCACGGGGGACATCCAGTGCCACGAAGTTCTCACCCGAGTTCTCAACTAAAACTGGGATCCATGGGATTTACAGCACCGGCTCTAATTTATGGAGCCCAGTCCTCCCCAGTGTGATAAAACATTGGAGCAATAATACACTTCAGGATGGACTCCAAGACACTTAAACTGTTTAATGTGCTGCCTTTCTGCTCATAAATCTATTTACACTCTGTCCCCAGCCCTGGGGGGAGCAGGCACATGCCCAGGAGCCGGGATGAATAATGCAGGGAGCAGCCCTCCGGCCCCGGCTCTCATCCCGCTCAGAGCCCGGTGCAATTTCCCGCTGAGTTATTTGGTGTTTGTGTTGGAGCTTCATTTCCGAGGGAGCTCTCAGTTACCTGCTGAGATCGGGGAGGATGATTGCGGTGTCAGGGCTCTAAACCTGCTCCATAAATCACAGCTTACGGAGTGGGATGTGCTATCTGTTACTGTAAATAATTTAACGTGAGGGCGGGCTGGGGAGCTGCCTCTCCCCGCTCCGGTGTGGCTCCCTGGTGGTTGCTCTCTTGTGTAACGTGGAGTTCATCCTGGGATTGGTGTGGACGTGGCTCTGAAGGATGTGGTGGGAGAGCAGGAGTGGGAGTTGTCATCCTTGTCCCCTTCTGTGGAGGCACAGGGTGACAAAGGTGTCCAGGAGGACTTTGTCACTCAGGGTAGTGTAGAAATCACCCCCTACTTTTAAAACGTGGTGACCTTGGGGGTTGTTGAGGGACACCCAGGGAGTGGAAGGGCCACCTCTGCTGCCAGCACCGCTCAGTGGGAGATGCTCAACCTCAGCCGTGTGTGACCCTTCTGAGAACCCCACACTCCACAGCCCCCGGAGAACCCCCCAGGAGCTCAGTGGGACTGAGACTCAGCCACCACCAGCACCACGGTGGCTCTCCCCACTCCCGGGGGCGTTGGAGAACGTGTGTCCCCTTGATCCCACGCTTGTCCCCGTGCCAAGCAGGGAACTCCTGGCCACAGCAGCAGAGGCAGCGGTGCCTTGGCTGGGAGCCCAGGCAGCCCTCAGCCTGTCTCTTCCCGACACCTCGCCGTAAATCCGGGAAGTTTCCCCGAACAAGCTCCATTTCCGAGCTAATCTGCAGTCACTCCGTCTTCGGGACAGGCCTGGTGTGCGGGGATTTTTTGTTGTCATAGTTTCAGCCCCCCCGGCTGCAAAGCAAGCGGTGCCCAGAGGGAGGTACCGGGGGGTTCATTAGCCGGGGTAACGCCAGCGGAGCCCATCGTGTTTATTGTGATAAATGGCACAATATCCAGAGATCCTCGGCTACAGGGCTCACCCGGGAGCTCATCTTTATTCAGGCGCTGCCTCGCCACAGATGAGGTTGTCTTGTCAGAGCTGCTGAGCTGGTACCTCTGAAAGCAAGACAAGGAACAGACCCTCCTGCGTCGCCCTTCCCTCCGGTGCTCAGGGAGCAGGGATGTCCCAAGGAGACATCCTGGCCTCTCCACCAGCTCCAGGGGACCTCAGGCACCTTGCAGCGGGCTCCCGGTGCTGTTGTAGAAGCCAAACCCTGCTGTGGGCTTAGAAATGCAAAATTGCTGTGATGCCTTAGGTTTTAACTCTTATATTTTCGAATCCTGTATTGCGTAATGTGTAGCACTGATGTTTCTTGCAGCCTGTTAACTTCAGCTCTCTGCTCATAACAAACCTCTCTGGGCCTGCTCTCCAAGGACACCCAGGCTGTCCTGGGCCCGAAAATGTGTAAACCAACATCTTAGAAGGGGGGCAACTGAAGGGAAATTACATCATGCCGGGTGAAATTCTGCTCCTCCAGCACTTCCAGCCTCCTGCCGGGATCTCTGCTGTGTCTACAGGACCATTCCCGTTCCTCTCTCATCCCACAGGTTTCCAGCAGCTGCGACTACGTCTTCGTCAGCGGGAAGGAGTCGCGGGGCTCCATGAGCGCCCGTGTCACCTTCACCTACGAGCACCTGTCGGCCCCGCTGGAGATGACGGTGTGGGTGCCCAAACTGCCCCTGCATATCGAGCTCTCGGATGCCCGGCTGAGCCAAGTCAAGGGCTGGAGGGTGCCCATCCTGCCGGACAGGAGGTGGGTGCCAGCCGGGGGAAGCCGAGGTGGAGGTGGTGGTCGTGGGTTGATTGCCTCACTCAGTGACTTCATGAGGAAGTTTTAAAAGTGGTGGAGACAGGGGCATCTCAGGGGTCCTCGGTGGAAAGGTGAGAGGTCATGGACACAGGTTATGGGGAAGGAGAAAAGTTTCACAGGGAGGTTGGTGGAGAACCTCCCTCCTTGGCAGTCATCAAAAGTTCCCCGGATGAAACTGGGAACAGCCAAGCTCCAAAGTCCCTTCTTTGATGTCTAGAGACCTCCGGGTGTCCATCCCAACCAGAGATGCCTTGTCCTCTCAGCAGTTTGGTGGGCAGAGCTGCTGGTGACCCTGCTGTTACCACGTCCTGCTAAATGCCTTGAACCCCTCCTGGACAACCCCTCCTGGCCCAGGAGCCACCATTTTTTTGGTGACATCGCATTTTTACCCGCTTGGCCACCTTTCCTGGGTGGGGCTGAAGAGCCGTGGCATGGGGAGCTCAGCAGCACTGCCCCATCCATCCATCCATCCATCCATCCCGCAGGTCGGTGCGGGACAGCGAGCACGAGGAGGACGAGGAGGAGCGGAAGCAGAGCCGGGGCTGTGCCCTGCAGTACCAGCACTCCACGCTGCAGGTCTTCACCCAGTTCCACACCACGGCGGCCGAGGGCACGGGCCAGGTGGTCACCATGCTGGGGCCCGACTGGCTGGTGGAGGTCACCGACCTGGTCAGCGACTTCATGCGCGTGGACGACCCGCGGGTGGCCCACATGGTGGACAGCTCCACGCTGGCCGGGCGGGAGCCGGGCACCACCCTCTTCAAGGTACCCCTGGCCACCTTTCCCCGCCTCTGCCAGCCTGGCTGGGGGTGACAAGCGGTGACGGGCACCTCGTCCCCTGCAGGTGGTGTCCCCGCTGGTGGAGGCGGTGCTGGGCGAGACGCTGGTGACGGTGGCGGAGGAGAAGGTCAGCATCACGGACCTGAAGGCCCAGGTGGTCTCCAGCCTCTCGCTGTCCCTCCACCCCAGCCCTGGCAACAGCCACACCATCATCGCCCGCACGTCCGTGCAGCAAACCCTGAGCTTCTTCAAGCAGGTGAGGCCAGGGGGGCATCCAGGCTTGGGGGGGAGCTTGGGGTGCAACCCCCTCCTCCCAAATCCTGCTCATACTCCGGTCCTCACAGCACCTGCTGTCCTCACGACACCCTGGTGACCCCAAAACACCCCAGAAACCTCCACAGAGACTGATCCAAGCCTGGGGACAACTGTGGGGACAGAGGGGGAGGGATGGAATCCTCCTGACCCAGCTCCAGTCCAGCTCTGGGATTTGGGTTGAGCCTGGGCAAGCATGGGGAACGTGGAAGGAAGAACATAGATAAGATAATGGAGGGATAAAGGGTGAACTGGATGGACAGAAGGAGGGAGAGGTGGACGGGGGGATGGACAAAGGGGTGCAGGTGGGACTGGCCTCCTGCTGGGCAACCGGTGCCTGTGTTGGTCCCGCAGGAAGCGCTGCTGAGCCTGTGGATTTCCTACAGCGACGGCACCACGGCGCCCCTGTCCCTCTACGACCCCAAGGACTACAACCTGGTGGTGAGCAGCCTGGACGAGAAGGTGGTGTCGGTGACCCAGGACCGGGCGTTCCCCTTGGTGGTGGCGGAGAGCGAGGGCGCGGGGGAGCTGCTGCGGGCGGAGCTGGTCATCTGCGAGAGCTGCCAGAAGACCAAGCGCAAGAGTGTCCTCTCCACGGCCTTGGCCACCGTGCGCGTCCACTTCGGGTCCGAGGAGGACCCCACCTACGACTACGACCACGTGCCCAGCAGGCCGGGGCTGGGCGAGGCGGGGGCGAGCACCACCCTGCGGGCAGAGGTGGACAGGAAAGCGGACCCGAGCGAGGACAGCCGGATGTCCAGCGCGTCTCACCCCACCGAGGACTTCCCCACCATCCCCACCGGCTTTGTGCAGGTGACGCGGGGGCTGACGGACCTGGAGATCGGGATGTACGCCCTGCTGGGCGTCTTCTGCCTGGCCATCTTGGTCTTCCTCATCAACTGCATCGTCTTTGTGCTGAAGTACCGGCACAAGCGCATCCCGCCGGAAGGCCAGACCAACATGGACCATTCCCACCACTGGGTCTTCCTGGGCAACGGGCAGCCCTTGCGGGCTCACAATGACCTCTCCCCGCAGCCCGAGAGCCCGGGGAACCCGCTGGAAAACGTGCAGACCTGCTGCCACGGGGACCACCACAGCAGCGGGAGCTCGCAGACCAGCGTGCAGAGCCAGGTGCACGGGCGTGGGGACGGCTCCTCGGGGGGCTCCACGCGGGACCAGAGCGAGGACCCGCTCAACTCACCCACCTCCAAACGGAAGCGGGTGAAGTTCACCACCTTCGCCACCATGCCCTCGGACGAGCTGGCCTACAACTCCATCCCCATCGCCGATGAGGAGGACTTGGAGTGGGTGTGCCAGGACATGGGGCTGCAGGACCCCGAGGAGCTTCACAACTACATCCGTAGGATCAAGGAGATCGCTTAACGCAGGGGCAGCGGGGACGGGGCGGGAGGGAGGGGCTGCCACGCTGTGCCACGCCACGCCACGCCGTGCCACGCCACGCCGCCACGCTTCCCCAGGGCCGGACACCCGCGTCCGGCTCCTTCTTCCGCACATCTCACGTCCTCACCCCGCCCAAAGGCACCCCGGGGGGGCCTTTTTTCTGTTCTCGCCCTTTCCCCACCGGTTTTCCCAGGGGAGGCAGCAGCACACGCGTGGCCCCCCATCCGAGGGGACGGGGTCACAGCTCGGGGCGTGCGCGTGGCCCTGGCAGGAGGAGGCTGCGGGTCCTGCCGGGAAGGGGCTGGGAGAGGGGAGAGATCCCATTTCCCCCCGGAGCCCAGCTGGGAGGTGGTGGGTGAGGGCTTCCCCAGGGCCTCCTCCAGCCTTTGCTGCACTCAGCTGCACAGTTTTGGGGGTGAGTGCTGGGTCACGCCGTGGTTTTTGGGGTGTTGGCCCACCCTGGGTGATGCTGGGGGTGGCAGGAGTGGGGGGCACCATGGCCCAGGACCCCGCTGTCCCCATGGCCTGCTGTGTCCCAGCCCCGAATTCCCGGTGTGCCCCACTCATTCCCCGGCTGCCTGGGGCAGTTTGGGGGTGACCAGCACGTTTGCTGCCCTCCCTGCCTGTCCCTCTGTCCCAGCCATGGGGCCACTGCTGGTCCCTCTGTCCCACAGCCCTGCTGGGGCCTCCAGCGCCAGCCACTGGTTTCTGCCCCCTCCCAGCGCTGGAATGCGGCTCCGGGATGGGAACGTGGTGCGGGGGCTTCCCAATGTCCCCGGGGACTCCCTCGATGGGATCGGCCTGCGTGTCCCAGTGCCAGCCCGGCTCCCCCAGTGCCAGCCCAGCTCCCCCAGTGCCAGCCCAGCAGGGACGCCCGGGGCCAGGCTCAGCCTGTGTGGTGCCTTCTGACTGCCATAACCCGATGCCTCCCGGTCCCCCCGTGCTGGTGGCACCTCCCAGCCCCTCTGGCCCCCCCAGTCCAGGGCCACCCCATCTCCCAGCCCCGTGTGGAGCACCCTCAGCCTGCGGGGGACACCCGGGTGCCAGGGCTGGCAGGCTGTGGGGCTGTGCACTTGTCCCCACGGGCACCGAGCATGTGGGGACAGGGACACCGCAGCATCACCCGGTGGAGGCTGGCAGCGGATTATTTCTGGATCGAAAGTTACCCACCACTGTGTCTCTTTTTCTTTTTTTTTTTTTTTT
>VZRO01002997.1:247-15430 GCA_013397915.1 Daphoenositta chrysoptera
AGGGGGCTCCTGGGGTGGATTAGGAAGAGCATGGCCAGCCGGTCAGGGAGGTGATCCTGCATCTCTGCTCAGCCTTATATATCTATATATCTATACATATCTCTAGCTGTAGGTGTATGTATATATACCTAAGGGGGGTGCCGAGAAGATGGACCAGGCTCTGGTCAGTGGTGCTGCAGACAAGAGGCAATGGGTAGAAACTGATGCCCAGGAAGTTCCACCTGACACACGGCAAAACTTCTTTACTGTGCAGTGACCATGCACTGGAACAGGTTGTCCAGAGAGGGCATGGAGTCCACAGGGAGGTGGGACCTGATGACCCACTGTGGTCCCTTCCAACCTGAACCATTCTGTGATTCTGTGACACCACACAGCCGTCCTCAGAAGGGCTGTCACTGGGTCACCACGGGGTCTGGGGCCAGGTTCAGCATGGTGGCTCCCCCCATCAGCCCTTCCCATGCTCTGCTCCCCTGAGGGGCTCCTTTAAAGGACACCCACAGGACAGGGAGTCCCCTTGAGGAACGGGATAAAAGTTTATTGGATGTAAGAACCAAACCCATGAGATATGTACATATATTTACATGACAAAATGAATAAGCCTAATTATTTACAACAAGGACCATCCTTCACAAGTCTGTACATCAAGAAGTAATCGTGAAAACATATTTACACACGGGATCCAGCAGCTGTGGGCAAGACAGAGATGGAATAAAACAAAACCAAAGGGTGAGGTGAGGGGCACCATGGACCTCAGCAGGGCTGGGTGGTGGAGGCCAGTGCTGGCCTGCCCAGACCCTGTCCCCACCCTTCAGGGTAGCAGTGTGGACCCCTGGCTCGTGTCCTGAGGAGGTGGGTAGTAGATTTGAGGTGGCTGCTTTTCCTCTTTGTCTCAAAATTGCCGACCTGTGCCTCAGTGCCTGTCTGGGCCATCTCTCCTCCTCCTGGTGCTGGGTGCCTGGTCCTTCCCTGGCCCCACAGGCACTGGTGGGACGCAGGCTGGGAGCTGGGGGTCTCTGAGGGTCCGGGGGGGGTTACAGCTCGCTGAAGCGCACCGCTGGCTCCAGCTTGTGGGACAGGGCAGTGAGGACCTTGTCGAACTTCTCGTAGCGCTCAGCCTGGCTGCTCTCAGCCCCACGGCTGCCCCAGAGCAGTCGCAGCTGGAACTCGGTGCTGAAGATTTCCAGCAGCTCTGCTCTGCCCTGGAAACCTGCAAGAGGGAGAGTCAGTTCCCTGGGATGGGATCCCCTGCACCTGTGGGATGCTCCATCCTGGTGCTGGAGCTGCACACTGGGAACGCGGCAGAGGGAAAGGGGCTCTGCTCTCCCCACTGCTTACCCTGCAGCTTCACCTCAGCATTGGTGTGGTAGAGCCCACCATGGTGGGCCACCATCCGTGCTGCCTCCAGGTGGGCCATGACCACCTCCACGCCGTTGTCGGTGGCCTCCCAGGACTCGGGGCTTTCCGTGAGAGCCTCATCCCGCTCCAGCAGAGTCACAAGGGGTATGATGTGGGGAAAGGTGGTGTTGGTCAGTGGTGGCCCTTCTGGGGAGAGAGGCACGCTTTAGGACCCCGCATGGCCCCATGACCCTGCGTCCCCCTCCCCAACTCCCTGTGGAGTGCTCATGTGGCCAAACACTGCCATGAAGCCAGGCTGCCACCGTGCTCCCAGGAGAGGCTTTAAGGCTCAGCTGGACACAGCAGCTGCTGTGTCTATTCGATCGCTGTGCCTGGGGCCATCGCCTCGTCCAACATCAGCTCCTCCCAGCCAGGGTTTCTGGCTGTGCTGGGAAGGGAAAGCTGATGGCCCTGCTCAGGCTGCATTTCCCGGGGCTGCAATGAGGAGCAGCTTTGCAGAACGCAGGGCACTGGGCACTAGAGACACATGGCTTTTCATCTTTCCAACTGGCTGCCCTGTCCCTTGGTTTGGCACTCACCACCATGCCAGCATGAGGGTTTGGCTCAGCTGCTGGTTTTATTTAGTTATGAAATGCTTCCTTGGGAAGGAAGGGGCAGACGAGGCCAGACGGGCTCTGCCGAGTGCTGGGGCGGTTCAGCAGCCGCAGGGGAAGTGTCTGGTACTAGCTGGGAGAGGGTCAGAGCTCTCCAACAGCGACGCCGTGCCCAGANGGTCCTGGTGGACAACAAGCTGTCTGAGCCAGCAGTGTGCCCTGAGGGCCAGCAAGGCCAGTGGGATCCTGGGGTGGATTAGCAAGAGCATGGCCAGCCGGTCAGGGAGGTGATCCTGCATCTCTGCTCAGCCTTATATATCTATATATCTATACATATCTCTAGCTGTAGGTGTATGTATATATACCTAAGGGGGGTGCCGAGAAGATGGACCAGGCTCTGGTCAGTGGTGCTGCAGACAAGAGGCAATGGGTAGAAACTGATGCCCAGGAAGTTCCACCTGACACACGGCAAAACTTCTTTACCATGCAGTGACCATGCACTGGAACAGATTGTCCAGAGAGGGCATGGAGTCCACAGGGAGGTGGGACCAGATGACCCACTGTGGTCCCTTCCAACCTGAACCATTCTGTGATTCTGTGACACCACACAGCCCTCCTCAGAAGGGCTGTCACTGGGTCACCATGGGGGCCAGGTGGGGCCAGGTTCAGCATGGTTTCTCCCCCCATCAGCCCTTCCCATGCTCTGCTCCCCCAAGGGGCTCCTTTAAAGGACACCCACAGGACAGGGAGTCCCCTTGAGGAACGGGATAAAAGTTTATTGGATGTAAGAACCAAACCCATGAGATATGTACATATATTTACATGACAAAATGAATAAGCCTAATTATTTACAACAAGGACCATCCTTCACAAGTCTGTACATCAAGAAGTAATCGTGAAAACATATTTACACACGGGATCCAGCAGCTGTGGGCAAGACAGAGATGGAATAAAACAAAACCAAAGGGTGAGGTGAGGGGCACCATGGACCTCAGCAGGGCTGGGTGGTGGAGGCCAGTGCTGGCCTGCCCAGACCCTGTCCCCACCCTTCAGGGTAGCAGTGTGGACCCCTGGCTCGTGTCCTGAGGAGGTGGGTAGTAGATTTGAGGTGGCTGCTTTTCCTCTTTGTCTCAAAATTGCCGACCTGTGCCTCAGTGCCTGTCTGGGCCATCTCTCCTCCTCCTGGTGCTGGGTGCCTGGTCCTTCCCTGGCCCCACAGGCACTGGTGGGACGCAGGCTGGGAGCTGGGGGTCTCTGAGGGTCCGGGGGGGTTACAGCTCGCTGAAGCGCACCGCTGGCTCCAGCTTGTGGGACAGGGCAGTGAGGACCTTGTCGAACTTCTCGTAGCGCTCAGCCTGGCTGCTCTCAGCCCCACGGCTGCCCCAGAGCAGTCGCAGCTGGAACTCGGTGCTGAAGATTTCCAGCAGCTCTGCTCTGCCCTGGAAACCTGCAAGAGGGAGAGTCAGTTCCCTGGGATGGGATCCCCTGCACCTGTGGGATGCTCCATCCTGGTGCTGGAGCTGCACACTGGGAATGCGGCAGAGGGAAAGGGGCTCTGCTCTCCCCACTGCTTACCCTGCAGCTTCACCTCAGCATTGGTGTGGTAGAGCCCACCATGGTGGGCCACCATCCGTGCTGCCTCCAGGTGGGCCATGACCACCTCCACGCCGTTGTCGGTGGCCTCCCAGGACTCGGGGCTTTCCGTGAGAGCCTCATCCCGCTCCAGCAGAGTCACAAGGGGTATGATGTGGGGAAAGGTGGTGTTGGTCAGTGGTGGCCCTTCTGGGGAGAGAGGCACGCTTTAGGACCCCGCATGGCCCCATGACCCTGCGTCCCCCTCCCCAACTCCCTGTGGAGTGCTCATGTGGCCAAACACTGCCATGAAGCCAGGCTGCCACCGTGCTCCCAGGAGAGGCTTTAAGGCTCAGCTGGACACAGCAGCTGCTGTGTCTATTCGATCGCTGTGCCTGGGGCCATCGCCTCGTCCAACATCAGCTCCTCCCAGCCAGGGTTTCTGGCTGTGCTGGGAAGGGAAAGCTGATGGCCCTGCTCAGGCTGCATTTCCCGGGGCTGCAATGAGGAGCAGCTTTGCAGAACGCAGGGCACTGGGCACTAGAGACACATGGCTTTTCATCTTTCCAACTGGCTGCCCTGTCCCTTGGTTTGGCACTCACCACCATGCCAGCATGAGGGTTTGGCTCAGCTGCTGGTTTTATTTAGTTATGAAATGCTTCCTTGGGAAGGAAGGGGCAGACGAGGCCAGACGGGCTCTGCCGAGTGCTGGGGCGGTTCAGCAGCCGCAGGGGAAGTGTCTGGTACTAGCTGGGAGAGGGTCAGAGCTCTCCAACAGCGACGCCGTGCCCAGACAAAAGCGGGAAGGAGAAAGCAAGTGAGACAAGGGGAGTTGCTCCTGTTACCTTTCCCTTCATTCAGGTTCTTCAGGAATGGCTTCAGCTTCTTCTCATAGAGGATGGCACCCTCCGTGTGCCGCTGCCGCAGCACCATCCAGGTCTGCTCCAGCCGGGAGATCTGAAAGGAGATGGGGCAGGTAGAAGGTGCTGGGGGCAGCACAGCTTCCAGGCACCAGGGAGAACAGGCTGACCCTGGAGCCACAGTCCCCAGCCCTGCACACAACGGTGCCTGCTGTTCCCAAAAACAGCCTCCTCCACCAGTGCTCGTGGCCAGAGGCGGCACATCCGTGGCACTGAGGCTGGGCTTAGGATTTCTCCCCCTGCCCGTGCCCCAGGAAAACAACTTCCCTGCGTTGCAGCAGCCTTGAAGATGAGATGCAGGGAGGGGGCAGCCGTTCCACCTCCTTTGTGCAGGCAGGAAGCAAGACTTCCCAGCTGGGCTCAATTTAAAATTGAATTTTAATCTCTTTTCATCTTCCAAAGGGAGCAGTGTGGCCTGGAGACGCTGCTGCCACAGCCTTGAGACTGATTTGTATTGTACCAGAGGGCAGATTCATTTCCTCCCAGGAACACAGCCCAGCACAAAACAAAAAGCCCAACCACCGACAAACAATTGGATCCGGGCGGGATTAGGCTGCCTGCTCCGTGGAGGGGATGGCTCTTCCCCTTCCCTGCTTGCATCCCAGCGGATGTGGCCCTATGCCTCCTACCCTGAGCATTTTCCCCTTTCACCCATCCCAATGACTGTTGGAGCCTGCATGACACAGGGAGAGGGATGCATTTTGAGCAAGGGGCTGAGCCCAGGCCACGAGGACTAAAGGAGTGTCCCCCTACCTGTGTCATTTCCAGGGCACTCATCACAGCTGCAAAACTGAACATGTTCCCCATGGTGCTCTTCAGCTCGGCAGCCAGCTGGATGGTTTTGTGGAGCAGGGCCGCCCGCTCCTCCGTGCTGCCTGTGCAGCCCAGGATGTCCACGGCAATCATGATGGACATGGTGTGAAACCTGCCAAGGAACGAGACACAGAGCGGGGTCAGCACAGGGAGGGGGATGCTCTGGGGGCTTAGACAGGGCTCCTCCTCTCCCTTCCCCCGTGCCAGGCTGGGAACACCCAGGGGAGCTGGGCCAGGCCGTGCAGGGCAGCCCGGTGGGCTCATCCTTGCCGTGCTGTGCCGTACCGTTCCAGCAGGTCCAGGCGGAGCTGGTGGCCGTGGGGAAGGGTGAGCAGCTCCACGCCGGAGCTCACCCCCATCAGCCGCTGCATCTCCACCGTCACACCCAATATCCGGGCCACCTGGCAAGGAAGGTGAAAGCTGATTAGTTAGACCTTTGTTAATTGAGGAGAGGCTGAAGTGTCCTCGGGCAGCCTCTTGCCCCAGAGCCCAGCAGGGGTGCTCCAATGCTCAGGGGTTGCCTGATGTTCAGGGATGCACTGATGCCTGCCAACCCAGATCGACCGGAGGGCAGCAGTGCCCATCCCTCCCTCCTGGCCCTGGCCATACCAGGCAGTCCACTTTGGTGATGTGTTTGGCCAGCGTCTTCACGTCCACCTCTGCCAGCAGCTCTTTGACCTTCTTTAGCACAGTCATCTCCAGAGGTTTGTTATCCAGGGGGATGAGCAGAGACTGGAAGGCAGCAGGGTTGAAGGAGGAGGTTGTTTCCACGGTAGGGGGCACAAAGCCCATGTAGTCCAGCTCGGCTTTCAGCCTCTGCCCTGCCTCTGCTTCCCCAGAGCTGTTCTCCACAGTCCCTCTCTGTCCTTCCTCCACCTTTAGCCTCTCCACGTAGCTCTTTGTTGGTAACTGCTTGGTGTCGTGGGCTGGCCGGTCCCTGCTGATGGGCGAGGTGGGGTGCAGCTGGCAGTAGTGCCCCGTGTCTGGGTCGCTGTAGCTGTTCACAGAGGGAGACGGGGAGGCGCGGGCGTACCCATGGCAGGGAGTCGAATGGGAGCTGTGGGCAGGGTCTGGCAGAGGTTTGCTGTTGTTCCCATGGCACAGTTGGGGTTCGCTAGACCTTCTTATGACTGGAGAGGCTGGGGTGATTCCAGATGCTTGGCAGGCATGTGGCTTTAGCCGTGTGACTGTTGGGAGCAGAGGAGACACTTATCAAAGCCTGGATATCCACACATGCATAGGGACCACAGATGCAGCAGCCCAGAGCCATGGGGCTCAAGGAAAACCCCACTGCCAAAACAGTGGTCCCAGGACAGCTGCACAATGATGCAGCTGAAGAATGGCTGAGGTCCTGTCCCCAAGGTCCCCCTCCTCAGGTCCCTGCATCACAACAGTGCCAAGTCCAAGCTGATCCACAGCCCCGCTGTGCCCAGAGGGATGGAGAGGGGCAACACCTACCTGTGCTGTAGGCAGGTGATGCTGGGTTCTCAGAGATGGGGGACATCGGGGAGTGCAGGTCTTGGATCTGGTCCACGCTGACAGCACAGTTACGAATGATGTCTCTGTGGTGGGGCAGGGACACGCTGGGGAGGGGGCAGAGGGCACAGGTTAGTCCCTTAAAGCAGGGCCTGGGCAAGCACAGAGGGGCTGGGATGAGGGTTTGCTGCCTCAACACCTCCCTTGCATCATCACCTCCTTCCACAACTACCCACAACAAGCTCAGCTGGAGCAGTGAGCGGGCAGTCCCTGCAGCAGCTGGGAGCAAAGGGGTCACTACCCACTGACCCCTATAAATCAGAGACAGACCGGCCTGCAGGGACCGTGGTCCTACAGAGGAGAGCAGAGCAATGCAACAGTATGCCATGCCAAGCCAAGGTACTTTAGTTGGATGGTATTTTTCTAGGGTTGTACTGCAAATTGGATCTAACACTGTGTGTTTCTCTGTTTTTACCTGGGAGCTCTGTTCGTTAGGTGAACTGTTGCTCTGACCTAAAGCTTAGGAGAGCTGGAAAGTGCCTGGAAGTGGGACTTGGGAAGTTGCATAACAAGCAAGGAGGTCTTGGGCTGGTGGGGAAGCAGTGGTGGCCTGATGAAAACACTGTGTGTCAATGGTGCTGTAAAAGATGCTGAGTGCTGGGAGGGTTGCAAGGAGTTATGGCAGGTAATTCACTGCCCTCCCTGCTGTGGGTGAAGGCTGGGCTGCTGTGATGGGGTTGGTCTTGAGCACTGTGCCTCAGCAGTGGGAGGAGGATGGGAGAGCAGTGGTGGTGATAAGGGATTTGGGGAAAATGTGAGTGATGAGGAAAGAATGATGGATCTGTGCCCTTCTTCTGGAGACGCATATGCTCTTCTGGAAGTCTGAGTGTTTTCCTTTTCCCAGCCGTAACAGTTGGTTGCCTGTTTTCTGCTGGTGCATTCTCACCCTGCCCTTGGGCTCAAAGGTCAGGGTGGTGAGAAAGCAGCTTGGTTTAACAACAGGCTGAGTCCTGCTGGAGGCAGGAGTAGATGGGTCTGCCCTTGGCTGCTGCATGTGAGGATATGTGTGTGGCCCTGCCTTTCCTGCAGGGCTCTGGGCAGCCTGGGACTGCCAAAAGTGAGCCATACAAAGGAAAGTCTCCTCCTCCACCTCTGGAGAAGCCCAACTGGCCAAGGTTAATGTGAACAGCTCAGCTTTGTGAAGGCTGTGATCCAGGGTCTGTGCAGACTCCATCAGCACAGCCCCATCAGTCTCCTCCTGCCCACCAGGCTGTCAGCTCTACTTGGTAACTCCTTGCAAATGCTGAATGGAAAGGGCTCTGAAACTAAAAGGGCCATTCAAAACCAAACAACAAATGCTGTCTTCGTGTCTGGGACTGACTCTCCTCTCATGTTTGCCTGGGAAAGCTCAGCTCCATGGCTCTAACAAGCCCTGACATGCTGGTAAGCCTGGACTGGGTGATTGTAAAACACTCTCTGGCTTCTGGCCTGCGATGCTAAAGTCATGTCTGCTCACTGGGCGTCTGCTGTGGTAGCTCAGCATGGCTGGCAGCCAGCCTGGAAAGAAAACCCCAGTTCCAGCTGAGTACTGGTTCTTCCCCCCGTGCCTCTGCTGGTCTCTTTCTTCCATCCCTGATCCCAAACTTCTGCACCCAGACAGCAGTGACTGAGCATACCCTGCCTCATTCCTGAGGCTGATCCTCCGCTCAGCTGAGCTGCGATGAGACTGCATGCTTACCTGGTTGGGCACCCCTCAGCCCTGGTGATCTTGTCTGCGGTCAGACCATCTGTCATGGTGATGCTCCTCCTCTTGATGTGCCCCCCTTTCTGGGTGGAGGGGCTGTGGGGTGCCCCGTGCTTCCCGTTGGCCAGCCCGTAGCTGGCTTCCAGGTAACGCAGGGGGAAGGTGCGGTTGATGGGGCAGTAGATGATGGCCCCGCTCTGCTCCGAGATGGCCTTGCGGTTGCCCACGTAGAATCGGACGAGGGCAGGCACGTTATCAAAGCTCTCTTGCTCAAAGAGGTACTGGACATGGGTATGGCCGTCGCTGGACTTGACTGTCACCTTGTTGATCTTGAAGTGCAGCGGCTCGTTGCGCCAGCGGCACGTCAGCACGTAGTCCCCCAGGCTGGTGAGCGAGTCACGGATGAGGAAGTCACCGTTCCTTTGCACAAGGCTCTCGGACACCTGTCAGGGGGACAGGGGACAGCTCAGCCACAGCCACGCTGGATGGACCATGGGGCATGAGTGGATGCTCTGCTGGGGTGTTATTTGGGGCACTGGTTTTTCCCCTCACCCCTGGCTCTGAGCCATGGGAGGGCATTTGCTGTGGCAAAATCAGGCAGCTCAGAGCTACTGAAGCCCTTGACCAGAGGTTTCCCAGGAGGACAGGCTGGTGGTTCTGTGTGGCCTCAGAGTGCTCTCCCACAGCATTCCAAGTAAAGGGCGCCCGGAGCCACCCACCTTCCCCATCTCACCTCCCGGGGGATGCGGCCATGGTACCAAGCATGGCTGCGCAGGTCGGTGCTGCTCAGCTTCAGCTCCTCTTCCAGCTCCTTGTGAAGCTTTTCTGGTGACGAGTCAAGGATGTATTTCTCCTTGGAGAACTGTACAGGAGAAGAGAATGTGTCAGGCAGTGCAGCAGTGCAGGGACTGGGGAGGGAAGGGCTGGCTGGATCCCTGCGTGGGGACTGTGGCACCTGCCAGGAGCACAGCTGTCCCCAAAGGCCAGGTAACTCAGCTGTGTGTGAGGATTACTGCTTGTGGCAAAGGATGTAGTTATGTACCTGTTGATGGCCAGGTCCTGTCACCAAGAGCACTTGCAGGGTCTCCTGGTGGTATGTCTCTTTTGTGCCTGGCCACCCTGTGCCTGGTGTGCTTCCCCTCTGCCCCAACTAAGAGCTGAGTGTGGCTGGGCAGGAGAAAACTTGACCCAGCTTCCCCTTAAACATCTCTGGGGCTGAACTGCCATGGGAAGCACTCTTTCAGGAGGAAACCTCCATTATTCCTCCTCCTTTAAACATCTACCACAGCTCCCCTTTCAAAGGGTTAACTCACTGTTTAGCCTGATGGCAGCATAAATAGTAATGACAAATGTAAAGGGAACCTTCTGCATCGAAATTAGCTTTTAGAGATTAGCTTTCACCAGCACTGATGCACCTGAGCCTGGAAGATGCAATATGCCTCCTCCCTTCCCCTGGAGAGATAAGGGGTGATGGCATCATGGCTCTGTTGGCTGGAGCCTGCCTGCCTCCCTTCCTGCCTGATTCCCAGAGGGCAGCTTCTGGCATGGTGGAGCCAGTGGATGTTTGGGGAGGTGAGCACAGCTTTGGGGTTCCTGTGTGCTTCACATGAGGCTGATTCTCCTCGTTGACACAGTGGTTTTAGGATGCTCCTGCTGTGGTACCGACACAGCTGCGTGGTGGAGCAGGGCCTGGGAGCCAAGACTCCTGGGTTCCCTCCATATCCCAGATGTGTGCTGTCCTCAGAGGGGGATGTGTGCCTGCCATGGACTGAGAAGCTTGGATGGGGCTACTGGGGTGTCCTGTTCCTCTGCTCCCATGACCGAGGGTGGCTGGGGTGGCCTGGCTCGCCTCCAGGGGCAGTGCCAGTGTGAGGAGGCAGCGAGGGCTGACCCAGCTCCTTGGTGCCTGTTGGGGCAGGATTCTGGTGGTGTCTCACAGGACAGGCATGGGCTTGAAGCCCTGCTGACACTGCTCTGGCACTGCCAGAGGAGCAGGCTGGCACTCGTGGCTGGCCTTGTGTGGCAGCTGGTTCCCCAGAGCATAGGGGGCTGCAGCCCCATGCCAACACATCAGAGCCTTGCCCTGGAGCTGATCTCTTTGCCCGGTGCCTCATGCTCTGTGTCCCATATTGATTCCCTCTGCTCCTCTACTGGTTGTGAGCAAGGGAAAGTGTAGAGCACTGTGCTGCTCTCCTGCCTTGAACCCATTGCTCTTGCACCATTCCTGGGACCCCACAAAATCCCTCAGCAGGACCCTGACCCCAGGTCTCTCCTTCACCAGAGGAGATGTTCCATCCCTCTTGGTAGCTGCATTCATCCACCAAACCAGGCAGAGATCCTGTCCTGGGGATCCTGCTCCAGCCTGGGGAGATGGAGGGAGGCAGTGGCAAAGGGCCTGTGCACTGGACTGTGCTCGCCAGGGCTTGCCCTCACCAGCCTGGACCTGCCCTTATTTCTCCCTCCCTAACTCCTGTCAAGTCAAAGGTGCTGGGAGAGTGGAAGCAGCCTATGAAAACAGTGTGCATTGAACTCTGACTTGCTCATCCAACCATGTTTATTTTCCCTATGAGAGGGTCCCTGGACTCTGACTGGAGCTGCAGGGATGTGTGGATTGTCCCCCCCCTGGCCAAGGGCTGAAGAGAGCTGAGCACTTGCTGCTGCTCTGGGCCCTCCTGGAGACAAAGCCACCCGGTGCTGCTGAGCCCGATTAAAAATAAATGGTAGCCGGCGGATGCTGCAGGGGTCCAGCTGCCTCCTGGGGGGCCCAGGCCGAGCAGATGCTGTTTCCATGGTGACAAATCCATTGTCACGGAGCAGACCTGGCTTGGCCGAGGGATGGTGGGGCACCCTTGACTGCAGCACCCTCGCTGTGACACGGTTTCCCCCAAACTCTGCTGTCTGTGCAGGTGAAAGCCATTAGAGCTGAGCTGAGAGCAGTTTGGATGACAGCTCTCCCCCCACCACCCCTGGAGCAGGGATTAGTGCCTGTTCTGCTCAGCATTGTACATCTGGGTTTTCCTCCAAATCCTTCCCATGCAAATGTGCAGGATAACAAAAACACAAGCCCAGCTGAGCAGTGCCTGGTATCTCCAAGCCCAGATTTGGGCAGCAGCTGGCTGGCATCCATGCCAGGAGCCATGAGCAAAGCTAGCAGGAGAGAACAGGAGGTTTGGGAAAGGCAAGGAAGGTTTTGCATCTTGCAGATAGGGGAGGGAGACCAGTTGCGAGCAGAGGGTGTCAGGAGCCATGAGCAAAGCTATCAGGAGAGAACAGGAGGTTTGGGAAAGGCAAGGAAGGTTTTGCATCTTGCAGACAGGGGAGGGAGCCCAGCTGCAAGCAGAGGTGTCAGGAGCCACCTTCTCCAGCCATGTGGAGGGCACTGTCCCTTCAGCTCCTTGGCTGGGCAGTGAGATCCCACCTGATTTGCAACACCACTAAGAAGCCACTGCTTGGTGCGGCTGTGAGGTTATAACGGCTGGGGAGGCAGCATGAGACTGATCATGGGGAGCCCTTTTCCTTGGTGTGATGTGACTGAGACTGGTCCTTGTTGCCAGCCTCTCACGCTATCCCAACATGCCGCCAAAATCAGCTGTCTGCTCCCCCTTCTGTGTGGGAACTGGGCTCCCCACAAGCCCTTGGTGCAAAACACCCCTGTGCTGTGGAGGGGCGTGTTTCCTCCTGAGCCCTTCAGCAGCACTCGAGTTTCCTGCGCTGCGCCGGGAGCGCGTCTCGGAGGAGCCCGGCCCGCAGGCTGCCAGCTGGCCAGGTGCCGAGGCGCTGGCAAGGCCTGGCATGGCACAGCACGGCACGGCGCGGGCCAGCCGGGCGCTGTCAGGAGCGGGCGAGCGGATGTCTGAGCGCCGCGCTGAAAAGGCACCGCTCGGCGCTCTCGGCCGTGCCAAGGGAACGTCTGAAGATGCACGGCCCTGTGTGAGGTCTCACATACCAGTGGGGAAAAGCCTGGACTCCTATCAGCATCTGGCTGGAGTGCATGGTGCTGGGCTTCTGCATGAAGAACCCCAAGGCCTCTTCCAGCTGAGCAGGAAGAAATGGGGATCAGAGCGGTTCTCTGAACCAGCTACACCAGATAAACCAGCTCAGAAGCTGCCAGAAATGATGCCAAGCTTTGCTTGAGGAATCCCAACCAGCAGCCAAGCTGGCTTGGCTGGAGAAAGGAGAGTGCCCCGATGGGCTGTTCACAGTCCTGGGGCTGGGGAATCCTCTGGAGCAGCTATGCAATGGGGCAGCTGCCATGAGAAGGCAGTTCCTGAGGCTCTCCATCCCTGCCTGCTTCCCTGACTGTCTGTGCTGCTTTCTTGATGGAGGAAGTGCTTCCCAGCTGAGTGGCAAGGACAGGAATGGTAGTGGAAGGGCAAGAGCTGCAGGGATGGAGGGTGCTGATGCCTGTGGTATGTGTAAAACAGCAGCTGTCGCTCTGCCTGCTCTAAGGAGAGTTTCAAAGGCTGGCGTTTGGCTTTCTCTCCTTGCAGAGATAATCTTATGAAACTGGAATGATTTCCATTCTGCTTTCTTGCTCTCCCCTCCCAACCTGGAGGAGTTGCAGATGAGGATGAAGTCAGCTTGGAGAGCAAGGTGTACTCACACCCCACCCTGTTGATAACATCTGACTAACCCCAAGGCACCAAGCACATCTGTTCTCCCTCCTGCTCATGCTGCCTACCCTGTGCTGGGACCCTCGCTAGAGAAATCCCAGCCCCTTCTGGAGGTCTCCACCCCTGCTCTGGCTGCTGGAGCAGCTCTGGGGCCTGGGAATCAGAACTGTGAGGAAAAGGAGTAACGAGCCATTGGGAACAGGTGTCTGGGGAAAGCCACAGACTTGCATGAGGGGTCTTCTCTGCTTCCTCCACACGTGGCAATGGGCTACTTCTGTGATGTATTTTGGAGCAAACGTCCTTGCTGAGCATCATGGCAAACCCAAGAACCATTCTGCCTGCCTGATGCAGGACTGCTGCACTTACCAGTCCAGGTACCACCCAAAAATGGTTACTCCACCCTGCACGGCCACAAGAAAATCTCACCACAAACAACCCCCAGGTTGTTATGGGCTTGGTCTCAGTCTGTATGTCCTGCTGTGAGCCAGTCTGTCCTGCTGATCTTGATATCCATATGGAAAAGAAATCACTTGTTCCTCTGACCTCTCTTGCAATGCCTCTAGGAACCTAAACAGCCTCTGAGAAGGCATCAGCCTATCTGCCCACCCCATAGGTGACTGAAGGCGTCTCTTGGTTATGTCATATTTCCATTAATTCCCACTGAAGGCAGATCTCGGCTCAAGATCTTTGTACAGGAGTTCAAAGCCCTTTCTAGGACTAGTCCTGGCTACCCTCATGATCTCCTCTCCCCTTGCCCGTGCTCCTTTGTGGCAGCTCTGGAGCAATTCTATCTCGCTGGCAGGGGTGGGGTGCAGCTGGCCAGGAACATCTGGCTGCTCTAAGGTGGGACAAGCACCCCAGGTTGTGTGGCAGGGTGGTGGAGTATGCTGCTACTGCTGCCCCAGGGGAGCAGGTCTCCAATGCAGTGATGGTGTGTGTGTATACACACATTTCCATCCATCTATATATTACTTATCTCACTCCAAGACGGCGGCAGCGGCTGCTGCTGCATCCCTTTTCGGAGCTGCTATTGGCCAGAAATGATGTCAGTGCTTCCCAGGCTGGGTGCACCGCCATTGGCGGTGAGCAGGGATGCGGCTGTCAGCTGGAAGCGCTCCAGTCATTCATGGGGACTTCAGTGTTTGTTTGCTGGGCACGCTTGGACACAAATAGATGGTGAAAGATCTGGCAGAGCCAGGTGAGCACTTAGGGCTTCACTTTTAACTCTTTCTGGGGTCAGGATGGAGTGCCCTTCATCCCCTCTCACATCCTTGCACGAGAGACAGATGCTCACCTGTCTCTCCCTTGTTTTGGCAGCAGCTGGCTGAAAGCACCAGCTCACCCCCTGCAATGTGCAGCCCAAGGGCATGTCCCCGTGTTGCTCAGTGGCCTTTGGACAACTGGAAAAAGCTTTGCTGCTTTTCCCTCTTCATCCCCACTAGCAATCAAAATCCCTGGCTTTGCGCTGTGATCAGCCGCAATCATGACAAGACTTGAAATGCTGCTTCTGGGCTCCGTCTTATCCAGAATAATCTCTAAAGCTCGGCACCTACCTCGCTCAGCAGGAGTACTGAATAAGACTGCCAGCTCTCTTGGCTGCCGGCTCCCTTCTAACTTGCAGTATACTACAGCTCATGCTTCAGACCAGAGCTCGGCTCCTGCAGTCCTAAACACCTTTGCTCTCAAACTCAGTAAAGGAGAGAACCAATTCCACCCACGGCTCCTTGTGCGAATGCCAGAGTCCAAAAATAGGACACCTAGACTCATGCCCGGACAGTGGCAGTGCTGGAAGCACCACAGGACAGGTGACAGATGGATCCCAGCTTTCTCCCACCAGTCAGACCTGTGCAGTGTCGCACAGAGATGGAGACCCGGGCCAAGAAGCTGCGTGTTCATCTGGGCTCGATCTCCCTTCCTGTGCTCAGTGATGCTCCGGGCACATGCCACCTTCCGGGGGATGCTAAATGCTCCCTTTCACGAGGTCTGCGGCAGGTGAGGGCTCCCTGCAGAGACTTTTCTGCCTGTCAAAGCGCTGGTCCGGGGAGATGTGGTGGCTTTGGCTGCAGAAGGGCCGAGCTCTGCCCCCCGACCCGCCG
>VZRO01002997.1:15584-27745 GCA_013397915.1 Daphoenositta chrysoptera
GACAGGGCGCTCCACAGGCTGCACCGCTCCGTCATGGCGCGGCGCGCCCGGCGGGGGCTGCCCCGGCCCGGGCTGCACCGCCGCTGCCTCCGCCGCCGCCGGGCTTCAATTTCAGCCGCTTCCCCGATTACCTCATCCCTTGTCGGCGGCGAGGGGCGGGCACGGTGCGGCAGCTCCGCCCCGGCCCGCCCCGAGGGACCGCCCCGGCTCCGCGGAACCAGGGAAGCGGCACCTCGGGGGAAGCGGTACCCCGGCTGTCTGCGCCCTGCGCGGGGGAACCGGGAACCCGCTCCTCCGAGGGGAAGCTGCGCTGCCATGCCACAAAGGGAACCGGCATCCCTGAGGGGATCGGGCACCCCGGCTGCCTGTGCTCTGAGGGGAACTGGGAACCAGCTCCTCCGAGAGGAACCGGCACTCCCATGTCGCAAAGGGAACAGGCATCCCTAAGGGGATCAGGCACCCCTAAAGGGAACCGGCAGTCCTATGTTGCAAAGGGAAGCAGCATCCCTCCGGGCATCAGGCAGCCCGGCTGCCTCTGCCATGAAGAGAACCGGCACCTCTGAGGGCATCGGGCATCCCTGAAGGGAACTGGCACCCCGGCGGCCCGTGCCCCGAGTGGGACTGGTTCCTCTGAGGTGACTCAGCTCCTCAGAGGGGAACAGACACCCCTGAGGGGAACCAGCACCCCTAGGTGCCGGTGCTGTGAGAGAAACTGGCTCCTCTGAGGGGATCAGACACCCTGAGGGAACTCAGCACCCTTTTCTCCCCATCCCAAATATGCCTGCTCTCCCCAGTGATGCCCATGGATCAGGGACAGCTTTGTCCCCTCTTGCCCATCCTGTCTTCCTTCACCCCCACATGGTGATACCTTTCTGGGGGATACACCAGTGCCCACCTCACATGGCGGGGAGCCAGCTGCCTGTTTTCTGTGTAGGCTGTCTCTGACTTGTGTTTAATTAAGGCTCTGCTTCAGTTTAATTAAGGCCACAGTATCACGCATGGGATGTGCAAGGCAGCACTGATGACTCAAAGCATTGCTCCAGCCTTGACTCTTGAATAATCCCCCAAACCCCTGCCTGAACCCACTGCCGGCAGCTGCTCTGTGCTGGGGATGGGCAGGGGCTCCCCCAGCCCCGGCAGCGACAGGGACCTACACCTTGCTGCTCTCCCTCCACATCTGTCCTTCACTGCACGGCCCGGATTTGGCTGTGCTTCGGTAACTGGGGGCTTCCCCCTCCCATCTGCAAAGCGTGTCCTGGCCCAAGGACCCCCATGCCTCCCGGGCGACCCTGTGACCTCGGAGAGGTATTCCTGCTGCCACCGACCACAGAACCCCGCAGCCTTCCTGCTAATTAATTCGAACGAGCCCCTCACATTCCCAGGCAAGGAGACAGCATCCCAGCCTGATGAGATACAGGTCCCTGCTTGAGCAAGCAGCTCTTCCGCGCAGAACAAAGAGCTCGGAGGCGCTGGCTGGGCTCTCACTCTGCCCCTGGTTTTGCAGGGGAGAGAGGAGACAGGAGAGCAGCATGGCTGAACAGCAGGACGGGGCTGAGGCGCGGGAGAACTGGTGGCAGCACGCAGCCTGCGGGCAGGGAACACGGGCAGCAGGTGCTCACGGGTTCCATGGGTGCCTGCAGCCCCACCAGCACGGGCAGGGAGCACGGACTCTCCTCCACGCCTCCTGCCTGGGGCTGAGGGACAGAGCAGATGGCACTGTGCAGGGACAGGCTGCTCCAAAAAGATGCAATGGTGAATCATGCTCCTGCCAGGGCTTCTCCCTCTGATGGGCTCCATGGTTTCCTGTCGAGGCTTTCACCGACGAGTGAGCGGGAGCCTCATGGGGTGCTGCAGGGTGAAGTCCTCCAGCTGTGCCTGTGCTGCCCCTCCTCACAGGGAAGCTGAAAATCCCTGACTGAGCTCTCATGAGGACGTCTGACAGCTTTACTGGTTGCTGCTCTCCTGAATGGTAACATCCTTCTGCAGCTCCTTCACCTGCACAAAGGCCAAAGCTGGGCTGGCTGGGATGTTGAAATAGAGAGCTGGGTGTGCATATCCCCGGGCAGCTTGGAAACACCAGCCCTTGGGCTATTATTAAAGCACATTAATTACCAAGTGCTTATTGATCCTGGCTTTCCAACCCTCTCTAGCTCCCAGTAGCACCTCTAATCAGGCCAGGCTTGGTGATAGGAGCACCAGCCCTGGCCGTTTCGCAGCTGAAGCTCAAGGGCTAATGTTTGGCAGATCCTTGGTGCACAGCTGGACACAGACCTGCCTGTCAGCCTTTGCTCATGAGGACTTTGCAACACATCCTCTCCCTCTTCCTGATTCCTTCACCGGCTCTTTTCTTCCTGTCTTTCCTTTGCTCACCAGTGTTTCCCCTCTGCTTGTTTCCCTCTCAGCTATCCGGACCAGCCCCATCCTCCCTTGCTCCACAGGCGGGCACAGCAGCCTGTTTCCCACCCTGAACCCCACAGGACCCGGGGCTGAACACTGCTGGGTGCTGAGCACCCTGCAGCTGCTCGGGCTGCCAGCCAGGCATGGCGCCTGCAATCAGCTGGAGTGTCCCTGTCATCCCGGTCACTCACACTCCACATAATTACTTATTTGACTAAAATAGCTGCTGTCACTGCAGCCATCAGTTGCTTCTCTGACCAAAGGGAAGTGGTGTATAAATCACAGCCCATGGGCTGTTTCTGGACACCACGGGGATGGATGAGAAATAAAGACCAGATAGCTCAGGTCCAGGATCTGACTGGATGGTAGGGAATTCTCCTGGCTCACCAAAAAGTACTTGATCCCAAAGGCAGAGCCATACCCATTGTTCCCCACCTCTATTGTTTCAGTCTATTAAATCATGACCTGTAAAATGTGCCCATCTCTGAGTGCACACACTGACAGTGCCAAGGAAAACACCCCAAACTATTCTGTTCTCCCCCTCACCCCTCCTTGCCCTCACAGGACTTGCCTGTGCGAGCAGGAGTTTTTCTGCACATCTTGAGGTCCCCATACCAGGGCCATTCCCTGCAGAGGCTGGTGTATTGGCTTTGCAGGGGAAAATGAACTACATCACAGCCAGACCCAATGCACCCAGTCAGAGCTTTGCTGTCCTGGCACACGTCCCACTGCCAGCCCTGTGAGCTCCCATTCTGCCAGTCCCACATGGCTTAAGGGCACAGAGAGGAGAACATCCCACCCAGGGGATCGCTCTGCTACACGTCAAAAACCTCATCTGACTGCAGTGCCCAGAGGCTGCCAGTTGCCAGACTCGGTGTGTGGGGTCCTCATTAGCCCCAGGGATGGATGCACAGGGAGGTGACCCCTGTTAGAAGCAGCAGATGAGCTCAGGGTCCAGCCAGCTCTCTCCCAACCCTGCCAGTTGGTTCTGCCACAGAGGGTTCCCACATTTCCATGTCTGGCTAAAGCCACCACCAGGAGCCCCAGATCGAAAAGATGAAGGTGCAGGGCTCTGTGCTAATTAGACCACCCAAGCTGGGCACCTCAAGTCACTTCTCAATACCCACATCTGCCCAGTGGCAGACTAGATTAGATCCCCACTGGGCAACTGGACTCAGGAAGCTCCAACCCTCCTTAAACAAACACCCCAAAGGCCACGGCATGGCAGTGACCACCCTGTCACTTCAGTTGGTTTCACTGCTCCCTGCCCAAACCTCACAGCATCCCTGCCACCACTCCTCTGTGCCTGCCTGGCACCCCATTGTGCCAGCAGCCTCCTGCAAAAGGGCCGCTCTCCTCCAGAGCCAGGCGCCTCACTAATGAATTTCTGGCCAGACATGAAGAGTCCTCAGGAATGTTAATAGTTTGCTGGAGGATAAGCAAGAGATTTGGAGAGATTTACACCAACTTTCATGTGACAGCCACGAAAGTGGCTCAAACCCTTCCGTTTCTTTACGTGGGGGCGGAGGGAGGAGGCCGCGTCCGTGGGCGTTCGCAAGTATCTGGGAACGTGAAATGCAAGCAGCTCCTGTGGGAACAGCACTGGGGGGACCACGTAGGGTTTGTGTCTCCTCTGTCTTCCCTGACCTTGCCAGAAATATCTTTCAGAGTCCAAGAGAGAGCCCAGAGGGGAGGATGGGTGCAGAACTGAGCACCCTGCTGGTGTAAAACCTGAACAGTTCCAGGGCCTCCATCCCCTCTCTACCCCTGGCACCCAGCTGGGACAGGCTGTGATCATGCTCCGTGTCTTACCTTCACGTATTCACTGCCAGACTCCAGGCCATCGTGGTGGCTAAAAGGAAGAGGAACAATAAAAATACATAAGTAAAGGGCAGTAAGTTGTGACATTCAGGTCAAAAGCAGTGGTGGCACAGCTGGGGGAGCTGGGGCCTGTGCCCCTAGTCTTGCCACGGTGCCAAGAGCATGGCTATGGTTTTGGCAGAGGTTCCCAGGGCCCCAGCAGTGTTCCTGCCTGTTCTGTGCCCACTCTCAGCACAGGGCTTATCCTCCCTAATGCGATCAGGGGAGAATGAGGCCTTTTTAGAGGATCTCTCCCCAAATCGGCTTTGGACCGTGGGAGCTGAACCAGAGAGACCCAGCAGCCAGGCCGGGGTCCCTGCAGGTCACAGGGATGGGGGATACATGCCAAGGTGGGAGGCCCTGTGTCCCGTTCCCTGGCAGAGCTGCATTCCCAGTAGGCAGCATTTGGGACATGCCACCCAGACAAGCATTTCTGACTTCATCTATGGCTTTGTGCGACCCTACAGAATTCAAACTCCCACCAAAGCTAGCCCTGAAGTGTGACGTCCCGACTGGGAATGCTTTTCATGCTCTTATAGGTCCGGGTATGTGTCTGCATGGAGGTGTCCCAGGGGAACAACAGAGAGTTCAAAAGGAGAGAGGCTGTAACAGCCTGAGCTCTGATGTGCTACCTTGAGGTCTCACCTTTCAGAATAAAATACAAAAATCCAGATGTCTTTAACCAGAATCCAGAATCCATTTACTCCCCAGTGCCAAGCTTCAGTACGGACACCCCGCTGTTTGCCAAGGTCGCTTGCCTGAGCACGAGGCAGCAGCAGGGGCCTGGGGATGGGAGGCTGCCACACCAGGACAGGCAGCTGCAACTAAGGAATAACCAAATCCAAGGGCATCATAGACCTGGGATGTCCCTTCCCTGCCAGGAGGGAGGGTCCTGCACACAACCTCCCCCTGGGACCCACACAGGTAGCAACCCTGTAGAGCCAATTCCTCCTCTGTGGGCTCTCTCCAGATTGAGGGTGGTGCCTCGTGGCCTCCCCAAAGGCAATCAGGGATAGCAGAGGCAACCACTGCCAGACATTTTTCCACTGGACATCCCCTATGGCATTACAATGGGTTGTGACAGGGTCTACACGAGCCCCTCATAGTTTCCAGTCCTCCAGAAGACAATTCCCACTTCTGGAACCCTCGGAAGTCTTTAAAACACGTGTGGATGTGGCATTTAAGGACACAGTTTAGTGGTGAACATAGCAGGGCCAGGTTGACGTTTGGACTCAATCTCAGTGGTATTTTCCAACCTTAGAGATTCTGTGATTCTCCAAGCCCACGCTGCAGAAACCGCATCCCCTGGTGCCCAGCTTGGGAGGGGAAGAAGGGGCTGAAAATCAAACCCATTTTTTGGAGGTGAAGAAAACAGCGGAGCATTTGGGAGCAGGGATGGATGCAGACTCCCCTGGGCAGCTGTGGGCTGCCTGCCCGCCCCGGCACTGCCTCTCCAGCCTGTTTGCCCTTCACACGCCGCAGAGCTGCCTGGTGCTGTGAGAGCCGTGAGAAAAACCGGCAGGAGGATGGGGGGCCTCTGGGCAGGAAGTCGGGAGCATGGGAGCAGCTGGGAGACGCTGCGAGGGCCCGGGCAGGAGAGGCCCCTGTGCTGGGGAAGGGCAGCAGCTGGGACCGCAGCCCCCCTGGTTCTGCACATTCCTGGAGGAAACGGCATTTTTGGGGGCAGACGAGCGCCTGGGAGAAATTCCAGGGCTGCCTTTGGAGTGCAGCCATGGCTGAGCTGCTGGGACCCAGAGCTACAGCAATAGTATTGGGGAGTGGGAGTTTGGTGGGGTGGCTGTTCCCTTTGGGCTTGGGAAGGCATCACCATGACGTGCAAATGTGCCAAGCTCCAGGCTGGCTGCTGGGAACAGTCCAGGAGGATCCTGTGGGTTTGAAGGCCGGGGTCTGCCTGCCTTGGGACACTGGTGCAGGCTGTACCCCAGGGGAACCAAATTTGGGCACCTCGTGCCTCAGTTTTCCCCTCTGTAGAGCTGCCTCCAGGGAGGTTTTGGGCGGCAGTGCTGGCAGAGGGGTCTGCAGGGAGGGCCGGGCAGTGCCTGTGGGAAGCAGCGTTTCCGTGCCTCGCGCACGGCCGCGCGCACAGGGAAACCGAGTCACGTCCGCCCTGTGCGCTGCCAGCGGCCATCTCCCGTTAGCCAGCGTGTCTCTGCTGGAGTCACAGCCACCGCCTTGCTCTGAGCAGCCCCAGGGGCCGGCTGCCACTCCCTGTCCCACAGCAGCACAATTTCCCCCCTCACAGGCCTGATTCTGGAAAAGCCCTCCTGAATACGAGCATCCTCAGCCCATCCTGTTTTGGGGACTGTCCTTAACAGAAATACTCCGGGGGGGCAGGTGAAAACGTGCCCCAGGGCCAGGTTTGTTTCCCCCCAGGGAACATGCTGCTGCCACGGCCTGGCAGGAACAGACTGTCCCCATCCCCAGGGATATGCCTGTGCAAGAGGAAGGGCTGGGGCGCAGCGTTATCCCGGTCCCACTTCCTCCCACCCTCCCCACAGCAGGGCCTGGCCTTGGGATGGCTCTGGCAGACGGCTGCTCCCTGAGCCAGGGGCTGTGGCAGGGGCTCCGGGGTAGAGTGTGGAGGGGCAGAAATAACCCTGATGCCAAGACCCGCTCTGGTCACTCTTGTGCCTCAGTTTCCCTGGCAAGCAGCAAGGCTACACCCATCATCAGGGAAGCCACACAGGATGAAAAAAAGCATTTGGCCCCCAATTTTTAGGACCCTAAGTCCCCATTCCCCAGATTCAAGACACCCAGGTGACCCACCCATGTTCCACTGATGTTCCCAGCCATGCTGGCTTGAGATCTAAGTAATTTCTGGGAGATGGAGGGTCTGGGTGAGCCCTCTGCACCCTCCTCGAGGACTCTCTGCCCCTGCTGGGGCTCTGTGCTCACCGAAGGATGTTGAAGTGCCACCAGGCCCCCAAACCTCCAAGCCTCTGTCCCTCCGAGCTGGCCGCAGCCCGTGGCGCCAGGTCTGCTGTGATTTCAGCAGCGCTTTCCTTGAGCAAACACCACCACGGGCTGGGGGCCTCGGCACCCGAGCAGCGGCTCCGGCATCTGCCTCGAAGTTTTGTGCCCGCCCCAAGCAAATCCCCTTCCCAACCTCTCCCTCCCCACATCCTCCGCTGCGCCGGGGTGCGAGGGGTGGCCGGGGGGCCGGGAGCCCTTACCTGCCCTGTCCCAGGGTGGGAAACCTCCTGCCCAGCGCTGTCATCGGCCCTGCGGGATGCAGCCTGCGCTCGGGGTGGGGAGAAGCCCTCCCGTGCGCTCTCCCGCCTCGCACTGAGCGTCGGCACTTCGGGGCGCGCAAGGCGGTGGCGGACCCTCCTCCTTCCCGTCCCAGCCCTCCTCCGGCCCTCCCTTCGCGGCCGGCAGGAATGTGTGGCCGGCACGGCCCGGCTCCCACCGCCGGCACGAATTTCTCCTCCTCACCCCGCTTACCGGGGTCACCCGAACCTCCCGAACGCGCAGTGTCAGGAAAAGGAGCCCCCGGCCCCGGGGCGGTGCAGGGGGAACAGGGACATCAGGGGCCGCTTGAGTGCAGAGAGAGGAGAGTCAGGCCAGGGAAAGGGGGAGAAATGTTTTCGGGAGAAATTTGGAGTCGCCTTTGCCCAGTCCCATGCACCCTGCTGGGCTGGGGTCGCATTTGGCCCCTTATGCCCAGATGCCCAGGGGCAGGGGGCTAAAAATCCCTCTGGTTGATTCTGCGGTCACAACCTCGGAAAAATCCACCCTCTCCGGAGGGGGAGATTGTGCCTGGAGTGGGGGGCGATTGTACCCAGAGTGGGGGTTTACTGGTAGGTGATGAAATGGGGACAGAGTGTCTGGTGTCAGGATTTGCCCCTGTGCCTTGGGAGAGGCAGTACTGCTCGGGAGAGGGGGAAAGGATAGAGGGGGTGGAAAAGAGGAGAGTGAGAAGCGGAGGAGGCTGTAACAGTGCTGGTGTGAGCTCTCCGCAGCAACACATCCTGGTGCTGGAACGCAGCCGCCGCAGGACAAAGAGATGCCGGGGCAGAGCGGGGCTGCGAGATGTTTCCACCCCGTCCGGAAACAAGAGGGAGCAGGAATCCCACAGGAAACCTCGTTCCCATGGAGCCGCTGACCTGACCGTGCTCCAGCTGTGCTGTCCCACCGGCCAGGTGCATCCCGCTGGCACTGTGGGCACGGGGGGACATTGCAGTGACCCTCTTGCATCCCAGCCCACTCTTCTTGCCCTGGAGGGGCAAAAGGGGGCGTCTTAGCAGAAGGCAGAGCAAACCTCAAAGGGCTATACCTGTCTGGGGAGATCTTGTCAGGATGCTCTTGTCCCTTTTCCAGCAGATCTCCGTCAGTGGTCTCTGCTCCAGCTGCTGCGTCAGGGCTTGTGGTTTGGCTGGGGTTTGGAGCCAGGCTGGAGCTCAGCGCCTCTGTCCTAGGGCAGGAGACATTCCCCACAGGCTCCTGGTCTGTCCTGGCCATCGCTGCCTCCAGGGTGTCCCCAGGCTCAGCCTCTTCCTCCTCCTGCTCTGCTTGTCCAGCAGCTGAGGGTGAGTCTGTGCCAGGGGTGCTGGACATCTCAGGGCACTTGAGGCTGGGGAGCTGGGCCGTCTGGGGAGTTTTGTTGTTGGGAGTCCCTTTCTCCCGGCAGTTCTGGCTACTCTTGTCTTTTCCCAGGCTCTTCCCTGCCTTGCCCAGGTTCAGCCTGGGCATGGTGCCCATGTGGCTGTACATGTCCGACGACCGGGCGTAGGGGCCAGGGCTCTTGGGCACGGTGTTGAGATCATCCTGGATGCTGTCAAAGGGCTCCCCTAGGAAGCCGTGGGGAGGCTGGAGATGTGGCCTGAGACTCTCGGGAGAGCTGGGGACGGACACGCGCCGGAAGGTGAAGGAGCGGGGGATGCTGCTCAGGCTCCCAAAGCCTTTGAACTTGAAAAACTCTGCCAAGGAGAAAGGAGTGATGGGTGTGGGGTTACTGCTGGCACGGTGTGATGGTGGGGGGTCCCAGAGCCCCTGGTCCTGGGTTGGGGTGGGAATGGGGCCCTGTTACACCCACATCTGCAGTCCCAGCTTGGCATGACATCCCCGTGGTCTGGGGTGTTTGTGGTGCTGTTTGAGGTGTCTCTGCTGGGAACCTGGGAACTCTGCCCTGGTCCCTCGGGGAGCAGAACTCTACTGCGCCCTGGCAAATCTAGCGGCTGCATCTTCCCACCACAGCGGAGGGGCAAGCAGGTAACTCTAGAAATGATTTAAAATCTTTTCCTCCTGCCCTCCGCCTGCCTGCTTCCCCCGGGGGACTGTGGGCAGGGCTGTGCCCATCCCCACAGCCTCAGGGCAGCCCTGCAGGATGCAAGAATGGGACACACAGCATCTCCCCAGGGAATGGGGGTCCTGAACGCGCGTGACCTGCCCACATGTGCACGCTTCGCCAGCACGGTGGAGCAGGAACCAGCCACGGGCGCTGCTGCGGGCGGGAGATAACCTCCCCACTTCCTCACCCGGCCCCTCGCCAGCTCCAGCTGCCACCTGCAAGTGCTGAGCACGAACATGTTCGCCGGAGAAATATTTATAACTCCGGCGGGCGGCTTTTCACACTCACCCTCAGCCCCAGCTCAGCTGTGTGTGCCGCTGCAGCGCAGCCTCGGACGCTGCCGGTGCCGGTGTGAGCGCACAGGGTGAGCCAGCCTGTGGCCGCAGTGCTGTTTCGCAGTGTTTCCCTGCCGGCCCCGAGTGCTGCGAGCGGCCACCGGGGGTTTTGCAATGTTGATGCCGCCCCGGGGCTCTGCAAAGCACGGCGGATTTGCCGCGGCAGGAAGTGCACGTTGCAGAGGTGCTGAGCAAGGACCCGGGTGTCAGGGGCTGCTCGGGCCTCGGATCCGCACCTCCAGCTGCCATCCATGGGCTCTGCGGGGCATCCCTGCAGCTGGACAGGGCGAAGGGGCAGCATCCCAAAGCCCCTCTGCAAGGCAGGAACCTTGTGGCCTGAGTGCAGTTAGAGGCAAAACTACTTTGCGCTAAACATCCCTTTGGAGTCCAAGCATCTTCTGCTACCTGCTGCTCCCGGCGCTGCTGCGAGGTGGGAAAGGCAGCACTGGGGACTTTCCCCATCTCCCCACCACTCACTCCACCACAAAGGAAAATCCCAGCTGGGATGGGGCCGCGGGTTTGGCCAGTGGAGGGGTCCCGGGGGAGCAGAGGGACTGGCCCCCCTCTGGCGCCGGCCCCGCGGCAGGAATGCAGAGAGCACAGCCCAGTGCTGGGAATAGGGTGAAGGCCTCTGCAGCCTCCCCCCGGGGTTCCAGGGGAAAGCCGAGGTCTGTGAGAAAGTGCAGAGCTCGCTCCCGGTGGGTATCGAGCACTTCCTCCCAGAAAAACCAGTGGGAATCCATTCCCAGGCTCCCATCCCGGCTCTCTGTGTCACCCCCGTCCCTGTGCTGCAGAAGCACCCTGGGATGAGGGTCCTAGCCACCCTCAGCCCCCAGCACCCCAGGTACCCCAGCTGTGCACCCTGAAGGGTGTGATTTAAGCAGTGAAGACCCCCAAACCCTGCTGTGCATCCCTCTGGTCACATCCCAGCACCCAGCACAGGGCTGGGCTGCAGCAGACTGGTCCCAGTCCCAGCACCCAGCTCCCGAGCCAGCACCCAGCCCTGTGGATGGAAACCCCCGCAGCCTCTCACTCCAGTGAGTTTCCTAACAAGAGCAGAGCCTGTCACAGCTCCAAACATCCCTGGGTGGGATGGCCCGGGGAGTGTGTGAGCACACTCACACTCACAGTAACTCACACATCCTCCTACCCACCGGGATGTCCAGGTGAGCGCCCCATTGCCCACCCACCCTGTCCCGTGGCCACTTACTGAATTTCTTGAAGCCCCCTCGTTTCTGGCCCTCGGCCATGGCCGCGCCGCTCGGAGGCCACGGGGACCAAGAGGGACAAGAATATAACTGTGAAGCCCTTCCCTGCCCGCTCCTCCCTTCCTGCCCCCCCTCCCCGCAGCCACTCATCACTCGCTCAGCAGCGTTTCCTCCCGTGCTGTCATCTGCTCCCGGCCCCGCTGCTGTCCCTGCCCGCCCTCGCTCTGTCCCCACAGCTCCTGCAGTCCCCGTGGCTGCTCGCACCTGCCTGGCTGCTCAAGAGCCACCTCTGCACCCCGCTTTGGGGATGTCTGGCAGATGTGGACACCCAAAAACCTCTGGGTGCCAGCCCTAGAGGAAGATGCCAGCCCTAGAAGAGGGTGCCAGCCCCATGGAAGAAGGTGACAGCCCTAGAGGAGTGTGACAGCCCTATGGATGAGGTTGTCAGCCCTATGGATGAGGTTGTCAGCCCTATGGATGAGGCTCCAGCCCTATGGATGAGGCTCCAGCCCTATGGATGAGGTTGTCAGCCCTATGGATGAGGCTTCAGCCCTATGGATGGGGCTCCAGCCCTATGGATGAGGTTGTCAGCCCTATGGATGAGGCTCCAGCCCTGCAGGCAGGTCTCTGCCATGCACATCTGCTGCTCAGCCCCTGTGGGGTGAGAGCTGGGGACATTGACGTGCTCCACAGGAGTGTCTCCACGCAGGACAAGGTGGCCTGGACCCAGCAGGGATTTGGTGTCCGTGTTTCCCATTCCCAGGGAGCTGGTGGTTCCCATGACCAGGATGCTGGCAGTCACCTCTGCCACAGCTCTGCCCTCGGCTCCCTGAGCTCTCCACTTCAGGGACGCGTTTCGAACAGCCCCAGATCGATCTCTTCATCCTGCACCTGAACACAGCCATGGCCGGGGGAGGAACTCGGCGTCCCCTGCACCAGACCCTGGCCAGGGCATCCCTACATCACAGCGGCGGCTGCAGGGCAGAAGTGCTGTTTAACTCCTGACGTGTTTCAGCACACACGGGGCACACAGCAAGGCGCTCCGGGGCC
>VZRO01002997.1:41718-58154 GCA_013397915.1 Daphoenositta chrysoptera
ATGGGATGGTCCCACTCACACACTCCCACTCCACCTCAGCCCTGGCATGCAGTATGATGTTTCCAGCCATGCAAAAGCAAGGAGGTGCTGGTGGAGAAGCCCCATCAGCAATCACTGAAGCTCTCATGGGCCATCAGTGGGTCTGGGGACAACACCCTCAGCCAGCCCCCCTCTCACCTCATTGTTGGCATAGCCCTTGCCCTCCAGTGAGGTGCCACAGTGGCTGAGGGGGCTTTTCAACATGAAGTGGGTAGCATTTTTCTCTGCCTGGCAGGTGATGTCCCTCAGGGTGATGTTCACCACGTCCTTGATGGGCTGGGAGGAAAGCACACTGTAGTCAGCCACTGAGTGGGGACAGCTCCGTGCCACCCACCCTGAGCACCCAGAGGAAAATGCAACTTCTGAGTGATGTTGGTGGACATTGGGACCCCTCTCCAGCCTCCTCACCTCCAGGTAGGACCTGATGATGATGATCTCCATGGTTTCATCTGTGCACTTCCAGGGCTTGAGCGTGAGCAGCACCTTGTGGGGCAAGTCTGGGGGCTGTGTGATGACAAGGGGGGTGGTCGTCACAAGTGTCTCGGCTGTCTCTGCAGGACAGGGAGATAGGGGGGTGCTGAGTGGGAGTGGTGGGACCCCCCATCCTGCCCAACCCTGGGGCGCTGGGGGCCTCACCATGTCCCTGAATCTCCAGGCTGATGTGGGTGCTGGCAGGGATGGCAGAATAGGAGGCAATGACACTGTAGTTCTTCTCGAAGGCTTTAGCGACGAGGTCCTGCTCCGTGTCAGGCAGGAGATCCCCAGGGAACAGCATCGGGAACAAGGACACCATCCTGTAACTCCCAGAGACCTGCAGGGAGGTGGAAAGGGGGGAGGCTAAGTGGAGACAGGGATAGCAGGGGCTGCAGAAGGCAGGGTTCACCCCAGTTACGAGGGCTTGCAGCAAGGGGGCTGCCACTTCCCCATGTCTGATGTCTCCACGTGCCCTCCTGCCACCCTCGCCGTGCCACCAGCATCTCCTGGGCACCTGGCAGAGCCCTCGGTGGGGGTGGTGGGGAAGACACGTTCCCCTCAGCCTACCAATAAGTGGATGTGGCACTTCAAGGAGAGGGACCAGGTGAAGTTGGCCTTGCTCTTCAGGATGAGCATCTGGTTGCCGACAAAATTCTCGGGACAGCTCAGAGACAGGTTCACCTCTTTGATGGGGAAGCTGCGAAACCACAAGACCCTCCTTCTCAGCATTCCACACCAACAGGACCCACATCCAACTTGGGATGTGGGGCTCTGCCTTTGAGGCACCCCAACACTTTCCCAAGCATCTCCAAGCATATCCCCCCACCTGTCCCACCACTGGCACTGCAGTACCTGGGCTCCGACTGCAGATGGACGATGTGAGCGGCCCCGGAGCTCTGGGCGTCACTGCGTGAGCAGCCCTTCATCCCGTGGAAGAAAACCTCAGTCTCAAGGTGCAGAATGGCATTGAAGTGCTCCTGGGGAATGCATTCTGGAGGGCTGTGGGCATCTGTGTAGGCAGTGGGGTCATCAAAGTCAAACTGGGCTCAGTGGGTGGGGAGATGCTCAGGGCCAGGGGCATCAGTGCCCGTGGCATCTCCCCGGGGAAGGTGCTTTGCCCCAGGAGGTTGTCACCCTTCTGGAACAGGTAGATCATTGCTGCCCACTCCAGCCCCCCAGTGCCAGCCCCAGTCTCACCCACCTTCTCCCAGGTGGAGCTGGACCCTGCGGGGGTCCTGCAGCTCGCTGTAGGATGTGATGCCCCTGTAGGTATCCAGAACCCAGGCCAGCAGCTGCCCCTCGCTGGAGACCATGGGTGGCTCAGGGTTTGGTGCTCCGGTGGTCTCTGGGCTGAGGTGGGCGTCCTGTGGGCCAAGTGACAGCCTAAGCCAGGGTGAGGGGCAAGGTGCATCCCTCCCTTACACAGGCTGGCACGGGAAAGCAAGGAAAACCCTTCCCCACAGTGTGCAGGGTACAAATGTGACCCTAAAACAGGTGAGTGTCCCTGGAGCTTGGGCTGGGGGTCGCCCTGGAGGAACGGGGGTTTTCGGGGCCACGAGCTGGGAGCAGCGAGAGCGCCTGGCGGCACGCGGAGGGCTCAGCCCACTTTATTATTAGCCACAAACAAAGCAGGAGGTTTATTTTGCTAACAAAGCACCAGACCCCGGCTCAGCTCGCTGGAGCCAAACCCCATCCCTGACCTTCCTCCCGCCGGCCGGAGGAAATGGGAGCTTTTTCCAGCCCTGTGCGTCATTCCCTGCCTGGCCAGCCCAGTGCTCAGCGCAGCCAGCAGCGGCCAGGAGCGTCCCCTCCTCCCTGGGGCACCACAAGCATCATGTCTGGTGATCGGGGGGACCAGTGACACCCTTAAACATCCCCATGGATGGCCCCAGCCCCGCTGCCCCCCGGGATTGCCCCCGATGTGGGGCTGTGGCACTCACGGTGTGGACGATCAGGTTTGAGCACGGGGAGGTGATGGTGGCCGAGCAGCGGGCACAGAGGAGGACGAGCACTGCTGACCGGCTGCAGGCACCGTCTCGTGGAGTCACTGTCACCATCAGTGGGGCAGGAGAGGCCTGGGGTGGAAGAGGAGAGTGTCACCACCGTGGCCACCAAGCCCCAAGTGCTGTCACCTTCCTGGCTGCCCCCTGGAGCATCCCCAGGCTGGCCCTGAGGATGAGCCTGCAAGAGGCAGCCATGGGTGGGTTTAGGGGGCAGGGTGCCACATGGGTGTGTACCCCCACCAGCAGGGGCAAACACCCCCTGGCTCCCCTAAGCAAGGGACCAGGGGTATCCCCACCTGGAAGATGGTGGTATCCCCACACGGGTGTCCAGGACACCCCACAAAGTGGGGTCTAGGCACCCCCTTTGTAGGGACCAGGGCATCCTTGAGTTAGAGACTAAGAAATCTCTGCACTGGGTACGAGGCTGTCACCCCACTGTGGACTGGGGTACCCCCACATTGAGGACTGGAGCAACCCTCCACTGGGCCAGGGCATGCCCACCCCGGGCACCAGAGCATCCCCACTGTAGGTGCTGGGATGTCTCCCACTGAAGACTGGAGAATCCCCACCCTGGGCACTGGGACATCCCCCTGGCAGGTTCCCAGCCCTATCCCGGTGCAGCTGCTCCAGGCTCAGGTACATCCACACTGGTGTGCAGAGATGCCTGGGCACAGTGGTGGCTCACACCATTCCTCGTGGCTAGCACTGCCGGAAATACAGATGGGGAAGTCAAAACTCCAGGCGCTAAGTTTGGCAACTGCTGCCTGAATAACAGCTCTCAAAGTTCTGAGCCGGGCAGGGAAAACCAGACGGGGACTGGGTGGGTGGATGCTGTTGCCAGTGCCGGGCACAGGGCAGGCGGGATGAGGCTCTGGGCATCCCGGCCTGGCCATGGCCCCGTGGCAAGCGTGGGTGGCCAGGGACCCCGGGTGGCCCCGAGAGTCGGGGAGGAGCTGGCGGCGGCTGTTTTTCCTGCCGCGTGTTTTGTGGCGCTCCATTGTTTGGCTGCGCGAGTGGCGGGAGCCTCAGCGCTCCCCACCGCCGCCTTTCGAGTTATTTTTTTCTTTTTCTTCTCCTTTTTTTTTTTTTTTCCTCTTTTTTTTTTTTTTTTTTTTTCATCGTGGGGATCTGCTTATAGAAAGCAGCTTCCAGTAATTCTTCTATAAGTGGAGCCGCGTCCCTGCCCAGCTTCCCCTGCGCGCCGCGGGGCTCGGTGCCGCAGCCGTGACATCAGCGCGTGTCCCCTGCTGCCGCTGGTGACAACCCCGGGGCACCCCCGGCCCTGGCACTTATCCAGGATGCCAAGGCCAGGTCACACCAGGCTAGGCCAGAGGGGTCCTTGTACAACCCACCCTCCCAGTGCCTCCTGGCCTGGCTCCCCCTCTGCTCCAAAAGCAGAACTGGGAGAGCTGGGAGGTGGCAGAGAGGGGGGAGTGTGGCGCCGGGTGGCCCAGGGCTGGGCCAAAATCGGGTGCTGGGCCCCAGCCAGCTCCAGGGAAGTCGGGCTGTCCTGCAGAGCTGCCACGCAAACCCATATGCTGGTGGAAACCCACCCAACAGTGCCAGCGCCAGCCCTGCCACCACCCTGCACCATCCTTACCCCAAAGCACCCACGGTGTGGTTATCACCCCTCAGCACGGCCATGCCAACATTGGCAGACAGGTTTCTGCTTGCTTGGACACCTTAAAATGATGTGCCTCCTTCATCCCTCCTTCCCATCCCTCTACTCCTTCCTCCATCCCTCCTTTCATCTCTTTCTCCGTCCTTTCCTCTATTCTACCTTCCATCCCTTCCTCCATTCCACTTTCCATCCCTCCCTCCCTCCCTCCCCAATGTGGTCACCCGTGGCTCTGCCCAGGCCCTGAGCCAGAACCAGGCCAACTTCCCCAGGGAAATGGAGTGTCCTGAGATGTCCAGCACGGGAATACTTGCTTGGCAGCATGGACTATTAAAGAATTTGTCTCTAAAGTCTTTAAATTCCCATCGGGGCAGAGATTCTCATGGCTGTGCTTAGAGAAGCTTGGAGAAGGTGCCATGGAGGTTAATCCAGGTCCTTTCACTGCTCCTTAACTAGAGGAAAATGTCCACAGCTGGGATACCCTGCCCGCTGAGGACAGTGACAGGGTGACAGTATGAAGTGACAGTGCGAGGACATGTTCTGGGGGGATGCACCGGGACCCCTCTGGCTCACCTTGGACCACCTGACGCTGAGGACATGCACTTCATGGCCGGTGCCCAGGGAGCTGTTGCTGACGCAGCCCCGCGGCACCGTGGTGGTGGCGTAGGAGAGGGTGATGGGTGGCTCGGCTGCCACCGGCTGCAGCTCACAGCCCTCGGCCCTCCCGGGGTCTGGGAGGAAAACAAGAGACTGTCAGTCCCCGCCGCACGGGTGTGGGGTGACACAACACGGGGGGACGCGACGCAGGAGGGGGCTGAGTGTCTGCGCCAGCGCCGGCACTGCCCCCGCAGCCCCCGCGCCGGCCCGGCGTCACCCCCGCCCCGCGGCCGGCACAGCACCCCCGGGACCATCGGCTACGTGTCCGCTCGGGGCCCGTCGGCCACCGCCAGCCCCCTCCGCAATCACGGTGATGACCCTCGGATCCGGGCTGGAAAAATCCGCTGTCCCTGCTGGGCGCCGCCGCGTGCCAGAACTCGCACCCGGCCGCCGCCAAGGCGGGGGCGGTGGCGGAAGCCCCCCCGCATTCCCCGCCGCGGGAAAGTGGGAAGCGCAGGTATGGAAATGGCTGTAAAGCTCATCCTCGGCGGGCGCGGAGGCGTGAGCTTTGCCCCATCCCAAAGCCCCCGGCGGCGTGCGGCGAGCGAGGCCGGCCGGCGGCTGCCAAGGGAAATCCTGAGCGCAAACAGCCATTTGAAGGCCTGATCCTGTGAATCCCCACGTGCCTCGACAGTTTCCTCTGTCTCGGGCAGCTCTGCTGTGGCCGGGCTGTCCTCAGCTTGGCCCCGAGGAACCGTCTGCACCCATGGGTGCTCCCTTCCAGGGGGCTGGGCAAGATGGGCCCCCGTGGTCACAGCTGGGGGCTTTCTGTGGCAGACTCTGCCTGGGATGCTGTGTTTCCTTTGGAGCTCTATCCCTTCCCACTCCATCTCTTCCCATCCCTGGTGGCTCCAGCCAATGCACAGGGAGATGTCTGGACCACCCTCCGGGTCCACCCAGCCATCCCCTAGGGCCTAGAGGGTGTGATGCTCCAGGTCACCGAGTTTTTGGGACACAGCAACCGGCAAAGGGCCACTCGTTCCAAGTCGTGCCCATCATGGTGTCCCTGACCTGCGTCTCACTGTTGGGGTGCCCTGGCTGTGGTGGCGGGGTCACGGCACAGACCCCCGGTGATGCTGCTGTGCGCCCACTTATTGTCCGGCGCTTCCTCCCCCCAGAACGGCGGCCGCGCGGCCGGCAGCATCGGGAGGAAGATAAACAGCCGCTTATCTGGGCGCCACAGGCTCTGTCCCTCTTCCCTTCCACTCCTGCCCTTTCGGCACCGGGCACGGCCGCGGCCTCGGCGCTGCTGGGCAGAGGACGGGCAGCTTGTCACCCCTGGGGCAGCATCTTGCCGGGAGGCCAGGCAGGGCTGGGGGCACGGCTGGGCTGGCCCCTGGCGCAGGGCAGGGATGCCGGAGGAGGGGATGCGGGGCAGCGGTGCCAGGCGGGCACTGTCTGTCCCTGGGGAAGGCAGCGGGCTCCAGCATTATGTCAGGATCAGATAAGGGGGCTCAGCTGGGCCGCCGGGGCGATCAGATAAGGGCACTGTTATTTTTGTAGTCCAGGAAAGGGAAAAAAAAATTAAAAGGAGGAAAGAAAGAAAATCCACTTTATGTTTTTCCAGCCTGCACTCTCCCTTGCTTTGGTGCAGATGAGATCAGGGAAAGGGGATGATCCCGCTGTGGCTCCCCCGTGGGTCAGGGGCTGGGGGAACAATTCCTGGGGTTTTGGGAGTAGATGAAAGACCTGGGCAGAGAGCTGGGGTGTGGGGGGCAGGTCAAGGGTGGCTCTGGCGGCGCAGGATGCCCATGGGATGGGCAGCGCCACTTTGGCACCCCGGCATCCGGCTGCGCTGCCTCGGCACTGCTGTAATGCACTGACCCAGGCCAGGAACGGGGATGGACCCTGCACTGCAAACCTGAGAGGGGATTGTCGTCCTCTGAGCCACCACAGGCTGTTGGGCCATGCTGAGGTGGCACTGGGGCTCGGATGATGGGGTGGATGGGTCCAGGCTTTAGGCCTTACGCAAGCCACATGATTCCTGCCGCTCTCTAAGTCAGACAGGTGCCAAGAAGCCTCTCCTCAGAGACGGGAGGGGACATCCCAGCACCATGCTCACCCCATGGGGATGGGACAAAGTCCCCACCTTTGGAAGCTGGCTGAGTGTGTGAGACACCCTGACACTGCACCCACCAAGTGCACCCCAGTCCCACAGCACTGCACCCACCATGGACAGCCCAGTCCCACAGCACTGCACCCACCAAGGGCACCCCAGTTCCATGGCACTGCACCCGCTGTGGGCACTCCCAGCCCCAGAGGTTCCTGTGAGGTGACAGCAGCAACTGGACAAGACGTGGTGAGTAGCAGAGGAGGGCAGGATGGGGACCATACACCACAGCTTGGCAGACATGGACCATCCCCAGCTACTCGGGATGGGCACCATATGGCACAACTACATAGGACAGTGACAGTGTGGCACAGTCGTACAGGATGGGGTCCATACAGCACAGCTGCATAGGTTAGGGTGGTATGGCCATAGGAGATGGTCTGTTTATATGGCAGAGTGACACAGGACAGGGACCATACACACACATACAGTAGGGACCCTATAGCTTCATCACATAGCGTAGGGTCTGTGTGCCACAGCTACCTAGGATGGGGATCATATAGCACAGATAAATAGGACAGGGACCATAGGGACAGACACTCAGGGTGGGGACCACATGGCACAGCTATGTAGGACTCAGCCCATACAGCACAGCCCTGCTAGGGCATGCATGACACAGCCATATAGGATGGAGACTGTCGGGGACAAATACAAAGGTCATGGACACATGGCACTGCTATACAGGACACAGCTGACATTGCACAGCTGTGTGGGATGGGGACCAGGTGGCACAGCTCTGTGGTAGAGGGACTATACATCACAGGCAGGGAGGACAAGGCCTCTGTGGCCCAGATGTGGAACATATGGCACTGTTATAGGATGGGGACTGTACAAGAAAACTACAGAGGGCACAGACCTTACTGCACATCTGCATAGGATAGGGACACCACGGCACTGCCACAGGGCAGGGAGTGTGGCACAGCTACAGGATGGGGACCGAGCCTCACAGTCACACAGCACAGGGGGCTTACTGCACATCTACAGGGATGGGAACTGTGTGGCACAGCTATAGGGGACATGGCCCATACAGCACAGCCTCACCGGACAGGGACTGTCTGGCACAGCCACCAGACAGGGTTGTGACATGAGGGAGTGGGCGTCAAGCTTGGCAGTGGGGCCACCCCAGCACCACCCACGAGCACTGGCCCCCAAGGTGACCAGGAGGGACCAACCCAGCCAGGACACTCAGTGCCGCTGGCCCCAACCTACCCGGGCAGCTGCTGCCTGCCCAGTTCCCTTCCCCTCTGTCAGTGGGCCATGTCCCCGAGTCCCCCACATCCCTCAACTCCACCAGCACTGGCATCCCTCCTTGAAATTCCCCCTGTGGCTTTGAAGTGATCTCGGGGTGGCTCCGACTGCTCTGAAGGCGGATAAGCCCCCAACTCCCATAAGAGGCTTTAAGGGTTTTTCCCCATCTCTCATCCCCTGCCTCATCCCCACATCCCATGTAAGCTTTTAAGGGTTTTTTCCCATTTCTCGTCCCCACCTCCTGG
The DNA here is from genome assembly GCA_013397915.1 of Daphoenositta chrysoptera. NCBI lineage: Eukaryota > Metazoa > Chordata > Aves > Passeriformes > Daphoenositta > Daphoenositta chrysoptera. The sequence goes on from VZRO01002997.1 coordinate 50,113, forward strand.
TTAACCCCTCCACACTCCACAGTGCCGGGAAGCCACCAAAGCCACCCCAGACCCCCCGTGTGCCACCGTCTTGGCCGGGACTGAGCCACGGCGTCTCTAACACCTCCCACGCCCCGCTGACGCAGCCNCTCCTGGTTACCCCCTCCATACTCCACAGTGCCGGGAAGCCACCAAAGCCACCCCAGACCCCCCGTGTGCCACGGTCTTGGCCGGGACTGAGCCACGGCGTCTTTAACACCTCCCACGCCCCGCTGACGCAGCCGGGATTTCGGGGGTCCCAGGGAGCGGCAGGGCTGCGCTCTGTGTGTTCCGGGAATCGGGGTGGGTTTGTCCCTTCCCACATCGGAGCCGCTCCCCAAAAGCTCCTCTCCCGGGGGTGACACCGCCTGTGCGGGCACAGCCGGGACCACTTTGGCCACCGACCGGAGTCACCGGCGGGTCCCGCCGCGGCGGCTGTCCCGCCCCGCCTTTCCCGTCCCGCGGTCCCGTCCCGCGGGTCTCATCCCCGGGGTCGGGTTCCCTGGCGCCCCCCGTCCCCACTCACCCGGGCGGCCGAGCAGCGCCAGGAGCAGCGGCAGGAGCGGGACGGCGCGGGGGCCCATGTCCGCCTGCGGCCGCTCCCCGGGAGCCAGCGCCGAGTGCGGGCGGCGGCAGCGGCAGGAAACCGACTCCCTTCGGAGGAGGGTCCGCGGCGGAGGAAATGCCGCTGGCGGCGCTGGGGCCGGGCCGACGGGGCCGGGGGGGGCGGAGAGGATGGACCCCCCCTCCCCCGGAGGCGCCGTGCCTCAGTTTCCCCACAGCGCCGTGCGGGGCTGCACCTCCGGAGTGGCGCACTGGAAGCGCCCCGGGCAGGGGGAGGGCACTGGTACCCGGGGTGGGTGTCCCCAGGGACTCCCAGGGCTGGCACTAGGCAGTGGAGGGGTGGGACACAGCGGTTCTGGTGGGGTCCACCCACCCAACTTATCCCCGAGCTGCCCCCAGTGATGGGGATGGGGGCCTGTACCATGGGGACAGGCGCTGGCCCGGCAATGGGAAGGGGCTGCCCCCGACATTCAGCCCCCACCGCTCCCAGTGCACCCCAGCAGGGCTGCTGGCTGCCCCACGGCCCTGGACGCCCGCTCTGGTGGGCAGGGGGAAGCCCCCGAGCTCTGCCTGCCTTGCCTGTACCCTTGGCCAGGCCACGGGTGGGGCTCCCCGGACACCCCTGTCTGGCAGGTGGGCTTGGGGTCAGGAGATCCCTTGGGACAAGGGGGCCTGAGTGAGGGAGTCACGGGCAAGGGGGTCCCAGCTGAGCACCGCCGAAATGGGAGCCAGGAGGGGGCTGTGGGCACCCAGGGACCCCCGTCTGCACTCCTGCCCATTCCTGCCCACACCTCTCTGCTGGCCGAGGTGAGAGCACGCACACAGCAATTAGTGCGGCTGGGACCCTCATGCCCGGGGTGGGCGCAGGTGCCCGGGGGGGGATTTCATCTCACTCCTGGTTCACGGGCATGGGGACAGAATGGAAACGTGCCAGGGAAGTCAGCGACGCCTGTCCCCAACAGCCAGGATGTCCCCGGAGATGTCGGTGACCCGGGGTGAGCAGCAGCCATCTCCCATGACAGAGCACTGCCATCTCCTGGGGACCGCGGGGACGGGTGCTCAGCCGGGGATGGGGACGGCGATGGGGACCGGGACATGGCACAGGATCCCCTGGCTCTCCCGCACCCCTCTCCCCGCGGTGTCACCGCAGGACAACGACCAAGAGACCCTCGGTGATGGACACTGGGATGGTGGCAGCCACAGTGTGACAGAGGGAGGGTGGCCGTGGCTGTGGGGTGGCCACATGTGCAGCCCCCATTCAGCCCAGTATCTTCCCCCCTCGCAGCACACGGGATGGTCTTGGGCTTTCAAACCAGAGGAAAAGCATCTGAACCCCAACACCAAGCACTCAGGGCCATACTGGGGAGAAGGGCAGGGTCCCAGTCCCACTCCTTTGCCCTGGGGAAACTGAGGCACACTCACAGCACACTCAAAGAGGGCTGGAGGCACAAGAGAGATGGGTGTCCCCACTCCCCAGCTGTAGGCCATGGTGTCCCAAACCACACGACCCCCCTGTCCCCTTGTCTGCACCAGCACGAGGCAGCCACTGGCCGGCCCCAGCCCTCGATCGTTTTCCTGGCAGCATCCCAGCCCCGGCCGGATGGCTGCATCCTTCCTGCCCGCCTGCCTCCCCGCAGTGCCCCGGCCTCTGCCGGTGGCTCGTGGCCCTCTGAGCACGGGGCTGACGTCGGGCTGACTGGTGAGTTTGGGTTTTCGTCTTGGGGAGTTTTGTTTTTTCCCTGCTGGCTTCCTTTCTCCACTCCGACTCCTTGGCCTCGTGGCCTTGGCTGACCCCAGTGCTGCCGCCCCTCCTGCCCTCCCGGCCCCCTGGCTCCGTGCCCAGCTCCCAGCAGCCCAAAAGTAAGTGGTGGGGGGCCCTGTTGGGGTTGCAGCTCTGCTGCCTCCTGCCCTCGCTGTGGCTGGGTATAGCCCGTTCACCAGCTCCACCACAGCCCCTCTGCTGTGGCACCGTGCCTGGGTGGTTCTGTGGGTGCTGGGGAGCCCACACATCCCTGTCCCCCACACCAGCACCCCCAACTGCCCTGTCTGCTGGGGTCCTGCCACTCACCACCATGAGGGCACCCACCCAGTCCCCCAGCCACGAGGACACCCAGCCTGGTGGCCAGGCTCATCTGGATGTCCCCAGAGCATTCCTTATTCCCTGGGGTCAGGGCTGAGAGGTGGCACTGATGGCAGTGAGTGTCCAGGCACAGCAGGACAGGGAGCACCCCACTCCAGGGCGTTGTGCCACCACAAACCATCACAGTGCCACTACTGCATGCCCCAAAAAACCCTGACAGCCAACAGAAACAAGGAAATGCCAAGGCATGAAAGAGGTGGAAATCCCCATCCCAAATCCAGTCGCCTTCAGCCGCTGGCAGCCAGCGGCAGAGCTGAGAGGGAGGGACGCATGTGCAGGACACGGCTCAGATGCTGCCTGTGTGTCCGGACACACACCCCGAGCACGAGGGGGTTCAGCAATCGGGACAGAATGAGGGCGGCCGGGACTGGCTGGAGGACGCAGGAGCAGACCATGGATTGGGAAGCCAGGGCAAGCGGCTGGGATGCTCCCTCCCTTCCTCTGCGCGCAGCATCCCGCTGCCCCGGTGGGATAAACACCCGCTTCCTGCCCTTAATCAGCTCCAGAGGGGCTGGGGGGGGGACAGAGGGGGAGAAAAAAAAAACCCTCTGGAAAGAAAAACTCATTTCCTGCGACAGAAGAAAAAGATAAAGTCTGGATTCATTAAAGTGAACTTTACTGGGGAGAGACGGGAAAGAGCCAAACACAATGTCCTTGAAATTTCCTCTGCACGGCTCTGTCCACGAAAACAGGATAAAGCCGCTTCCGCTGTCTCTGCTGGAGTGCACTGGGGGAGTGGGGCCGGGGGTTTGGTTACAGGCAGTCGAGGTGGGTGCAGACCTGCTGGAAAACCTCCTCCACGGAGCCCTCGGCGTTGAGCTGGGTACAGAGGGGTTAGCTGGGGGACTCGCCCGAGGGCTCTCATCCGAGAGCAACTGGAGCTCTTCCAAGGATGCATTTTGGCCATGGGTGAAGAGACCAGGGCTCATTTAGGGCAAAGGGCTGCAAGGCCATCCTTGGAGGGGATCGTATTGGGAACGAGAGGGGTCAAGCCCACCCCAAACTAGGCAGGATTGAGTTTTCCTGCTTGCCTCATCATCCCCATCCATCACTTCCCCTCCCCTGGGACACAAGCCCCAAGCCTTGGGTGCTGGCATCAGCCACGTTCCCGCTCACCTGGCGGACGATGCCTCTGCTCTTGTAGAAGGCAATGACAGGCTCAGTGGCCTTGTAGTAGGTCTCCAGACGCTTCTTGATGGTCTCCTCGTTGTCATCCACCCTCCCGCTGGTCTCGCCTCGCTTCAGCAGGCGCTTCACCATCGTGTCCTTCCCTGCATCCACGTAGAGCAGCAGCGTGGGGGGGGCGATCTGTGGGCAGAGGGGACACAGTTGTCACCACACTGAGCTGGTGTGGGTCTGGTTTGGTTTGGGGGTGGTAGTGGTAGTCGGCATGAGGGTCACAGATGTCTCCATGCCACCCTCTGCCTCCCTCCACATGGGTGTGGGGGCTACCAGGACACAGAGATGTCCCCACACCATCTTCTGCCTCCCTCAACATTGGTCTGGGGGCACCAGGGCACTGTTCCAGTGGTCTCTAGGGCTGTGTGGAGGGAGGCAAAGGGACACTGTGGCCAAGCCCTGGCTCTCTGCCATCACCATCATGCCAGCACTGCTGTCATGCTCTGTCAGCTTGAGGACAGTCCCTCCCACTGTGCTCTGGGCACAGGCTGTCCCTGAGGCAGAGGAACCTGCTGCCCAGTTTAGACCCTTCTGGGATGTGATCTTCGCTGGGATGGGGAGGCCAGGCTGCTGCTGAATTGAGTCCCTGTGCTAAGCTGGTGTGTGGCATGGCCCAGCACAGCACAGCACGGCACCAGCCCTCACCTTCTTTTCAAACTCCTCTCCCTGCTTCACCTCGCGGGGGTATCCATCGATCAGGAAGCCTTTGGACACGTCTGCTTTGGCCACCATGGCATCCCGCAGCATGTCCAGCACAGTGTCCTGGAGAGGGGAGGACAGAGCTGCTAGGGCTGATATGGGACACCACGACCCCCACCCAGCATCCCCAATCCCTGCTGCAAACCCTGCCCTGGGACAGCAGGGCCAGAGGTGCCTGAGCCATGCCCCAACCATCACTGTGGTTTCTGGAGTCCCCACTGCCACCCCTGCACACCCCACCATGTGGTGGCTGGTGAGGACTCACCAGGGGCACCAGCTCGCCCTTCTCCATGATGGCCTGCAGCTTCTTGCCCCTCTCGGAGCCCGAGCTGACCTCTGCCCGCAGCAGGTCCCCCGTGGAGAGGTGGGTGTAGCCATATTTCTGCACGATCTTCTCACATTGTGTCCCTTTCCCCGAGCCGGGGCCACCTGCAAGGCACACGTGTGCCCCAAGCCACGGGTAAGGACAGGCAGGGGTACATGGGAGCAGCACAGACATGCAGGACTCCTCAGAGCTCGGTGACATCTTGGTTGGTGTCCCCAAGCCCAGCACCAGGTGGATGGACAGAGCTGCTCCCGAGGTTGCCAAGTGCTTGGGGGTGGCATGGGCTGCTGGGAATTGGCATGCGGGCACCACGCCCTGATGGCACCCAGGGCATCACCACCCTGGGCATCACTGTCCCATTGGCACCAGGGCATCCCCACCCCCATCAGCACCTGGATGTCCCTGTCCCAGTAGTGCCCAGGGTATCATGACCCCCATCATTGCTGCTGGATGGCACCCAGGGCACCACCACCACTCTATCCAGGACATCACTGCTCTATTGGCACCAGGCCATCACCACTGCCTGATGGCACCCAGGACATCACCACCCAAGGTTTTATCACATTACCTCCCAGGGGTTTCTTGTCACATCAACCCCCAGTGGTTTACTGTCACATCATCCCAGATGCTGCCACCCCATACCCGGCCAGAGGTGCCCTCCTGGTCCCAGCATACCCCATGTGGCCTCGAGGAGCCAAGCTGGAGCCATGGCCATCCCACAGTGCCTGGGAATAGCCCAGGCTCAGCCTCCAGCCCTGTCTCCCCAGCCTAGAGGTACAGGGAAAAGACCTGGGCTGACCCCACCACTGACAGAACCTGCACACAGACTTACCCACCACGAAGATGATTTTGTGCTGCTTGAGCTTTTCTGGAGGAGAGAAAGGGAAAAAAAAAATAATTCTCAAAAGCCAAAAGGTCCATCAGGGAGTGAGATGTCCCCAGGGGGTGCCAGATCCAGGGCAGGCATCCCTGGGGATGGAGGGGACCGATCCCAGAGTGCTGGGGGAAGATGGAGAGGGAAGCAGACGCGTGTCCTGGTCACCTGGGCAGGCTGGGCTGTCTGGACACGTCTCGGTACAAAGACCCCAGGGCCCCTTGGCCTGGGGCTGGAATCCCACTACCAGGTGGTGTCCCAGGGGTAGTCACTGTCCACGACTCCACCGCAGGCAGGGACCGGCCTCATCCATCCCTGTGGCCGGCTCGTCACCCGGCAGGCCAACGGGGGTTGTGGCAGGCTTGGCTTGGCACGGCCACCTTGAGCAGCTGGCACAACCCCAGCAGTCCCTGGACCCCAGCATCGGTCCCTGGACCTGGTGGCCAACGTGCAAGTGGCACTGGCTGCCCCGTCCCCTGCCCAGCACCCTGGCACAGGGTTCTCTCCACCTGTGGGATCCATGCACCCACCGTGGCGTGGGGTGGTGCCAGGGTGTGATGGGGCAGGGAGAAGCGGAGCTAAGAATAAAGTTGAGCTGCTCTGGGGGCACTTTCCCATCTCCTGATTACAGCTGGATGAAATTTCAACTCCTTGGCACTCAGCACTCCCCAGGGCTGGGGATGGAGCCAAGTGGCTGGCAGGGACCAATGGGATGTGGGGCATCTGGGGGGGCTGGAGGGACACGGGGGACGGACAGGAGGGAGGCAAGGACACAGGGGAGGGGTGGAGGGGAGGAATGCAAGGAGGACCAGGAGCTGCATTAAGGGGAACAAATGCAGGGGGGACAGAGGGGACAGAGGCAGGGGCAGAAGGGCAATGCAGGGGGGGGGGAGGCAGGGGGGACCAAGGGGTTGGATACAAGGGGGACAGGGGCATGCAGAGGGGATGGACGCAGCGGGGATGAAGGGGATTAATTCCAGGGGGAATTGATGCAGGGAACCAAGGGAAGGGATACAAGGGAGACAGGGAGACGCAGAGGGAATGGATGCAGGGGACACTGATGGATGGATGCAGCTGGGATGCATGCAGGGGGACGGGTCACTCACCTGCCGACATGCTGCCGTGGTCCAGGCACAGAAGCACTTAAGGCTGCAAGGGAAGAGCAGGATAAACAACCCAGCACGTCAGCAACACACGGGTCACCAAGTGTCTGGGGTGAAAAAGGATCTCCCTTTTTGGCCATGATGGTGCCCAGCTCCAAGGCCAGGCTGGGGGGATGGGACGGAACACACAACTCCTGGCTTTTCCCTGGAACAGGGAGCTGAGGATCTCTGCTCCTGCGGCCATCACTCACCTGGTTCCCAGCAGTCACCCTCTGCATCCGGCTGCGGTAAGGGCATCCCCATGCCGGGTGACGCGTGGTGACGTTGCCGGCATCCTCCCCTGCCCTGCCCTGCCCACATCCCAGTGCCGGGGGTGCTGCCCAAGAGCCGGAAACCCGCCGGGGCTGCCCGCTGCCACCAGGACACCCAGCCATGGAGGCCGCACCCCCAGCTCCCCACGGGCTGGTTTTGGGGGGAAGTCCTAAGGACGGGGGTGTCCTAAAGAGGGGCTTGCAGCACCCCATTGCACCCCCAGGACTTCGGGGGGTGTTTGGCCACCCCGCCTGCCCACGCCCTGCCCCGCAGCACCCGACCTGCTTGGCCACCGTGCGTCACCCCAAACCGGCTGGACGAGGTGCCGGGATGGGCATTCCGGGCCAGAGGAGCGGGTGGCCGCTGCCAGGTCGTGTTACAGCCTCGAAAGGGCAGGGGCTAAGAATGGCCGGACTGAAACCGGCACCGGGTCACGTCCCACCAGCGCTGGGGGGACAAAGTCCTGAGACGGCGCCCAGGGGGTTTGGGGGTGCGGGACCCCCGGGCTCCTAATTGTGGGGATGCTGAGACGCAGGACAGCTGGCACCAGTCTTGGCGGGGTGAGGAGGGGCTGCGGGCAGCCCTCCGTGCGGGCTGGGTGCCCGATCCAGCGCGGCGCCGGTCCCACGGGGGCAGGGTGAGGCTGATGTGGAGGTGCCTGCTCCAGGGCGAGGGGGGCGCGCTGGGGAGGGGGCTCCGTGCGGGGGTGCGAGGTGGCCTTGTGACTCCCCAGCCAAAGCCATTGCAGGCTGCACCCCGGGGTGCCCCCAGCCATTTCACCCCGCCGCCAGCCCCAACCCCAACCCCCCCTCGCATCCCACCGGCACC
>VZRO01002997.1:71591-120579 GCA_013397915.1 Daphoenositta chrysoptera
AGGGGCGGCGGGAGCGGGAGCGGGCCCGGCCCGGGGGAAGGCGGGGAGCGGGCGCCGGCAGCGCTCCTGCCGTCCTTATGATGCCTTGAGAGGCCACCTAGAAACAGAGACTAGACAGGAGTAAGGGAATAAAGGTGGGTATTTATTGGAAAGGCCGTCAAAGGTGCACCCTGGGGAGCCAAGGACTCCAGGCTGGACCCCAAACTGGATCCCAGGATGGACCAGGAGTCACGAGTTTTTCACATCAACACCTTTATAAGTTTGGTCCATTTGCATATCAGCATAAATTCGCCAATAAAAACTTTGCAATTTCCCCCAGCTTGCCCCCCTGTACAGTTGCCTGTACGGTCTGGGTGTCCTTGGACAGCAGGCCCAGAGAGGTTTGTTATGTCTATTTTAGCATGAGAGAACAGCAGCTAACAAGGCTACAAAGCAGCTCAGCGTTACACATTAGGCAATACAGAATTCGAGAAATGTAAGAGTCCAAATCTAAGGCATCGCTTGTCTCACCCGCAGGCCTGAGATCTCGTTCACGCCTCGGAGCCCCCGCTGCTGCAGTGCGCTTACCTTTGTCACCAGGGCACTCACACGGTGCCCGGGAGCTGTGGCAGTGACACCCCGACACCGCTTCCACCCCCGGGACAGCCCACAGCTCAGCCCTTCCTCCCAACACACCCGGGGGCAGCGGGAGGAGAAGGAAAAGCGAGAGCCAACAGCCAAGGGACAGACACCAGAGATGGAATCGGCTGCCTCCCCCTCCTCAAACAAGGGAAAGGGGAAGGCCGTGCTTGGGACTCAAAGGTGCACTGACCTTTGTGTGGCCGAGGCTTTGGCAAGGTGGAAAAGGCAAAAGCTGCTTTTTCCCAGGGCTCCTGTTCCCCTCCAGCCCTGTCAGGCAGCAGCAGTGAGTATCTGGGCACTGAATTTGGCTCACCCTCCGTTAAGAGGATGGCAAGCCTGTGGTGGCCCAGGGGCTGCTCAGGCACGAGCCCTGAGGATGCAGAGATTCCCTGGAGCCCTGCAGGGCTGTGGCCCCAGTGCCCCAGCAGGAGAGGCAGTTTGGGCAGAGCCTAGGCTGGGACAGATGGGACAGAGCACGGGACACTGCTGGCGACTCCTCTCACCTTTCCCCGGGGTTGCTGCTTCCGTGGGACTGGTGCTGTGCTGCCAGCTGCCCTCTCTAGCCCTTCTCCTTCTCCAGGGAAGGGCCCCCCGGGATTTCTGCTCCCAGCCGCCAAAGCAATCCTAGAAGGCAAATCCAAACTCTATTCCAGGCCCGAGCATGCCCGTCTCACCCTCCTGCTTCCTCAGCAGATATTTAAAATAAGAAACAGAGCAAGAAGGATCAGTGTGAAGTACCAAAAAACCTTTATTTTTTTTCCCCCAAACCATAACAACATTTGACATTATATTGATTTCCTCATATATTTGTTATTTCTCTACGTTAGGAACCAGATACAGAAAATACAAACACGATCTGTTGAATCAAAGACGGCACAGCATTCCGTTAGAAAAAGAAACAAAAAAACTAGAGGAGCAAGATAGAAATGGTGAAAAATAGTCATTCCCTCCAGCCCAAACTTTCCAAGAATCATCATCAAAATAGAGCAGTGGAAGTAGCTTCTCTTTCTAAACGCACTTCTGCTTTAAGACAAAAGTTAGATTTATCTTTAGATTTTCAAAGTAAAAAAATGTTAAACTATCTTTCAAGCAATTTTGGAAGTTTGCATAGACCCATTCCCTTTCCAAAAATATCAGCCATCTCTCTATAGAATCTGATACAAATCGAGTGCGCCCCAGCCGAAGGTCACCAAGCTCAATTCACATTCAAGAAAATAAAACATGATCTCCCCTTTCCCTCCCTCCCCCCACAAAAATATGGGCTCTACCGTTATTCCATGTGTTTGAGGCAAGTTACCAGGCTCAGCCGCATCCCTCGCTCAGAGCTTCATCCAAATTCCTCCTCATTTCCCGGGTTTCCACACCCGCTGCCTCCCAGGGGCAGCGGCGCTGCGGAGGCAGCGGGGTCGGATGGAGCAGGGCGGGGGCGGATGGACACAGCTCTCAGGAGGGAAGAGGGGGGAATTTTGCATTCATCAGTCCCCCCCGCAGCGAGGAAGTGGCTTTTCAAGGACAAACACCTGCGACCAGGCAGAGTTTGTAGGAACTTGTCCCTGGGGACCGGCCTTGTCCAGAGGGCCCGGTCACCAGAGCAAGAACTCAGCTAGAGACCAGGTGGGGCAGCAGAGGTGGGGCAGGAGGGGTGGAGGGGGGTCTGCAGCCCCCGGGTAAGGCAGCGAGGAGGGGAGGGGAGCCCCTCGCCAGGAGGGGTTTAACCGAGGTGCTCTAGCGTACCTGGAGTGAGGTTTTCCCAGAGGTTCCCGGCAGCAGTGCAGAGACCAGCTGCACTGCTACCCGCTTAAAAAGAAACAGCAACGACAAAATAAATAAAAAGTCAACCCCTCCTATTCGGATGAGAATGAGACACACATTTCTTCAGGCCTCCGCCTGGTTTGGAACCCGCTAAAAACTGAAGCAAACGTTTAAAAGGGCTTGTTAACTTTCTGTAGGGGGCAAAGTGATGTGGCAATGAGGGGGGAAGAAATCACACGCCTGCTGCCCGTCACTCCAAAGGTCAGGACAGCACGAGGCCCCCACTTAAAGTGCTGACCGTTCAAAAGATGATGATGAGGGAGCAACATCCTTCTCCCCCTTTTCCCATCACAATTTCCAGCTGAAACCCATCTCCTTCACCAAGTAACAACTAAGCCTATTCTTTTGGACACTCAGTTTTATATTGGTTTTTAAAAAAGAAGAAGTTAGTAGAAAAGTTACACTGAATTTCCTAACACTTTGCAATATGCTTCCATCAACTAAAGGTCTAGAAACTGGGAGAGCAGAGCCCACACGTTTTGCCTGATCCCAAGACTGAAGCAGAGAGCCAGCTCTGCTCTCCAGGGCCAGCCAGGCATGAGCAGTCCTGCTTGTCAGCATCATAGACCCAGGGGATGCAGAGTCTTGCCAATAAGGTCCTTTTACTTGTTTAAGCCACCTCTGAATCCCCTGAGAAGGGGAACAATGTGGGGAAGAACATCCCCCCCTCAGCCCCCCTGAAATAAAATATCAATGAAACAATAATGCAGTCAAAAAACACCAGCCTGCTGGGTTTGTATAAAAAAAAAAAATCCATAAACTTCACAACAAAAAAGAAAAATCCAAAGGAAACTAGCCAGCGGTTTGGGTCTGGAAAGTGATTCACTTCTTAAATGTTCAAAGTCCAATGAGGAACAGGCAGCAGCAATGCCACAAGGAAAAAAGTGCTCGGGAGACTCAGCCTCCTGAGGCAGCAGCAAGTGTGTGGGACAAGTGACCCCACAGCCACCGCCTCGGGGGCTCACGGCTGCCTAGGGACTGCTGGGCATTGCTTGTGCTGGATGTGCAGCAGGAGCTCTGCATGGGCTCTGTGAGCAGGAACAGACTGCTCCTTCCTCCCTCTGGGTCTGCTCCGGGTGCCCCAGCCCTGGCTGTGCTGCACAAGGCTGGCTGACTAGGACTGCTTACTCAAAACCAGGGGCAGGAGAGCTAAAGAGCCACACAAAGACCAGGATCTGTGGAGTCAGTAATGTGGAGACAAGGAAGAAATACCCTATGAGACACAGCTATCAAAAATGCAAGCAGTGATGTGCCCAGCCACCAGAAGAGAAGCCAAAGACATGCCCAGGTTGGCCAGAGCGATGTGATGGAGCAGGTTATGCCTCTGCCAGCCTGGGAAGAAGAGACCAGTGCTCTCAAAAGCTCAACTGCTTCTCCTCTTGCTTTGCTGGGAAGACATTCCTCCCTCTGTCCCACTGGGGATTTTGTGACATGCCGAGCTGCCAGTGCCTCAGAGCAGCCGACTCTTGCCAATGGAGGCCAAAAGAATGCCCTGGGATCCCAACTGCTCTGACAGTGACTGCCATTGTTTTTCATGGGAACAGAAGCAAAGCAGCAGAAGTGAGCTGGGTTTTGGCTTCTTTCCTGGCTTATGTTTGCTCCTTTCAAGTCCTGGTTGGATCTGATTTCCTGAGGGGCTTTGTTGGCCCCTGGGGAGCAGCCAGACCCTCAGCTCTGCACGGCCATCCACAGACAGGGCAGGAACAGCCACTGCTGTCCGAGCCTCCTTCTGCCCTCACCCTGACCTGAGCAGATGGGCAGGCCAAGCCTGGCTTTCTGCCAGTGCTCCAGGGAGAGAGAAAGACAAGCAGTTCTCTCCTTCCTGCAGACACGGGCACCCCAGGAACAGGGCAGGATGCTCAGCAGCCTGCAAGCGAGTGCCAAACCTACCCAGCCTGAATGAGGAAGAGATCACCATTAAAAAAAATCTAGCAAGTGTGAAAGAGCTTTTGTTCTAGACAGTCTCAAAAGATCCAACACTTTTTCCCTAAATTAAACCAAACCAAGGTGTTGTCTGTATCCCGTTTTTACCCTAATTCAAATTTAATTCCCTTTGAAGGGAAAGGGTGGAAAAGATGCATATCCTATAGTGGTCTGTCCAAACACAGAAACAAACCTATTGACTCAAAGAGAGAAACCATCAAAACAGAGTAAGCAACTGTATAGTTTTGCCACACTGCTGAGCCACAGTCTCCTCAGTGGCTACAATCTGATCCACTGCTGAGCACCCTCCCCATGCAGCATCCTTAGCTAGAAGGGTAAAAAAAAATGCTAAATTAAGACCCTTTCATTCCTTGTTTCTCATTCTGCCATATTCCCTTTTCCAGTAGCTCATCTGCATGCATTCTGGCCAAAGAGACCAATCCTTTTTCTCCTCCTTTCAAAAAAAGGCTTTACAATAACTAAGAATTTGAACAACGTGATCAGTTACAAGTCCTTCCTTGCTGAACAGAATGAGCGTGTGCCTGTGCACACACACAAGTGTCAGAGGGGAGCAGATTCACAGCCAGGTGCTGGAACGTGGAATTGCTCCAAGGGCACGGCTGCTGAGTGCTACCACAGTACACTGGCAGAAGAGGAGTGGGCACTACACAGAAATAGCTTATCAGCTGAGGGGCTCTGCACAGGGAGGGCTGCAAGCACAGCCTGCTGGTGGCCCACGGCCAGGGCTGCCCAGATCCTCGCTGGCAGGTTGGCTGCCAGGAGAATCTCCAAGTGGGAGCTGAAAGGGATCGACATCTCTGTCACACACTGCAAGGAAAAGTGGCAAACAACTGCGGAAACCAAACCCAAAGAAGAGCAATTGAAAGATCAACCAGAGAACAGTTTGAAGCCTTGTCAGAAGAGCTCACTCACCACAGAGCAGGTCAGAACAGCTGCTGTGGCTAATGCAGCAGCAAACACCTATTCTACCCTTGAAGGCAGAGATAGTAGCTTCTCCCCAGCCCCAGAAGGAACCAGCTCAGGCACAGATCTCTGCTGACAAGGCAAGAAAGGCCAAGCAACACCAAATCCCTTACTGGCCCAGGCCAAGAGAGGCAATCAACATCACCACCACAACAGAGAGACCACGGCAGTCAACTGCATCCAGCTCTGGCCCAGGGAAGGGCGGTCAGATGAGATTCTTTTCCTAGTCCAAGAAGGGCAGTTCCCTTCCTGAACCAATGAAACAACGAAAGAAAAAAAAAAAAAAAAAAAAGAGGCTTTGTATTCCAAGCTCCAACAGGACTATGTGATGAAATCAGTCCAGCAAATACAGACTATACTCCTGGAATAGCGAGTAGAAGCCTCCTCCAGGTAAAATCTGTAACCTCTAAAGTGCTCCCTTTAATGCTAGTTGATGAACACCCCCTTCCATGCCCAGCAGTGGAAGGGCTGCTGCAGTCAGTGGTGTGACGAGCACTCGCATTTAACCGTTCACCAACTCCCAGCTGGATTGCGGTAGTTTTCTGAAATGCACTTTTGGGAAGTATTTCCTATGAGAAGATGTTGTTTGGGGATGTGAGGACAGGAAGGTGAAGTGTACCCCACAGCATACCTTGTTCAGTAAAACCGTTGCCTTGGGAGGTGATGTTCCCTTGCAGAGTCAATGGAATAAAGCATCCTGCAAGTGGCCATGTCACTGTGTCCCCAACAAGCAGCTCTGGGTTTGGTTAGAATGGTTGCCCCCACCCCCAGTGGTCTGAAGAGTTCACAGTGGTATAACCCAATGTTTTGGGGAGACAGAAGCTGAGAAGTCCCCTGCTGCAAGTGAATAGGTGGAATGAGGGATGCAGATGAGCAACATCCTCTGGGACTAGCCCACGGATAAGCTCCACAGACACCTCGTGTCTGAGCAGGAACAGAGGGAAGGTAGGCACTGGAAGGACCAGCAAGCAGAGAAGGACAATTGCCAATGCAGGGAAAGTGCATGTTCTGGAGTGGTCTTGGAGTAGTTCTGCAGTGCAAACACATGGGGAGGGGCGTGGAGAAATCCCTTCTGGAATGCTGCATGAAGAGAGGTAAAGGTTGGCATCCATGTGGCAGCGGACTGGGTAGGGGGCCTGTGTCCAGCAGCTCTACCCTGTTCTTCACATTTAGTGGGTTTCAATCACCACTGGCTCGTAAACTCCAGATGAGACCCTGGGGAGGCAGAGGGGGAGATGAGGAGGGCAGGTTATTTTCCACAGTCATTCTGAGCAACTAAGTTCTGATTCAGAGCTCTCTGCTCTCAAATATCATCTTCTAAGCTCACACAAACCACTGCCAGTAACGAGTCACCCCTGTGGGAAGTCAGTCCCTGGAACACTGAGGGGACAGGGATGTGGCAAGTCAGCAACAGAGCACTGGAGAGAGCTGGGTGTGACACATGAACCCTTCTAAAGGGCACAGCAAAGGGGGAATATCCTACCCAGAACAAAGAGCCAGCGTGCCTGGCTTTGCTGTGCTCCCAGTTTTGTTACTAACTTGATACATCTTCCCATTACCATTATTGCTATTTTTAATTCAACTGAAAAGGTGCAATAAAGCCTCAAACGCAACTGGCCAAGAGTTGTACTAAGAGCTACAGTGGCAAGAGAAAGTTTCATTGCTTCAGAAGGCTTTCATGAGAGAACAAGCCCTCGATGATTACGGAAGAGGCAGGGAGAAGGGACACTAAGAGGCAGGGAAACGGGACAATAAACGCCGCTCTGCCGCAGTTTTGCTGCAGGCCAGCAGGAGGCAAAGCTCCCTCCTTCAGGAGCAAACGGGAACCAGCCTCTACCATTTTGTCCTTTCACTCCTCACTTCTGTTCCTGGGTCTAACAACCAGGATCCCATTATCCGTCTGAGCTCCTGCTGAGAACTGCATTCATACTCTAGTGCAACTGCAGCCTGCCGCCAAAGGGATCCTAGGGCTGTTAATGTGGGAATAAAGTCACCATGCAGCACATGATGTTTAGAAATGTCTCCTGTAGCAAAAAGTGGAAGTTTCCTAGGTGCAAAGCTCACTAATCTCTCTGGAGCCCCTCTGTCTGCCAACCTTTTGGGAAACCTACCTGTTTCCCAGCTGAATACCGCTCAGCGTAGTTGTTCCATCTCTGCTCACAAACAACCTCAGGTTACTGTCTGCACACAGAAAAGGAAGACAGACATCAAAATCCAGAACTACTGAGGCTGCCAGGAACTCCCCTCCCAGACACACCAGCAGCATAGAACAACTGTGTCTCAGCAGATGCACATCCACACTTTCTGGTGGTGTTCCCAGAGTCATCGAGCCCCTGGGAACTCATTTCCTTGCTCCAAAAGGGAGCCTCCACAACATGAAGCTTTGGAGGAATAAAGGCAGATATATTAGTTCAGTCATATTCCTCCAGCTGCCTCTTTCAAGGCAATTCCATTGATGCAAGTTCTTGGTCAGCTTATACACATCTGAACAAATGAGATGTGGGGCCTCACAGTGCTTTTGTAGAGTTGCTGGAGGAGAAACTCAGCCTGTTCTGCTGGTGAGAGGCAGTTGCATTCAGTCTAGTTTTAACCCATGCTGAGTGAGGTGTAAATCCTCATATGATAAGAGTGCTACCTTGTGCAACAATTTAAGGTGATTAATGGTAAATTAACAAAGCACAGATAACAAGCTAGGCTAAAGTTTAAAATTTAACAGAAAACCTCAGATAAAACAGTCAGATTAAAGACTGATTTATATGCTAAACTGGAAAATGAAAGTGAAAACAAATGCAGTTATATTACTAGTTTTCTCCTAACAGATGCTGTGACTGCAATGGAGAAAACCCCTTCTTAAGTGCTTGGACAGACCTGATCACCAGCACATGGTAACTCATGTTTCTGTAGAGATGTGCTGTTTCCCCTCCAGTTGTGCTCTCCTCTTTTGATAAATATCCTTGGGCTGACCCTGGATGAGGGCCACTAGAGCACTGCAGACAGCTGATGCAACTGATTTCCAGTGTGTTGAGAATCAGTATTTTTCCTCTCTCTCCCTGCTTGTTTGAGCTACTATTCAATCTCTGCTGTCACGTGTGGAACAGCAGCAAGTGCTATCTGTAAATGCATGTGCAGCTCTCAAACCCACATGGTTTATCTACCACAGAAACACCCAGCAAGCTCTGAAAGCAAATAGCTGTCAAAAGGAGAAGGGAACCCATGGCAGACCAGATCTGACTGTAAAAACGCTTGGCAGCCTTGCAAAAGGAACAGCCCAGACAACCCCTCTTCTCCTCTCACCTTCAGTATTGCTGACATCTGTGAAGTCCTGACTCTGCATTATTTTCTCCACTATATCATCAGCATCAATCCTGGTGTCATCCACTCGGGTTGGGTGACTCTCCATTGAATCCTTTTTCCTCCTGATGAGAGCAAAAACTTACTCAGCTTTCCAACACACAGACTTCTATACACTGTCCTGCTTCTCTTGGCCTCCTCAGTGGCTACAATCCGATCCACTGCTGCCAGAAGACAAAAGGTGCAGGTTCTGCCTCTCCTCCCCCGAGAAAGGTCTTTGCTCCACAGTTACTCACCGGGAGGGTCTGTCCAGCAGCAGGGGTGGTCTGGGGGGGCGAGGTGGCTTCTCCAGTTTGTGGTCCCTCTCCCCATCAGGACACTCCACGGTCATGCTGAGCCCCCCGGACGCGCTGCTGCTGGTGGACGTGTTGCGGCGGTGCGTCAAGTCCGACATGCTGGAGGAGCGGGAGTGCTCCGTGCTGTAACCTGCCAACACACAGGGATTACAAACCACCTCTGCTCCCCGTCCTGCAGCACAGCAAACAGGCAGGGCAGCTTCACAGCAGCAGTTCTGCTCCTGCACACAGAGGTTTTGACAACTATGAGCTCATCCGCGGAGACTAAGAGGAGGCTGTTATTACAGAGCTGGGTGAGAGAGATGGCTGCAAATCACTCTCACAGGAGCTCGTTGCAGGAAAGAAAAGGGATGTGGCCAGTGCTGGCAGAACTGTGTGGATCAAGGGTTACCAGAGATCTTGGACTGCTGGCTGGCGTAGCTCGAGTTCCGCGAGTGCCCTGAGTGGAAAACTTCCTCTGGGCTGGACAGGTTCTGATCTGGCTCTTCTGGGACACCTGCCAAGGAACAAGAGGACACTGCTTACACCATCACCAAGCCAGCACACGGTGCACTGATCAGCTGGGAGTGGAGGCTGATCTTGGGATGACAGATCAAGGAAAGGGCAAGTCTGCTGGTAGAGCCCTGCTCTACAGGCCAGCACAGGGCTTAAAAACACCCAGGGAGTAGGGAAGACCACAGTGAGCTTCTCTATCGAGTTTATCACTATTTCTATCCAGCACGTGAATTTACAAACATCTCTGGCAGCTTGTAGCATCCAGAAGGACAAGAAGTGTCTGAAACTATCCATGGTTAAAAGCATCAAGCTAAGACCAGGAAAGCATCAGATGGCCACTGGCAGTAAAGTATTACAACCTCTGTTTGGGTGCTTCTGTTACTACCTTTCCCTTTCTATGTGAGAGAGCCTGTACTATTTAAATAATCTCCGAATTTGATCCAGACATTTCAGCAAAACCTCTGTTCCTCTGCTAGCCCTGCTTGTCTCTCTTGCAGGACGCTTATCCAGGAGTGCACAAATGTAACACATTAGCCAGCTTTTTAAGAACACCACTTGCACCATGTGCTCTGTCACTGAGGTGATGAGACTCGAGTGCTATTTTGGTGCAGTGTATCTGCCTGCACAATTGGAATGTGCTGGGAAGGAAAAAACTGATGTGAAAATGCAGTGCCCTTGAAAATGCGCTCATACAGAAGCCAAAGAACTGCATCAGCAGCTGGAACAAGGCCACTAGACCTTAAACCAACCTCTAAAACCTTCAGAGGAACTTTTCTAGAAGATAAGTCTGAGCAACAGAATAGCTGAGTGCAGAACAATGGTAAGTGTCATTGAACACAGTGGCAAGCAGGGATGAGTGCAGTGCATGAATTATTAACTCCTCAGCAAAAAGAACAAATTGCTTTATCTCCACTAACAGAAATATGCATGTGCCAAATATTCAACCTTCCTCTCCTCAATTACACTTAGATGGCTTTGTTATTCTCAATATTCTTAATGAACAATCTGGTTGAGGATGGGTGTGGGAACACATGAATAATTAAAGAGTTTCTGTGCTTTCAACTGCTGGGAAAAACAAAGGAGTGTCCAGGCATTGCATGGCTCCAGGGTAGGCATTCAGACCTGAGCTGAGAATGGCAGTTCTTGGCTTGGTCTGGCGCAGGGAGCCAATGGTGGAGGAGCTGCTGCTGCTGGTGGTTCCCTCGCCCTTGCAGGTCAGCTGCAGGGTGGAGTCCTGCCCCGGGATGGTGATGGATTTGGCAGTGGAAGGAGGCCTGTAATGAGAAGGGAAGGAGGTTACAGACTGCCAGGCAGGGAGCAGGCATCATTCTGCCTATCCCACCCTTCTTGGCAGGGGGAAGCTGGCAGCCCTCTAAACAGCAGCTCAAATGGGATGGGAGGGTTTTGTTTTCCTATGTGCAAGACTGGTGTCTTCCCTACCTTGGACTGCATTACAAGAAAAATCAAGTTTTTGAGGTAAATTAAGGCAAAAAAATTCATTCATTTATACAGGACAACAGGCTCAGAACTTGCACTGTCCTCCAGGACACCATCCAGAGCTGCCCTTTCCCCCCCAACATGTGTCCAGCTGGCTTCACAAACAGGAACCAGTTTGCTGTTGTCCCACTCTCAAGTCCAGCTTCCTTTCTGTTACACCTCTTTGGCCAAAATGAAACCTTTTATCCCAGCAACCCTGTCCCGCTATGAGAGCACTTTTACAAGAATCAAACAACCTTTCCCCTCTTTAACTATTAAACTCCTTTTCAGTGAAATCAAAGTGTTTTTCCAGCTGTCATAATTATTTTTCTGGTTATTCCGCAAGCTCGCAACATCCCTTTGTAAATGCTGACTGCACGGCAGAGCTGTGAGTGCCTGGAGCCCCCTCCCTTCCTCCAGAAGTGCTTTTGGGTGGAAGCCACAGCATGTGCAGCGTGGCAAAGTGAATATTCCTGCTGGAGCCCTAACCTCCCTGTAGCCTCAAATCTGAACTGGAACTAATGGATTGTATCATGGTTTTTAAGTGAGGAGTGAGAAATAAAAACTTTTATTTGTCTCATGCAGAGCTGTGAGGGAAGATGTTACATGAGAGGGTACCTTTGCAGTATTTTGGGAGAGAGAATATTTAACGTGGGCAGCTGAATGGCTACAAAGCTTCCAGGAAATTCACAGCATGCCCTCACCAGGAAAAAACCCTCCCTAATCACGTTATCAGTGATTTGCATGCACCCAGGTGCTCTGGGGACTTTGCTTCACAGGTTTTTAAGGCTTTTACAACCTTAAGCAAGCAAACTGTTCTTGCACCAGCAGCTGTGGGAGCAGCCCCTCGGTCTGTCAGCTGAGCTGCTCTGCCCCTTCCAGCAACCCCAGCAAGAGAAGGTTCATGGAGTGCTGCACAAAATCAGTGCTTGGAAGTGATTTCCCAGCACAGTTTAATTCCTGCCTAACCCTCTAATGAGTGTCATTTACCAGAAGTTCTACTGATCAAGGACTATTCCACATGCAAAGCTTCTATTTTTAGATATTTGCACATCATCAACATAAAAGGGAAAAGTGGGAATGACTGCAAAAATCCTTTAACAAAATTAGGAGGTTTGACTTTCAGACTGAACCTACTTACATTAAATGGATATTTATATCCTGTTCTGTGTAATTTTCAGGCACTCTAACAGTGGGACTTGCTTCCATTGCAAAGGAGTAACAGGTATTTTGTCAGGCATTATTACCAGACATCCTAGTACCCTAGACTTAAAACATCTGTTACTACTATAAAGTTATGGTTTAAGATATTCAAAACTTCTTTATTACACTTCCTTCTGAAGCAGAAATTCTTCAGAATCAGATTACATTGATTTTGGGTTTAATAATGTCAGAAAATGCTGCAGCACTATGAAAAGCCACTCACAAAACAAACCTACCAAAAATTATGCAGCATTTTAAACAAGAATTTGAGCTAATTTGTACACTTTAGGCTAGCTCCTAAAATTAGACCTTTTAGCCCAGAATACAACTGCTACAAGAGTCAGCCTCAAGGTAAAGCTTTCTTCTCTCATACTATTGGGAGGCAACATGGAATATTCCTTTGGGCACGTGGTAGCCCTGCTGTGTAGTCACACACCTTCCAGCACACCACAGCAGGGCTGGGATTGTGATGCTGCACTGTGGTGTGAGGGAAGATGTGGCCAGGATATTTCTTAGTTGATTCACCACCAACTCTTTAAGCAGCAAAACTGCTCCACAGCCTAACTGTACTTATCCTTTCCTATCATTATGCATTAAAAAACCCCCACATTACTGCAATTTCTCTGCTAATTAATACAAGTTGTGAGCCCCGTAGAAAAAAAAATAAAATGATTCAGCCTTGAAGTATTTTTGTTGCTGTTTCAATCTGAGATCTTTATCCCCCATAATATGTGCTGAAGCGTGTCCACTTCCAAGATTGTTTTCTTTATTGACCTTCCTCCTCTTGGAGGTCAGTGAAACCAACCCCAGAGCCATGAGAAATTCTATCCTTCAGGCAAAACATGAAGTTTGTCATCAAAATCTACTGCTTTCCAAAACCTAAGTTGCACCAGCAGGGAAAATACTGTGCACAGCAATAATCAAGCTGGGAAAGCCAGAGCAGAGAACAAAACCAATTAACAGCACACTGGCTATACTTTTCTGGCTCATTCAACCAGTTTTACTGTACTTCCCAATATCAAGGGCAACCTTTGCCCTCTCTTCATCCATTTTAGTGTCTGCCCAGAATGGGGTACACCCAGGAACTCACGTTTTGAAGCAGGGGTCCCCAGAGAGCAGGGACATTCCAATCGTGACCTAGAGAGGGGACACAAGGCACATCATAAGCCATGCTGCACTGAGCTCCTCACTTCACAACAGCCAGAAAGTCAAGGGCTAGGTGTAAAGATCAGCAAGATCTAGCTCCTTTCCCAAGGAAATCAGCTTCAGGGATTTAGCAAGGTATTTCCCTCCCTGCCCCAAATCCCTGGCATCAGTAACTCCCAGTGGCAGTGGCTCAGCAGGACACCAGCCAGGCCACGCTGACAATGCCTCGTAACCTTTTCCCTGCCTCCCGTTCCTGCTTTCTTTGTTAAGGGTCACTGCTTGGCCAAATCAATACCAAATTATCAAAGGGCAGCTCTGATAATGGGAAGCTTCCCAAATCAGTCTAGCAGCACAAAGTCAAAATCCTGTCTCTGTACATAACAGGACCTTCTCTCAGGCCTGGCACTGCACTCTGATCTTCCCAAAGTCCTAAGTAGGATTTCTACTGTGTAAATCCTAGCTGTTGTACCTTTAGGATGGAGTTGTCCTGTCGGGTGTTCTTAGTATCATATCCTTCCAGCAAGCAGCAACGGACAGTGGATCCAGAGCCCGCAAATTCTGCCAGATTTAGATCAGCAAAGCCCAGCTGTAGCCAAGAAAACATTGGAGGGGAAGGTGAGAGAACCGAAGTTACTCCATAAAGGGATACACAGTGTCACACAGATCAAAGGGAGAGTGCACATCCGTGAGCAAGGGCAGAAACAGGAGCCAGGACACAGAGTGGTGGCTGTCAAGATTCCCTGCTCTTGAGGATGGACAGGGTCACAATCCTAATCCCAAGGCAGATGGACACTTGGAGGCCTTCAGGAAGCCAAGCCCACATGGAGGAAGGGTGTACAGTAGTGGTGGTGGCCAGGACAGTGTTAACCAGCCTGCAGCCATTGCATAACCAAGGACATGGAAGGCACTAGGTCAACGATGTGGAAAAAACAGAATCACACATACACAAACATAATAAGGCACTCTTTGTATTGGGCCATCCCAGAATGCAGTGGAGCATGTGAACCAGGAGATGAAAGGATATTGTTACAGGTGAAAGTGACACCATCCTGAAAAAACAACTGAGACTTTGGGCACAGGGAGCTGAGCCATGTGGCACTGCCTGGGCCTCACCCCTCAGAGGAGCACTGCTCCTCAACACTGCTAAGGTTTAATGAGCAAGGAGTATGTTTGGCAGGCAGAGGGGAAGAGAAATATTTGGAGAGATTTAGTTGTGAGCGCTCTAAACCTTCTCTAACAAATGGGAAGCAAACAGGGAAGGTGACAAAGCTGAAGATCACAGGTATTTTCAAGAAGGGCACTGATCCCTCCAGAGTAAATAAAAACACAATGAAGAGCACCTTTGTTTTCCTGCCCTAATCCCTGGTGTATTAACACAACGTCTCAAAGAAAAGGTTATAGCTTCTTTTATGCACAGCTTTACGAACAGAAGGCAGTTGTGTCTCATCTCATCTGATCAGGAGGACGTGCTGTACTCCGTATTTGGCCAAAACATCCAGGCGGGGAGTGTCTGCATCACATCAACAACAGGTCAGCTCCCAGGAGAACAGGGAGCACAGGTGGGGCAGCAGCAGGTCATTCTGTGCTCTGCAGCACATCCCTTCTGCCCTGCTGTCGACAGCTGGGTGGCACAACTGAATGGAGAGTCCCAACAGTAGCATCATACTAAGGAATTGTGGTGCCTCTGTCAGCTGAGGAAGCTGATAGATAGTCACAGCACAAAACAGTCACTGCCAGAGGAACCCTGGCTCCCACTGCCCCAAGTCAAGAGTCTAAACCACAGTCTGCTCAAGATATATGATTGAGGGGGAAGCAGCAGCAAGATTAATATAGCTGCTTCCTTCATCCCATTCTCAAAGGGGAACTTCTCATGGCAAATGAAAAAAAAAGTAGGATAGAGAGGGAACCTTTTATCAGCAAAATAAGAAGGAAAAAAATAACCTTTCATCCTCTCTTCTCACTTCTTAAGAATTCCATTTAATGCAAGTGTTTCTTCAGCCCTTGCTGCAGAAATTTCTCTGTCTCTTCTAGCCAAGGGCTATGCTGTTTGCTAATTATTCACCGGTAAGGAAAAAAACCAGTGAATTTTTATCTCTTAAACAGAACAGAGGAAAGCCACAGAGGGAGATGCAATCCATCACTGTGACAAAGACACAGCACCACCACATTAGGAGAACAGCATGGCACAGGGGTGGCCTAGACCCAGATCCCTCTTCCTCCACCACAGCACTAAATTCTGAGAGGAGATCGACACTGGAGCACAGAGTGTGGGAGAACCCCCCAGCAACCCACACGGTATGCTGAGGTCAGAAGCTCTTTCAGGAAGCAGACTCCCAGTATATAGAGGAAAGATCCCTTAACAAAAGGATGTTTTCAGATATAACCTTTCAGAATAGTTTCCTCAGTTTTCCAGCCAGCTGATGGTGTTTCTTCCAGCTCAGGGAAAGAGTTTCCGCTTTATCAGTCCTTCCTGTTGTCTTCTGCTCTGTCACCCCTGACACCGAGGTGACAATCACGTCAAACCCAAAGGTGTGCAACTCACTGGAAACTCTGCCTGGAGCACAAACAGCCCCATCACCCTCAGTTCCTGCTGACAGGGGACCAGGTACAGAAGGCATTCATAAGTTTTGTTTTCCTCTGCATCTGCTGCCATGACTGGAGAAGTTCTCAACTGAATTAGGATAGTTTAAAAAGGTAGGTACTCATGGTGTAAAATGGGAAAATAGTTGCATGGACATGCACCACAGACTTCTGCTAGAAACATCAGGAAGCCCAAATCAGTTGGGTCACGAGGACCTGCCTGGAACAAGCCTGGTCCACAGGGCAAGACTGCAATCACTCTGTCTGGTGTGGCAACTCTCATTTCTGAGCTGCTTCAGATCATCTTCGTGGAGAACATGTCTGTCTTCTTCACAGGAGACCAAGCAAGATGCCAGCCCAAGAGATGACAAGTACTTGAGATTTGGTCTCCAATTCTGGGCTGGAGAAAGTCAGTCTCTTTTAAATGTCACTAAACACAACTGGAGACTGAGTGAAAAGGAAGTAGGTTAGAACATGACCTGAATAAGCTCTCCAGGTTAACTCCACCATAGAAATGTGCCTTCAGGCTTCCTTTAATTCTGCCTTTCCAAATCCTGTTAAACACTTGAGGATGGACATTGCAGGAGGCATAGGCTGATGCATTTATTGTCTCTTCCTCCAGCCATGCTGCTCGCCCTGGCATGCAGCTCTGCAGAATGAATAACCTCCCCAGAGTGTGAATTTAGTGAAAGAGAAACTGATGGCCCTAGAGACCATGTCCTAATTAGCAACAAAAAAGGAATGATGTGGACAGCCACACTGCCTTCTCCCACCTGGCACAGCAGAACACAGGAGCTAGTGCAGTACACCCTTCACAGCCAGTTGCCTCCATGGCCTCAGAATGGATATTGATGAGAAGGAATTCTTACATGGCTGTGCGTGACCAGAGCATCTGTTTATTAGAAACCAGCAGCAGTGACTCATTTTCAAACAAACATGATTTCGGGCACTGTGTGAGCTCAGCTTCCAAGCCAACATTGTCTCTTGATCCAGGCACAGGGAGGAGAAGGGGGTGGCCCATTGTCTGTCCCACAGCACAGGCAAGAAAATGTGGGGAAGAGAAACCAGGACTAAGATCCCTGCTGATCCATTTGGCTTTTGCTTCGGTGTCTCCTGCTTTGGCAGGCAGTGATTTCTGCTGTGGGCTCCTTCCTGCACTCCTGAGGCAGTGAGGTGCCTGCCCAAGCCCCAGCTGGCTGCTGTGCTCTGGAGAACAGAACTGGAGTCTGTTTCTTTATTAGAGACATGCTGCCAGAAGCCAGAGAGTTCACATCTGACTCAGAACTTCCCCAAAGTTTGAGGACATACAGATCATCTCTCCAACCCCCATCTCAAATCCACATCCAGTACAGTCTGGATCCTGTCCCAGAAAGTCGTGTTTTTTGGGAAATCTCTTAGCTCAGACTTAAACTAAGAACTAATGAGCATCTCTCTAGATTGGTCCACTCAGCAGCCACTGGTTTCTAATGGGTGTAGAGCCCTAACAGGAGACAGGACCATCATCACTCTGCTACATTTGCCCTTTCTGTGCTCTTACCTTTGAGTAGGTTTTTCCGCCCTTCAGCTCCTATATTGGGAGACAAAACAAACAGGAAAAGCAGCTATTATACGTGCTGGGACAACAGGGGGAAAGTCATTACTTAGTCCTGGAATCTGCTCTCAGGATTCACAAGCCTCTCTCTCAAGGGTTACCACCACCTTGGTTGGTCCCATCCTCCATCAAGGACTCTTCTTGGAGAGGGAGGCTCTGTTCCTGCACATCCTGTCCCAAACAATCTTTCCTTCCCACCACAGTCCACACAACCTTTCATGCTGCCAAAAAGCAGCCAGTAGCCAACTGCCAACACGTTACTGGTGGTACTACCTGGCAGAAGCAAAGCGGGATGCTCACCTTACGGACAGACACTCGGCAGATGCAGGGGTCCAGGAGTCCCGTGGCAGGGTTGGCACTCATTTTACACACAAAGGTGAATTTCTTTTTCCAGCGGACACAGTTTTCCTGAACTTCCTCTCTATGAGAATGGAAAAAAAAAAAATTTCAAATACAGGTACAAAGCCAAATCAAGATCAGCTATTAAGTAAAGAGCCTCTGCAACAGCTTGGTTCACCTGAAACTGTACCACACAAAGGTGTTAAGTTAGCATCAAGCTTTTCACTAGTCAATACAGGTAAAATCTACGCAGGTTACAGAAATACTTATCATCTCATCAACAGAATTTGCCTTTAAAACTCTCACAAGCTCTCTGACATTTCCTGCTCAGCCGGTTTAGCTCATTCACCATCCGGCCTGGATGGAGCAAATCTCCATACCCAAACTGGGCTGAAGGTTCACAAGCTTATCTCCCTCCAGCATGTCTGTTTGTACAGCCTCTGCACAGAAAATGTGCTGTGTGTCCTGGATGGCCTGTCCTTCCCTGCTTCTCAGGCTGGGACTAAGCCAGTGATGATGGCCAGCTCGAAGGAGGACAAAAACACACGTGGTAATGCTCGTGGTGCAGGCAGACAGGGCCACACCAAGCAAACACTGCACTTCAAATCCTGCAGGGGTTCAGCCAGGGAAGAGGTGGTTTTGCTTGCACAGCTTCTGAGCAGACCATCCTGGTCTCCAGAGTGAGTGGAGAAGCACATGGCTCTGGCATAGCCTGAGCCTGCAGGAGGAAGAGAAGAAGCCTTCCTGAGTGCAGGAATCACTTCAGGTACAGCTCTGGCTTCTGCACAGCCCTCAGGGGAAGCTGGATTTCACCTTTCCAAGGAGGCTGGTTCAAAGGAGCCTGGAAACAAGGTGTGTGGGTCCTTCCACGGGGCTCTGGTTTCCTACGGAGCCTCTGCAGGACCTGATCCGTTTATGGCTCAGAGCTTGGCCCTCAGCCAGTTCAGTTCTCAAAGTAATGAGGCCAGAGGGAGGAAGGGAAGGCACTGCTGACAGCTGTGAGCAAGCAAGTTTGACTCTTATCTCTCCTCCTAGCACAGGACAAAGGGGCAAGGGCAGCTGATAAACTGTTTGCTTTAGCAGGGAAAGGGAGGCTTCCCAGCATCTGACCCAGGCATGGTGTAAGCCAAATGGATTGGTGGCAAAGGGGAGAATGCTCAGCCTTGGTAGTGTCTCAACTCATTCTGGGAAGGAAGGGGAGGAAGCTGAGGCTCACACTGCCATTAGGGCAACCTCGAGGTGAGCCCAATGAGACAGATCCAGATCCAGGGACTCAATCCTGAGCCAGGAGGTCTTAACTATTCCTCCAAGGCATTGGAGGGACCAAATGTGCCAGCCAAGGCAGACACAGAGAGCAGAAAAGGAGTAGCTGACAAACAACTGGAAACCTGTAATCCTCTGTAATGCAGATAAAGGCTGATCATCCCCGTTTAAAAGAAGAGAAAACAGAAGGCAACAATTCCTTCAAGGCAGAGAACTTAAAGCCCTTCCAGACAACTCAGGCTCACTACTGAAGTCAGTAAAAAGTGAAATATCTAAGGGCCAAAAATACCTTTGAATCTGGAATTATTAATTCAAGATGAGATCTGGTTCTCATTACTCCACTCAACTCACCCCAGCTCTGTCAGACAGGAGAAGAAACACATCCAGAGGGAT
Organism: Daphoenositta chrysoptera; assembly: GCA_013397915.1. NCBI lineage: Eukaryota > Metazoa > Chordata > Aves > Passeriformes > Daphoenositta > Daphoenositta chrysoptera. The sequence goes on from VZRO01002997.1 coordinate 91,065, forward strand.
TAAAAAGGTTTTACCTATCATAAAATATTCACCATGCCAGCCAAATTAGGCACGTGACATTTCAAATATGGGTACCTTAAAACTGACTCAATAATAGGCATCTTAAATGACCTAAAGGAAGGAAAAACTCAAGAAACAGATGAGAAAAGGTATGCAACAGAATGGAAAACCACCTGTGAACACATGCTTCAGGAACACAAGGCAGGTACAGGGAGATGCTGGAAACACTGAACATTTTAGCAGCATTAGTCATCTTTGAAAAGGAACTGCTATTTTCTAGAAAGCAAGGTTAATGCTAAAGCTACTACTGACACCAGAGCTCCAAGGGAATGCTGGAAGGCAGCTACAAGTGAAAGATGTTCAGTCAGACAGCAGCACACTGGTGCACACCTTGTTCCCAGTCCTGGTGAGAGCTTTAACTCCTGCCAGACGAGAGCATTCATAGGACTCAGCTCCAGCTCCCAGATCTCAGAGCACATGCCTGGCTCCCACAGCTGCAGGAACATCAGTGGGATCAAGGGCTGCACCAGTATGCAAGTTTTCTTACTCAGGAGTTCTTGCTCGTTTTACAATGCAGCCATGATTAAGCATCTGCTGGATGCTAAGTCCAATGAAAGCTAATTACTTCAAAACGTGGTAAAAAGTACTGATTAGCAATAAAGAGCTCCATAGCTAATTTGCCTTTAGCGTAAGCTCCTCTAACAGACATTCTGCTTCTTATTAAGGATGTACATTAGCTTCCCAGAACTGCTGTAGATACCACACAGTGCAAGGGATTAGGAAAAGGATTTGGGGGTGTTATGTGACCCAGAGCACTGTAATCATGAACCTGAGCTGCAGGTGCACACATAGCTTGGGGGTTTTATGTCTTTGAAACAGTCTGCACAGGGCAAGAAGGAGTTTGTAAGACAAAATCCAGAGCTGCTTTCCAGTCACAAGTTTCAATCATTCAATAATGAATTTCAACTTTTTTTTTTTTTTTAACTTTTAAGGGTGGGGCCTGGGTCTGTATCATTAGACAAGCAAACAACAGCTCTATTGTCTCAAACGGAACTCTAAAAAATTAGTTCCACATTTCCAAAAGATGGCAAGTGGAGAAGCAATGGGCTTTGCCTATCCACCTCCCTTCAAGCTATCGTTAGGCTGGTAATTAGAGAACACTAAAATAGGGACAAAAAGAAGGAGAACTCAGATGATGAGCAGTTTTGTATTTAGCCCTGGAATATTCTCTGATGTACAATTAGGAACCATCATACAGAAACAAAAAACACCCAAGAAGCATGGTGAGGGCTGCACTGAGAGGCGTTTTCTTCCATCCTAATCACAAGGCAACTAAAAGTGAAGCAGAAACAAACAGCTTAAAACCAGAAGTGTCTAATTTTAAGTTTTACTCTTTATTTGGAAAACCAGAAATAGTTCAGACCAATGCCAGGTCTAGGTGCCAATTCAACGGGTCTTCAGAAGTTTTATTTTAAAAAAGCTGTCTGTATGATTTTGCAAAAAGACTCCCAGAAGGTTGAATCCCTGCCAAGCTAAGCTTTGCCCTCTTCTGACTTCAGACTTATTCAAAGCTGTGTAATTACTCTTTCCAGACCTAAATATACCTCCTCAGAATAAACCAGTGCAATCCTGTGGCAGCTTTTGTGAAAAGTGGAGTTTTGGAAAGAGCTTTGTGAGGTCTTCTAATCCTGGAGCTGCTCATCTACCTCCAGCTCGAGGAACAGTTTTCTGCATTCCTCATCCACCATCCTACCCCTCAAGGGAAGATTTACCAGAAAAAGAGCAGCTGGAAGATGCTTCACCATGGAGAATTCAAGTAATAGGAAGGATGCACAGCAGGGACCCACTGCTTTACCTGCATTTGGAGAGGCAGCAGTGAACTCAGGGAAGCCTCCAAGGCCACTCTGGGTTCAGATCTCACACACAGCTCTGGAGACAGGCAGATAAACACACAACAAACAGACCTTAAAGAAGAACTGTTTTCCAACTGTGATTTTAGTGCCACGGACAGACTAGCACTGTTATAGAAAGCCACAAGGCTCACTCTGAATGCAAGTTCGTAAAGCAAACACTTCTAGAAAAAGGCCACGTATACAATCCATGCTATCTTGGGCTACTGTGAACCTCTCTCCCACATGAAAACCCAGCTAATGAAACACTAGAGCAGAGATTAAAACTTCTATTTACAGACTCAGAGCCGGGTTGTGGGTATCAACCTTCCAACACACCACCTGCTGAAACACTTTTGCCTTGCTGAAGCATTTAGAAAAGCAGATGTTTCAATCTTACTTTATGGCAGTTGTCATACATAAGACAGTCTGTCATAAAAAGGCCACAGCCTTACTGGAAGGGCTGCAGCAAGAAAAAATAGCTTTTAATGTCAAACGTTTCAGTAGAGCAATGTGTCTCAGTCTGATGTTTCATGCATGGGGGCAAATGTGGGAAAACCTCAGGCTCAATGGGACAGTATAGAGATAAGCACACACAAAGAGCTTCTTATTCAGATTTACCCCTCCTCCTTACACAGAGGGGAAAGGTAAGCTTTCCTATTTCTGATGCTCAGTCCACATGCTCATTGTCCCCCCTCTGACATGTGGATCTGTGTCAGAGCCTTCAAGCAGAACTAATCCCCCTCGCAGCAGACCTAGTCCTCTGCACCCTCCTCCCTGGTTCACCACTGCAGCAGGAGCAGCAGCATCTTATCTGATAAGGCACAGAAGAGATAACACCATTTTAAAGAGGCTGCCGAGCCAACTCCCAGCTCAGATCCTTTTAAGTGCAATGAAAAACAGCCCTTCAAGGGGCCCTGACACGAACCAGCAGTGGGTCTTTCGGGGAGTAAGGGAACACAACCTCTGCAATGCAGGTACAATCCCCTCAATCACAGAGGGGGATAAAGAAACAAAAAATCACGTTATTTCAGCAGATTGCACCTGAAAGGCATCTTTTACACCATTTCTTTACACAGCTCTGCTTTCATCTGCAGAGACACTGTTAAACAGTCTCGTCTAATCCCCAGCCCTTCCAATGGCTGAATTAGAGCAGAATCACTGACACTCCTTTAGCTTGACAAAGCCTGGAACAATCCTGCATTTTGCTCCAGAGAAGACAGTTACTATTTCAACCAGGTTTTCTAGTGCAAAGCTGTAGGAGAGACCTTTGGTAAGGGAAAGGAAAAATCCCTGAAAAGCCTGTTTAGAAATTGACTTTCTACGATGCTCAGGAAACCGTATTCACACCCCGGCATTCACAGCACACCAAAATATATCCCATCCTACTGACACAGCAGGTCCTGCTCCAAACAATGCCTAATCACTGCCTATAAAACACAGGAATTACAAAAGTGGCTGAACATACATATGTAATACAAAGCAAGTCCTCATTTAAGCCATTAGCTGGTTTAGATTTACAATCCAGAACCTGCAGGTATCTCCAAATAATGGGCTTAGGACAGGGCACTTCACTTCAGTGTACACATTATTAAAGAAAAATGCAGCTCTGAGGCTTTGCCACCCAGATGCCTGGCAAGGAAAAGGAGAGAAATCCACTGTGGGCAGGATGCACTGTGGGCAGACAGCACAGGAACAGGTCACATCAGTAAAGCTTAGGGCTGACATGATCTGTTTTATTTTGTTGTCAAGCTCATGGAGGCCAAACACAGGTAGGAAAGCAGAAACAAACACGATGCAGCAATAGGTACTGGGAAGCTCAGTGGAAACATATCCCAGGAATGAGAAGTGACACACCATATCCCTAGGGGAACAACACACAGAATCATAAAAACCAGCTGGATACACAACGCATGAAATCCTAGTTTAACCTGGAGGTGGACATATGCAAGTTTACACAGAGGGGTTTTGCTCAGGTCTTCCCTGAGCAGAGGCAGTGCAAGGGCTGCAGGGAACTCCCAACAATAAAGTTACTCTGCTGTGCCTGAGCTGACATCACTGGCCAGAACAACTGCCAACCCAAGGAGCTGGACGTCTCCCCCTCTGCAAACAACCCTGTATTCTCCAGCTGACAAGTGCTAGTTGTTGTTCAGTAGACATGAGCAGTTATGATGGAAAAATGGCTCAGAGACAGATGATGCAGACTGTGTTACTGAGAGAACTAAGCAAGCCTTTGTCATTTGAAACAAGTCTTACTTGGATGTTTCACTGCAAGTGTTTTAAACAAGGGTTCAGCATTAAGGTCACTGCATCTACCACCTACTCGCAAAATTAACTTTTGAACTCCCAGCAAACCCATTCCAATGGCTCATGGTGAAGGATACCTACCCACACCTCCCTTGTGGCATCATTTTACGCCTGTTTAGTCCTTCATTTGCAGTGATATGTAAAGGCTGTCTAAATGCTAAACGTGTACACCAATGCTTTTAGAACGAAGCAATCGCACAACCCAGCGTTTTTCAGGGGGAACAAGGCAAGCTCTAAAACTTCTGTAGGGCTTCACCTGCTGTCTCAGTTTTACCTCACAGCCAGAGATGGACATACATCCACTCCTGCTGTTCACTGGCAACTGGGGAGGTGGGGAAGGAAGAGTAGGGGAAAGTCAGCTCAGGAAACCAGATTCCATTTACGCAGTTAAGAGCACAGTCTGCTTAATCCCTACTTGACTGGACATGAGACAAATACAGGAAAAAGGATTAATGGCAATTGTAAAGGAAAAAAAAAAAGCTAATGGAAGAAACTTCAGTCACAACGGAGAAACCAAGGTAAGGAACAGTCAAGGCAGCTTCACTGGGGGACAGGGGACAATCATGACAGCACTAAGTATGTGAAAGGCAGCTGAGGAAAGAACTGGAGCAAAAACAATGAGGTGAGCATGAAATAAAAACAGGATTCAAAGAATGATTTAGAAATCGTCCTTAGGAGTAAACTGGTATATAGCAGGCAAGGTATTGACTTTTTATGGCTTTAACCTTATTTCCAGAAGAAGCCTATTTCTGTGAAGTACAGCTTTGGAACTGTGTGTTACAGTTCCCTCCAAGGCAGTGATCAATCTTGATAAAGGTCCACCAGTACAAGCCAGGGAGTGATAATCCCTCCTGGAGAAGTGGGGTGGCAGTCAGTCAGTCAGTCACCAGAACAAAACCTTCCAGCATCAGCATTCCTAGTTGTGTATTAACAGCTTCTTTGCAAGTAATTCAGTTAGGTCTGGACTCCAGTCACATGAACCTAGACATGTGTCTTTTGTAACATGAAATGCTGCACCTCATGCACTATGTCCTGTAGGCAAGAGCTTTCCAGAGCAGTGCATCCCATGTCCTCCAGACCACCTCACTGGGTAGCCAGGCTCTCCCGGACATTCAGGGCTTCTCAAACCGTTGGGGGTTATTCTAGGAGAAATATTTCCAACCATTTATTGTATCTAAATCTTAAAAGTATCAAGCTCCTCCTAACATGAACTATGTTAAAAATACTATGAGAAACGAAACAATGGAGGCTATTAAAAAAATCACATGCAGCTGGTGACCAAGTGCTACAGGACAAGCTGTATAAGGGAATAAAAATTGTGCCAAATGGAGAGAGTAAGTCACAGAAAAATGACCCTTTAGAACTTAAGCTATAGAACAAGTCAGATGAGTTTTGGAAGGGTATGCAAGGGTGGAGCAGGGAGAAGGCATGGGGAAACAATTCTAACAGACTTGGCTGCAAGCAGCAAGGGATGGGTACATGGCACTTGAGAGATGGGACATGCCCAGCAGAGCCACTGTGCTTTGAGGTATTTGTAATTTACATTGTCATCTTGAAGCAAAGAAGAAAAGCTGGACATCAGGAAAACAAGTCCAAGAAGGGAGTGTAACAGTAAATGCTGTGCAATACATCTATTGTTACACACTGTGCTGAAGGCAGACCAACCCAAAGCAACACATATCCAAGGACTTCTTGCCACATCTACAGAGCACAAGCTCTTTTTGGTCTGTGTCCAGGGATGTGTGCCAGCAGCAAAAACATCACAAGCAAAGAACCACCAACCCCTTAAGTGTAAAGAAAGGAATAACTGGACAGATGACTCAGTTACTAAAACACAAGTCTGTAATAATGTGCGTATTAACTGCCGAAAGACGCGTTAGCTTTTTTTGAACTCTCACCATGCTCTGAGTCACCACACCAACTCCTACTTCCATTGTTCCAACAGACTCTGTCGGAGCTGGGTTAGCCAAGAACGAGCCATGTGCCAGGCTGCCAAGCCCACCAGCAGTGCTTTCCTCCCATAGGCAAATCCAGAAGGATTTCACTTGCAGAAAAAGCCAGAGCAGGTCTGCCCTGCAGATTGCACTGCCCAGGTCAGCCACCAGCTCCCACACTCAGGCTGTTGTATGCCAGTGGTCCCTTCTCCAGCCTGGCTCACACCTATTGTTCCTCTTGCTTTGTGCTGCAGGAAACTGGGCTACCTTGCAGTTCACACCCACCACACTCTGAAGAACTTGTCTGAGTCTGGGCCTAAATACCTCTTAGATCTAATGTTCCACAACTACAACCACTGAACAATCAAATGTGCATAAAACAGGCATGAGGGCAACTTAACTAAGTTACCTCTTATGAGCTCTAACCTATGCCTCCCATCCATCCAGCCAGCCAGACTTACAGGGGGATGAAAAAACCCAAGCTGGGAGAATTCCCTGTTACTGGGGGATGGAAGGCACAGAAGGAGGGGTGTTGAGGCTCATTACCAACAATTGCACCGTAAACTCCAGTAAACAAAAATTAAAACAGGGTGAAAAAAATCCCAACTCTTCCAGGGTCTGTTGGCCCTTTGGACAAATCACAATTCAAATTTCCCCTGTGGTTCTAACAGATTGAGGAACTAAAGCTTCAGAAGATCCCAAAAACTTCAGAAAAACTCTAAGGTTTGCTCTGTACAGATGCTTACAAGATTAAGGTAGAATAATACACTAAATTTCCCAGTCAATACATGTTTCTGTATCACACTATGGCTTTTCTCAAAAGACTTTTCACTTCTGGTAGACCACAGATATAAAATGAAGACTTGCTGATTATCCGTTGCTGGTGTATTTATAACCTTTCTTCATCCCCTAAGTGTTAGCTGTCATTCTGAGAGATTCCAGATTTGCCTTCTGCTGACTAAATTTAAACTTCCAGTGAAGAAAGACAGAAACATAAACTCCACCAAGGAGAACTCTTATAATGTGCCCACCTCACAGGGCACAAGACATGGCTGTAACTCTGTACTGCAAGAAAGCTAGCTTTGAACAGAAGATGCTCTTATGAAGAAAAAGCTACTTATAAAGAAAAAAGCTACCTTTCAGAACCAAAAAAATCAACACTTGCCCCCCATGATGAGAAAAATCCAGACATGGGTCAACTTAATAGTCCAAGGCTTTGCTGGAATAGTAAATTTGGCAAATGAAAACTCAGAAGGGCATCAACACAAGACTAGGAATAACATTACTAACACAAGTGATGTGCAGAGACAAATGTTTTGCCTCTAAGGCAGATTTAGGGCATGTGAAGACATACTGATGCCAGAATAGTTAAGTGACTTTTTCTGCCAATATCAACCCTGTTTCAACCAGGAGAGTTTGCCAATGTAGCTGTACCAGAGAAGTCTACAGTGCAAATTAACCTGCACATGAGGCCAAGTTCATTTCTGGAATAATTTCATTAATACAGGATGATGTAACATCACTGCAATTTGGCTTGAACATGCTGAAGAGTCTTTCAGTAAATAAGCTGCCTGAAGTCAACCCTGGTGCTAAAAGTAGGTTTAGTTACCCAAGAGGTAACACCCAACCATGCTCAGACGTGTTTCTCTATGAGTCACTTCTATAGAATACATATTTACTCAAAACAAATACAACAGCCCAGGAGAAGGCCCTTTATATGTTAACAGCAGCTTTTTCATTCCAGGATCAACATAGGTGTTTTATGATAGCTCCTTTACAGAGGCACCATTCAGCACTACAAACCAGGTCACTGGTTTTACGGACAAGGTCCAAACACATTCTCCCTGAACCTATGTCCCTTCCATCAATATCTATCACTGCTGGTGTTTATCAGCAAAAGGGCCACTCAGCAGGAGAGGTTTGCAAATGAGAAGAGGCTGCTGAGCAAAGCTGGTTGACCCCTGACTCATCACTGTACTAAATCTGCCTCTCCCAGCTCTCCCTTCCCTTCTGCCCCAATTTCAGTGTCAGACCTGGTGATATGCTGGACTGACAGAGCCAGCAAGAGGGGAGAGAAAAGGGTTTGAGACACAGCAGTTAGAGCTGATTTTGCTCCTCTGGAGTCACAGCTGCAGACAAACACAATTCTCTAAGAACGACCAGTATCTCATGGTGCCGCTTGTCCTAATGAGAGAAAGGTAATTTCATAAGTTATGTATTGTTTAAAAGCAGAATATGGGAGAGCTCTGCATTTAGTGGCAGCAGTCAGTGCTGGTTAAGCCCTTGGGAGATGTCAGCACAGGATCCCACTGCAGGACCAGGTTTCTGAGGATCAGAGAGGCTTTACCTCCCCTGTGGCTGTCACCACAAGCTGTATTCAGACACGGTCCCTTGATTCTCCCCTGCTGAGAGCAAATGACATTGGAGATGTACTGCATCACTTCTAGAAGGAAAACAACATGCAGGTTTGTTTTGAAAGAACAGATGCACTTGCACTTACAGCAGGAAAAGTCATTGCTATAAACCTACATCAGATACAGACCTTAAAGAGAACAGGAGCCACAGTATGATCAGCTACTCCCTACACAGCACAGTGTTCAACAAAGCAGAAAGGCAGCAAATGACAGAAACAGTTGTAGGAAATACACTCCTCCACAGCACAGTTTCCCCTGCAGCAAAGAGCACTGCAGGCTACTTATGGTACAAAACAAGCAGCACGACACTTGAAAGAATTCAACATTTATGTAGATGCAATTGCCTGGTGTTACCAGAACAGGCCACTGACAGAAGCCAGGGAAAGCTTTCCTACAGAGGGGTTACTGCATAATTAATCTGTAACACAGGCAAGCAGACTACCTCTGCTCAGCCCTTAATGCTCAGTCTGGAAGCTGGGGCTGACTGGTTCCAGCAAGGCTGCCTAAGTGCAAATGGCACTGCTCCATTTCGGAGCAACGGAGCATTAACGGCTCTGGAAAAATTGCTGAATTATAAATATCCCACATGCCTCCGTCATATTCTCTGACATGTAGGCACAGCCTAAGAGAGGATGGGAAGAACGGGCACTAGCAGGAGAGATAAGCATGATGGAAACACAAGCTAACTGGAAACCCTCTCCTCAACCTACACAGATGCAAACAAAAACCCACTGAAAACCACGATGCCACACCCAACCTCACCTTTGCTGTCTCAAGTATGGATAAAGCCTCAAAGTCTGATACAATGCCAGGTTAAAAAAAAAAAAAAAATTCTATGCTAGGGTTTTTTCCAGACAAGTGTTTCCTTCTTCCTCTTCTGGCCATTTGCATTTTTATTTTGATGAACAATATTACCCCTTAAAGACTGGAAACAAAAGTGACTGGACAGAGAACAAGACAGCTGGATAACATCGTCAGGGTTCACTCTGGCCTTCCCCTTTTGTACTCCTCACACTCCCAACTTGCAGTTCAGGAGAAATGGAAACTCCATTGGCAGGCAGGAGCACAGGCAGGCATGCACTGGCCAGTCCTTCATGTGGCAGCTGGCTGAAGGAGTCTCTGTTGATCATTAACCCAATAGCCATTAGTGAAACATCTTGTCACAGTCATTTCATACAAAGATTTATTCTGGAAGCAAAATGGAGGTATGTGACTACCCCAAATTGAAACCCTGAGGCCACATCCATTTCACAGGATTTTCTATAACAGGTTCCTTCATCTGCTTGTCCATTGCAAAGCCAGACTGGAGCACAGTGCTTGGTAATTTTTGACAGGCACTAAACAAACCTTACATTTTGTTTTCTACTTTTGGTACACTGAATGGTAAGAGATGGGGTTTGCCTCACTGAGGGACACATGCAGCTCTAGAAAGCTCCAAAAGAAAGTCTTCTAGCTTTAGTTGCTTATTTCAGCGACCACATTTCAGGGTAGTTACCAACCACATGACCTTTGTGGGTCTCTAAAGCTGCATTGCTAATTAGTGCTGCAGCTTTCTAGCCCTTCCAGGACAGTAAATCCACATACTCTCTTTCTTCCTCCCATGTAAGCACTTACAGTGCTTTCAGGCTGAACAGACAGAGTTCATTTCTTATTTAAAAGACAGCATACAGCAGTAAAAGTGTTTTTAGCTTCATCCCATCTCCTATTACAACTTGGGACCTCCTCTCACCAATGAAGTAGGATAAATCCAGCCAAAGGAAAGGCATAATCCTGCTCTCTTGCCAGCTCAGCTACTCACTATCCACAGGGAGTGTGGCTGCTATAAACTGTATATGCTACTGCTTGTGTAGAACATACTGTCTCTTCCACACTTACCTCCTCCCAATCCTTTAGTCTCCATGTGCCTCCTCTTCATTTTCTTCCTCATCCCCATAACTCCATCCCAGTTCCTCATCTCGGCCTTATCCCCTGAGCTACAGGGGTGACCCTTGAGAGGCACATGACAACGACATCCACAACAATCAGCGATTTCCAATCATGCACAACAATTCTCTTTCTTGCTCATCAGATTAAAAATACACCAAACAAGAAGGCTGTTCATGCAGTGAACACAGGCACAACTGTTTGTCTAGTGGGAAGTGCCTTTCAAACCCAGGCACTAAAATGAGATGCCGAGTCCCACTGTATGGTACCAGAGGGATCATGATGCCAAGTCCAGAGTTCCAACAGCGACGTGCATCGTGTCTCCCAGCAAGTGCACTTGGCACAATATGAATAAACTGCAAGGGGAAAAAAAAGAAAAAGTCTCTCACCCTGCAGGGCAAGCAGCTGGTACTGGGGTGGGCTGCCACATCCTGAAATAACACCTGAATTGATCACCTTTACAGCACAGATTACTGACACGAGGTCACAGGATGCTACAGAAGAAACATGCAGATCCAAATGTCGGTCCAGGTAACTCCTAAAGGCTTCTGGTTATTCTCCAATAACCCACAGCTATGAAATAATTCCTGACCCATTTCAGAGCAGGCTGCAAGCACAGTGCAGAGCTGGCAGCCCACAGAGGATGCAGAACACATCCTGTTTGAAGAAGGAAGGTCACAGACCGAGCCACATCCGCCTGTCCTCGCACGGATGAGGCCTCACAGAGCTCCACACAGGTGGATGCTGCAGAGTTCACCATCCCACACTGCCAGGCCTGTCAGCTTACACATTTGCCCTGAAGTGAGGGAGGTTTCTGATCTGAGGGAGACACTGGGCTCTTTCCTGAAACATGACCAGATGTAGTTTCCTGCAATAAAATAATAATAAGAAATAAATCTGTACCTGCCTCATTGATCTAAAAACTGGTACCAGAACAACTTGCCACTGGCAACTTATGGCCTATTAAAATACCAACTGCTGTGCAGAGAGACCACAGGCTGCCGAAGGCACACATGAATTCCTCAGAAATTCAGCTACAAAGCTAGAGTCAACACTGATGGCAGCTCAAGAGCACAAAGAATAAAGAGACTGGAAGCCCTTTAGGTTTCTCCCTGTATTTCAGAAATAAATACATGTTTTAAAGGAGCAGGGCCACTCTTACCTACCTTCCCTGATTCTCAGCCAGAACTGATGGTATTGTCACCCTGCAGATCTAGCGGGCCACAGAGCCCTGGTTTCCCAGTAAAACATTAATTTTCAATGCGTAACTTTTTTGAGCCAAGGGCTGCTTAAGTCACACAGATAAGGCTGTTGCTAAGAGTCAGCTGTCAAAGCAATGCCAGCTCAGAATCAGCCATGAGGGGGAAGTTTGAAAGCTGCCTGTATCTGAACATATTTACTGATGCTGTACACACAGCATATCAGTTACAGTGCTTTAGATTGCAGCTTCTGGTCAGCAGAGCAGCCTCTGCCTGAGCCACAGCAGGCAAGACAGAGCCAGGGCATGAACAGAGACTGTTCTTTACTCGACAGGATAAAGACCCCGTGGCAGGAAGGTTTTAATGTAATTCTGCCTGTATTGTGACAGGTTTCAACACGGTGACCGGTGAGAGGAAGACCCAAGTACAGCACAAAGCAAATCAACCCACTCCAAAGCATTTGTCACACCCTGCAGGGGTAGCAGCCAGAGCCCAGAAGAGGTAAGAGAAGTGCTTTGCAAACTCAAAGCACAACTTAAGATGGTTTGTGCGAGGCTTCTTGTGGTGCTCCATCACTTCTGCAATTTTTTCAACACTTTCAACTTGCCAGAGGTTAAACCTCACCCACTGCTTCTGCTCTCACAACTTGCACCTACATTTAGCTACACTCCTGGAATGAGCCCCCTGATTCTCATCTTTGCTGTCTAGTTTCTCTGTATTTGTTTCAGAATGCAAGGCAGTGCAGGCACTATGCTTTAATATTATCTTGAAATAGGTCATGTTTTATTGCAAATCACTTCTAGAGGCTGTATTCAAACCACTTCTCCATTAACACCCCCACCCTATTCCTGAGGCTCTGCCAGGAAGGAAGGATGTTACATGTGAAACTGCTCTGGAACATGAAAACTCAGTCTATTGATCTGTGTAATAGGAATATTTGTACATGTAGGGAAGGTCTGCATTTCCGGACACATTTGCAACAAAAGTACTTTTAAAATACGTTATCACACCCCATGCTCTAGCAGAGGATAGAGCCAAGCACACACTGTCCTAAAATATGGAGCTGGGAGAATGGTTTAAAGCCACAACCAAGTTCCTTGCTCTACTAAACCGTGACAATCCCACTGGAATCAAGAGGCAGCACTCAGCAAGTGATCCCCTTTTCACTACAGACAGTTTTCTTCCCTCTTGGGTACTCTAGAAGAAACTATTTAGTTACCCAACCTTTGTTTTAAGGCAGGCAGTAGTCAAGATTCAGATCTCAACCAGGCTGAATCAGTCTTTCAGTCTCTGATTAAACAGCTAACGATTTTCCAGTCTGAAAAAGCTAAACGTGGCCAACTTAATTACCTGAAGGATCCTGTAGTGCCAGGCACAATGGCTATTTATGTAAAGACAGTGAAGTAGTTGATTTCTAGCTCCCACCACCAAGAGCTGCATTCTGGAGGCGTCACAACTTGGACTTCCCTTCACAAAAAATTGCTTCTCCCCTTTACTTATGTCCTATAGAAGTGAAAAAGTTTTGTTTATCACTAAGGCACAATGATGCTTGTTATCTCACCAGCTGCCAAAAGCAAGTAGCTTCAAGTCACTTGTGCCTACACGATGATGACAGAACCCCACTCACACAAAACTGACCTCAGTCCACAGGGAGCTGTCAGCGTGAGGTGCCTTCCCAAATATCAGTGTTCCTTTGGTTTTCTGGACGCAGCTTTACACCCCCAAAAATAAATAAAATATGCAGTGCAGGAAGTGGCCTTTCATACTGACTCAAATTAAAAACTGCAAGGCTAAGAGCCTTGTGGGTTCAAGCTGCAGCACTGACACACTTGGAGGTCAGACCACCCCAACAGGGTCAGCTCTTCCCAGATCGAGCCCACATGCAAACAGGGCTGGGCTGCAGGAGACAAGCTACATTCATTGTTTCAAACTGCTGCAAGGAGTGCCAGGAACAGAAAACTTAAGCTGAAATGCTGCATATACTTGGAAAAGCATGGTCCCAAAGGAAATACAGTCTGAGGTGCCTTCAGAAGACAATGAGGAAGGTGGGAAATGCCCTCAAAGCTGCTCAACTCATGCAAAACAGTCTTTCCTCTAGAGTCAGACAGGGGCTTTCAGAGTACAATCCCTTCCTTCAAATCCAGAAATACCAGAGTGAAACTGTTGGCAGGCTAACAGAACAATGTAGGATGAGGTGTCAGGAGTCTGTGGATAACACCTGGCTTTCCACTTCCTTCACGTTGTGTGCCAGCAATGCTCGCTGCCAGCAGAGAGCCAGAAATCACTCAGCACCGAGGCAAAGAGCATCTGGCTGTCACTCAACGTGAACTGTAAGCAGAGAGGGGGAACTTAATTGAGTCTTCCTCTTCTGGGATACCCAAAGATGTACATGCACTCACTACATCAGCCTGTAGCTTTGGGCACTCATTTGGATATGCAGGCTCCTGCCTGGGCTGGTCCACGGATGGGATACCTCCCAATGAACTTACTGTCTCATCTCTCCAGAAAAGAAAGCTTCAAACTGGTACAAAATGCAGCCACCCACCTGCTCCACAAAAACGGTTGCTATGAATACATCCATACTTCTCTGCACCTGCTATTTTTAAAGATACTTGGGAGGCAACTGAATTCACTGGTGGTTGTGCTATTCAAGTATCTAGATTAATAATATTCAAGGAATATACTGGTACTTCTCTGTGGGGGAATACAGCACCTGCCTGGCCTGCATCTGGCTCAGATGCCTTTTCAGATGCCCAACTTCTGTAATCCAACAGCAAAGTGATAAACCCACAGGCACAAGAGATGCTTTTAACACAGAGCACTGTAAAGTGAAAGCCATGAGTTTTATCCTCAGAAGCCCTACAACAGCCAAAGGAAACTTTACCAAGGGAGGGGAAAGGACAAGCAAAAGGGTATTTACAGCTGAAACTTTAGTCATTAAAATACCTATAGTTTGATGCAAGGCCTGAGCACAGGTAGAGTGGAAATAGAGTACCTGCCGGCAAGAAAATAATAATAAAAAAAACCCAAACAAACCAGAAAACCCAGGAGAGGAAGATCCCCAAAGCTGAATGTGGTGACAGGACCTGAACCTTTTCCAGACATCCTTGAATTCCTAGGAGTGTTTAGTCTTAATGCATTTCAGACAGGTTCCCCTCCAGCCAAAAGTGTGAGCAGTCTGGGAAGGGGGTCCCAGCCCAGTGTGTCCCACCAGGCAGGGCACCAGGCTGTGGCAGCTCTGTTTGGGCAACCCAGGCTGAGCTGGCCTTGGGACAGGCTGACAGGAGCCAGCAGTACAGGCTGCTGCTCCTGCCTTGCCCAGAGGTCAAACGACCCTGGTGCCACCTGACAACTCATGGGGTGTATCATATTCCCACCTCCTGCCACAGACATGCATGAGGTGCCAAGTAAGATTATTGTAAATAACCCCAGAAATTTGTCTTTGGAGGTTCTTATACAACACCCCTCTTTCCACACAACTACAAAAACTGATTTAGTGTTTCCTGTGAAGAGCTCCTACACCCACTTCTAACCTCAGTTTACAGGCTCCAGGTGACGTGGGACACATTATTCAGATCAGTTCTCTGAAAACTCATGGTCATGAAGAGCTACAGCTCAGCTCGATCACAGTCACAGACCTCCAAATGGCCCAGATCACAGAAATCCAAATCGACTGCAGAGCAAACACCAGATTTTGTACATAAGCAGCTCACAAGAGATTACAAGCCAGACATTACAACCTCAAACCAAATCAGTTTTGGAAGTGTTTGATTTCAGAGAAACAATCACAGACTCTAAATAACTTACAGATTCCTAACACAACACATATACAGTATCTCCTTCCCTTTAATCTTTCCCAGTAAATATCAAAAAGGTGATAGAAATGAAGAGAGGAGCACAAAGCAAAAACAAGGCATGACTTGGGAGCCTCTCCACACGGTAACTCATCTGGAAATTCATCCCTCCTGAAGTTTCTCTAACTGCAATAGGGAAAAATATTTGGAAAAGGTCAAATGACTCAATACCACTGAGACCCATAACTTTTCAAGCAGGAACAGGTTTCCATGTGCTTTCAGTTAGAGCACAGACAGGTTGGGGGAAAGGTGACAAACCCCCCAGCCCACTTCTCCTTTGCTCGTTTTGAGAGCTGTGTATGTGTTTGGTTTGAATTACAGTTGATTTTGCTGCTGGAATGCATCTGCAAGGCTGAGCGAACTGCTGAACCCCAGCCAGCTCAGAAAACAACCCACACGGCTGGCAGCACCAGCAAACTGCAGCGACGGCTCCTAGGAGCCTCTTTCAGGGACAACAAGGAGAGGGAGATGGACATTTCTCTGCACAGGCTTTTCCTGAGACACCCTCCAGTGCCATTTATTCTATTATGACTCCAGGAAGCAGAAGGGTTAATTTCTTTCCAAGTTCACATACTGTTTGAATTCCTTAGATAAGCTGCTTCCACCAAACCCAAGGATCTAGCCTCAGGGGAGAACATTGTGAGGAAAAGCTCTTTTGACAGATTTTCTTCAAAAGAGAAATTAATTCAAAGTCCATTTTTGGAGGTGTTCCACGCCCACAGCTTCTACCGACTTCAGATGAGGTTGCATCGTGCCTCTGGAAAAAAAACCCAAGCTTTGAGCACTGCCCTACCACTTCTGTTTGCAAGACAGAAATGTTTTATGCTTGCCCAATAAAATCTTCTCTCCTGAAATCAGAAAGCTCAGCAGGCAGCACCACAAAGAGGAAAACCAGACCCAACCAGGCTTTAGCCCTGGGATAAAGCAGTTAACAGCTAGCACAAACTAATCCTGTATCTTTAAAACTGAGCACTCACTCAGGAAAGCAAAAAAACAAGTTTTGAAAGCCACTGACGGCTTCCTTCACGTCTTGAGGCAGAAAGCAAGTCTGGGCTGTGATGGAATTCGTGTTTGCATACTGTTGGTGATAATCTGTGTGCATAGTTGGAAACAAAGCAAGTTTTTATTAGCAATTAGTAACAAGAGTGGAAACAGACCTGCCTGAAGGAGTCAGAGAAATGCCAATACAGGATGGCAGAACCTTGTAAGATGTGTAGCAGAACGATCCCAATACGACATAGAAAACACTGCTGCTCTGAAGTGGGAAATGCAATGGCTTCAGTTCAAGGAGGTAAACTGGGTCTTTGACACTGACAGCTTTGACTCCAGGCAGCAGTTTTCCTTTGCACAGCAATTTGCAATGCAAAACAAACTACTTCCACCCTTACCAAGAAAAAAAATTCAGTATCAAAGGGGGAGAGCAAAGCTGGGAAGGGTTAATTTGTTAGATATAGTTTTCTACAGAGTTGAGTTTCAAGTAAGGCATGAAGGCAATACAGAACAGGGTTTGAAACAGTGTGTGAGAACTTGGGCAAGGAGGGGGAGGAAAGAGAAGAGAGGATTTAATCCCCTTTCAGGGGAGTGACCTCCCGCTCCCTCCCCTCATCTCTGAAAAATTCAATCCAGCTCGGATCAGCCAACACCACCCAGGTTCAGAGCTCTCCAGCTATGTACTTCCCCCGCTGCAGAGAATGATATGGCATGTGGGGCCCTACAACAGAACTATTAAAATCCCATCAAGGGGTAGGCAAGTGGTGGCCATATGCTAAACCACTCAAGTGGAGAATAACCAGGGAAAGAAGCACAGCCAGGCAGAAAGCCTGCAGGCAGGGTCTTACCTGGTAGATAAACTAGCAAAGTCTCCTCCATCTAGCAGCCTGATTTTGCAGAACAGAACCCCATTGACAAAGGGGACGGCAGTCAGCTCTTCTAGAGTGAAACTTGTCTGAAACTTGAATTTCTTCTTCTTCATCAGGAAAGCCATGGGCAAATTCAGCGTGGAAAGCTCAGGAATTCCAAACAAGATCAGGGAGAAGCGGCTCACAGCACACACAGACACGCAGAGGAAGGGCAGTCGTTCCGGGAGCACAAGCAGGGAGTAAATTCCAGTTCAGTTACAACGACGGCCCAGCTTCAAACGCACGATTCTCTTCTCTTTGGTGGTCGGATCTGGCTGTGGGATCATCGCCACGGCAGGCTTCAGGTGAGCAGGAAGAGGTCAGATTAAATCTCTGCAACATCTCCAAGGGAAAAGGGAGGGAGGGAAGTTGGGTCTCAGCTCCAGACCAGCAGGAGCTGTCCCAGTTGGAGGCTGCAGTGCTCTGTCTTCAGCACAACCCCTCCTGAAAGCATCTCTTGGGAGAAGTCATCTCCAGTCCCTGGAGACGCCGTAAGTCTGCGGGCAGCACACTCAGACAGCTTCCAGTCTCTATCTCGTGTACAACTCTTTGATACAGGTCTTTGGGTCAGCCTTTGGGAGGGAAATGAGTAAATTAGTTCCAGCCAGTCTTGGACTCCTCCTCCTGCTCTAAAACCTGTTTGGATGGGTAATATTCAGTCCAGACTCATTCCAGTCTGAAGAGGTATGGCCCCAATTAGCCCAGCCCCAACATCCTCTTCCCCCTTTTTGCCTAGGGCAAGCTTCACTGTTGTCATCCCCCTTGTAATTTCTGTTTTGCAAAGCAGCTCATAAAAATCTGCTCTATTTTCAGCCATCATCTTTAGAAGCAATTTACAGAGCAAGATCATTCTAACATGTAGTCTAACAAGAGGAAGGAAAAGCCGTCTCAAGAAATGAAAAATATGTTTCTTTCCTGCCTTTCCAATCAGCCCTAAGTGTTAGCACCTGTATCTTACAAATGGAGAAAGCAGCAGAGAGGGAAAAAAACAAGCAGCCTGCTCCAGATTACACAGCATAACAACCGAATCAGGTCATCTGGCTGTCCAATCGCCAGGCCCACCGGGAATGCTGCCTTCCCCCGGCACCGGGTCTGCACAGAGACATGCCCTGCACAGTTCAGATCTGGGGCTGGGCACAGCAATTTCGTTACACATTTACACAACACCTAAACCAGGGAGGCAGGAGCTGATTAACATCTCAAAGGGACAAGGTTATGAACACCGGGCAGTAAACAATCCTCGCTGATTCTAGGAGCTGCCTGCGTGGGTGGGTGATTAAAGACCCTCTCCCGCCCGGGAGAACCCAGCTGGCTCTGCCGGGGCTCGGGCACCTCCGCAGAGGTTCCGCTGTCCTGCAGACAGCCTGGAGCACAGTGGGGGGAGATGGGTCAGTGGTCCACACCACCAGCCCGCTCCACGAGCAGTACCTGCCCCTGCGCCGAGCTGCTGCCAGGTCCCAGCCCCAGCTGCTGTGAGGTCACAGCCTGTCCCCTGGCACTGCGGGGTCATGCACTGGATCGCCCTCAGGACCCAGCTCTCTGTCCGAGCCACGCACTGAGCTGTGCCCAGGTCTTAGCCCACCTCCGGGCCGTCTGAGCCCCCGAGTGCCCCGCAGCCCAGCCCCAGGGGCCAAGCACCGGGCCATGCCCGGCCCGTAGCCCAGCTCCGGCTCCACAGCCCGTGCACCGAGCTGCAGCCCGGACTCAGCCCCCTCCCAGCCCCATCTTACGCCACTCCCGGCCTCCCATCACCAGCTGCCTTACGGGAGGTCTCCGCCCGATTCCCGGCGCCCTCCACTGACCTGCGGCGCGGTCCCGGCCCGGTGCCTGCCCGGCCCTGCCCGCTCCTTCAGCCCGCTCCTCGCACGGCGGCCGCCGCTCCCCCACACGGCCGCCTCTGCCCGCGCTACGCCAANCGCGCAGTGATTGGTTGGCCCGGAGCGGGGCGGGGAGGGCGCGCGGGGATTGGAGGGGAAGGCTGTCGGGTCGGGCAGGCCCCGCCCCCTGCGTGAGGGGGCGGGCGGGAAGCGGGCTCCTCGGTGTGCCCTCAGCGGGACGGGATCGCCGGGCTGCCCGCCACGCCGGCTGTCTTGGACCCCCTCTGCAGGCTGGGCAGCCCCCAGCTGGCACGGGAGCTGAGGGGATGGCGGGGTCCTGCGGTTGGGGTGTCCCTGCCTGGGCCGAGCTGATAGCAGAGGCATCTCTGACATGAGACATACGGAGCTCCTTGAGTGGGTCCAGCGGAGGGCAGCGAGGATGACTGGGGAATTGGAGCATCTCCGGTATTAGGAAAGGCTGGGGAAGATGGACCTGTTTAGCCTCGAGAAGAGATGACTGAGAGGGGACCTCATTAATGTGTATAAATACCTAAAGCGGGGTGCCAAGAGAATGAAGCCAGGCTCTGCTCAGTGGTGCCAATCACAAGGACAACAGGCAATAGGCAGAAAGCGATGCCCAAGAAGTTTTACCTGAACATAAGGAAGTACTTCTTTCCTGTGCAGTGATTGCTCACTGGCCCAGAGAGGTTGTAGAGTCTCCCTCGTTGGAGATACTCCTGAACCGTCTGGACACCATCCTGTGCCATGTGCAGGGATGACCCTGCTTGAGCAGGAAGATGGGACCAGATGACCCACTGTGGACCCTTCCAACTTGACCCATTCTGTGGTTCGGTGACAGACATGGTCTCTGCGTCCTCCTGACAGCCAGGAACCCTTCCCCTGGCTTGTCCCAGTGCCCAAGCAGCTCCTGGTGACATCCCTCTCATCAGTGTGTCCCACGGGCTGCAGGCACATGGCTCCTCAGGCCGCTCGGCGGTGTGGCCGTCCTGTCCCCTCAGGGTACCACAGAGCGGCTGTGGGTCAGGCCAGCAGTGCCTGGGCTGGCTGGGAGCAGGAGGGAGGCCCTGGCAGCACCGAGCCCTGGGGCAGCCCGAGGCCGGGCGTGGAGCTGGAATCTCACCCTCCACATGAGAGATGTGGCAACCACTCGGGCACATCTCTTCATCAAAAGGGCTCCCTGTTATTGCGTGCTGCTGCTGCGTCCAGCGCTGCGGCTGGGATCCCTGGTCAGGCTGGATTCCATCGTTTAAGGGCAAGCAGAACACAATGTCTCTCCTTGACCTGAAGGAGCCTGCAATCATCAACGTGATTTGCCTAGTTTTTAAATTTAGGGATTTGCCCAAGAGCCTCTGTGGCTGAGAAGTTGAGGCTCATGTGGGAGGAACTGTTCCCCAAGGCTGATATGCAAAGCTTGGATGAAAGCCTGGGAGTCCTTGCTGTCTGCCAGGCTTTGATGCCCAGACTCCTTGCCTGTAATCTTTGCCATCTATGCAGACAATATCAGAGCTATCAAATAATTCTACCACAATGTGAGCCTTGAAAAATAAAAAAAAAAAAGAGTCTGCTGGGAAAAGTACACAGAAATGTCCTTGGATAAAAGTGAAAAATTGGATCAAGCCAAATGCATTGTTACGATTTTTGCTTACCAGGTTAAGTTTACACAAACTTTGGACTGGGAAAACATTTTGTGTTGGTACAGTGAAACCATCACATACTAGGAGTTACCAGGAAACAGCAGGGTTTACAGGCTGCTGTTACAGGAAAGGCTTGAATCCTTCCATTAATTCCTATCCAGTGTTTTCAAGGCTTTGAGGCATTGCTGGAGCTGGGCTGGTATTTTTCGATTTCTGTTTCCAGCTTATTGGGAAAGAGCTGAGCCTGCTAAATATTTGATATTGACCAAGCTGTGGTGCTGAAATACCGGAGGCATCCGAAGAATCCAGCCCAGTTCTCACACCTCTCATGCCCCAGAACACTGCTGACAGACATGTGAAGCTCTGCTTCCATCCCTAGGTAAAGGACAAACGATCCCTGTGTGTGGTGTGGGAGGAGACTGTGTGTTATCTGCTATGATTCACTCTGATAAATAACCTTCTCGAGGACTTATCTTGTTTATAGCAACAGCCTCAAACACTAAAGTTTACAGAGGCTCTAATCTTTGCTGTTCTCACGCGTATTTACTTTGCAGTTTTATCAGAAACATCTCTGGAAAACCTCGGTGTTTTTATAATTAATTGAATAATGTGACTGATGTTAAAAATACATGGGTTTGGAAGAATGCCCAGCGAGCTGCTGAGCAGTGTGTAGTATAGCAACCGTAGCTGCATTCTCAGGGATATGTGTATTTTCCTAACAAACGCAGTCTCATGACTGAGAGATTAAATCTTTATTAATTCGAAATTCACCCTGTTGATTTTGCTGTGTTTATGCTGCATGATGGTTTCTGAAGAAATTCACATGTTTTAAAGGGGCAGTGCTCCTGTTTACAGAGGGGATCGGTTAGTCTGAGCCTCCCACAGAGGGAATGTGGGTGTAGGGTATCTTCATCCATCCACCATCCCTCTGGCTTTATATTATTTTCTGTTCCAGATGCAATGGATGGGGCCACGTGTGTGTGACCAAGGTGCTTTGATACACGTGGATTCTGCTCATCCTCGACTCACACCCTGTGGATTTCTCCTCTGTGGCTGTGCCCACCTGACCTCTGCTCTGTGACCCTCAGCCACGTCCCTGCCCCGTGTCCTTCCTGACCTAAGCCTTTCCCGAGGCCGCTCCCCAGTGCCGCCACCACTTCCTCAACTTTTGCTGGCTCAGGGCATCGTCTTATCAGTCTGGGATATTTTTATCATTCTGGTCTGTGCAGTTAAGTCTGGGCCTCACCTCTGCTCTCCTGGAGAGGTGTGCCCGGCTGGCCAGGGCTGGGACTGCTGCTCTCTGCGACTGAGCACCAACAGAGATGACTTGTCTTGCCTCCTTCCTGCTTTGAGCACAGAGGTAAAGCAGCAGTGGAGAAACAAGGCAAGATAAACGCAGGAGGGACAAAACTCGGTGAGGTGAAGTGAGGTAGATCCTCTAATGCATTTGGTGAGCCTTCAAATACTATCTCTTATCCCAGGGGAATCCCAGATGCACAAGCCCTGCAAACTACATCATCAGCATCTTCCTCTGGAAAGCATCATCACGCTAATTCATTTGTCCTGGCAGCTAAATGATTAAAGTTTTAAAACTAAATTACACATGTTGCTGTAACAGCATAAACACAGTAATGGTTCTCCTCTGTTACACCTGTCGCCTCTGCTGTAATGGCCTTAATGAGCTTCCAGCCTCATCATCCAAAAAAAAAGAGATTATCACACGACACTTTATGCTGTGAATGTGTTCCTGGAGCTGTGGGTGGGACGCAATGCTCTGCTCCAAGGAGCTGTGGGTGGGAGCTGCAGTGGGTGGATGCCTTCCCCAGAACTGGGGAGAGATCCAGGCTGGGGAGCTCCCAAAATGGGGCAGGGGGTGCAGACACCACAGCAGTGCAAGCTGTAGCATGCAGGCAGCTGGAAACCCTGTGATGGGAATGGGTACCTATCCCCATTGCATAGGATTATCCATGGTGTGGAGTTACTCCAACCTCGTGTCTTCTCAGCTGGATAACAGGCTGCGAGCTGCACTTTGACCTGCTTGTGTTTTTCACTTTTTCCCTATTTAACAGAAGTCATTATCATAAAGGCCAGGAAGTGTTTCACTTTCTGTGCCACGCTGGGTTTCCTGTTGGATATGCAAAGGACACACCTGCACGGTGGGTTTCTGGCCTGCCAGCACTGGGAATTGACACAGGGAGCCCAGGAATCTGGAGTCGGTGGATTCCTTTCCCCAAACATGCAGCTAGACCTGAAAATCCAGCTGCCTGGCTTTTTTTGTTTACTGGTTTCCATGTCTGCTTCAGTGTGTCCTGGGAATGTGCAGCAGGACTCTCCATGAGGTCTGTGGGTGGAACTGGATCTTGTTTGCCCCTTCCAAACTCTGCTAGACTTGGAACCTGCTTTGCCTCAAGGCTTGTTGTGTTTATTAAGCTTTATCCTGTGGCTGTATCCCAGCTATCCATCCCTTCAGTGGTGTGCTGGACAAGAGACTTGCTGGTTGCGGCCGTGGTCTGTCCCGCTGACTTCAACCCCACAAATACCGCTGTTACCCCAAATACATCAGAAACAAGTGCAAGTCTGTGGTTCCCCCTTGACACAGCAACCTCTAATTTGGGATCCCAGGTGGCAGAGGTGAAAGAAACTGTCCCTGCTGGCACTGGGGTTCTACCTCGGGTGAATCACCTGCACGTCTGGGACCCAAGGGCTCATGAGCCCCATTTGCAGGTGATACCGGCTTCATTCTGGCACTCAAAACACGGCCTGGCCATTTTCACACTGACCTGATCACCCTTCTGCTGACGGTACCTGCTGGCAACAACCTCTCACATAACAACAGGAAAAAACCAGAAAAGATCCCCAGAAGGGTGCTCTGCCAAAACAGGCTTGACAAACTTTAAAAACATGCTGGAGGAAGTAAAGGTTATTTGGGTGAGTGTGCAGGTGATACCATTCTGTCCCTTGGTGAGGTTCCCTCCCAGAACTGCGATGTGGTGATGGCAGTGCACTGTACTTGTGGGATACTGACATATCTGTGGCCTTCTAAAAAACCTTAAAACCTGTCCCTTTGCTTATAATGAGGAACTTGATGTGGTTTTTTTAATCTTGTGTTTGCCCATTCGGTTCTACAGTGAACTCATCCCAAAGACAGACATTTCAGTGTCCTCTGCCATGTCTGCGGGAAGCAGAAGGACCTGCTCTGACTCCCTAGGCACCCTGACTTTTCCAGGGATATCTCATTGCTGCGCTCTGCCCTTTGAATTTCTTCCTCTGCAGGCTCTCAGCCCTGAGAAGCTTCTCCAGCGAAGGGAGCAAACAGGATCCCGCAAGGTCTGGAGGCCAGGGTGGCTCCCGGGAGATGCAGTGCCGCAGCTCGGGATCCCGGCGCGCAGTGCCATCTCCTGGAAAGCCGGGCTGCAGCCGCGCACATCGCCAGCAGAGCTTTGCTCCGGAGCGAGCAGCGGTGCTCCTGGCGCCTTGGTGATGCCTCCATGGCCACATTTTCTTCTCACCACTGAGAATCCCCCACCAAATTTCCCTTTCCCCAGCAGGTCGGAAGATGCTGCTCACCCTCATCTCCAAGGCACCCTGTGGCAGAACATCTCTGCATGGCTCCTTCCCAGTCTGGATGTTCAATACAAATCTCTAGGTACAAAAAGAACAGTAGAGGAGAACAAATAAACATCTATAAATATTACTCCTTACCTTTTGTTCTCTTTGAGCATCGGTTGCCTGTTGAATGTCCCGCGTATTTGTTTGCTGTGTCAGTGTCCTGTTCACCTATTCCTCCTGGTTTTAAGGGACACTTTTCTCTATCCCTCCCCAAGTTTGATGACCTCTTCATGAGCAACAACCATGCCCCTCATCAGACAGTTCACCCTATATTTAAAATGTTGCCACATCTTTTTAATGAGACAAAAATCTGTACACAGGACACACACTTGAATGCTGCTGGTTCTTGACTAAGCTCTGCATTTATCCTGAAAAGATAAGAAAAAGGGGTGGTTCCAATGGCAACATGTTTACTCCTCTAGAAAAGTAACACAGCTGAGGTGTTTAGTCACTGAAAAAATGCACACTGCAATTTAAAGCCAAAGGCTGGTATTTATACCATTGTTTTAGGCTTTGTGGCGTCTTCTGAGCTGCTGGGAGATTACTGTACTTCAGTAATCCATCAGACACTGAAATAACTCGTGCTCCAAGATAAGCCTGTAAAAGCTATTATTTGAAAAAGACTGTAATTATGTAAATACAAGTCCACAAGGTTCACAATCAAGAGGAAAAGCTACTGTGACTCGTGGTTATTCACAGCTCTCCTTGGTCCCTTCACAGTGAGGATTCTGTGTTGCAAAGTTGTCATGAACTCATTTTCACTTCTGCCTTGGCACACACCAATGAACTGAAACAGCCTGTTTACCAAAATGTATTTTTTATTAAAATTCAGATTTGTAAAGGAGAGATAATTACACAAATGAGGTAAACCAACACATATGACATAGTTCTCACTTTAAAAATAAATTTCAATTCAGCAATTGATTTGATTCCACAAAGTCTAAGAGGAAGAGTCAGGTAAGTGCTACTCATGTGGTGAGATGCCAGACAAGGCAGAATCCACCCTGACTCAGCTTGGAGGTGTCAGTCCCAAAGGAGTCTTCCAGGGACCAAACCCTTCTCACTGTGTTGTCCTTTTCTCCCCCAGCAGATTTGCAGACAAGAGATGAGTAAAGGCCAGGGACCGACAGCAGTGACCTCTTCACCTACTGCTCTAACCAGGGGTCTCCTATCAGAATCTCCCCATTAAAGGCTGTCTAAAGGTTTCATTTGATTGTGCAAATTCACTCCCTTGCCAGCCCTAAAAGGAGACTTAACAGCAAGTAAATACCAGCTCTGGAAAAGTTCAATTTCAAAAGTAATACCTGACAAGCAACAAGCCTGTTAAATGTAAGCCACTTTGCAAAGTAGAAGGAGATTTACACTTCCTTTTTTTCGTTCCCTAAGTTTTCTTCCATGCATGTACAAGTGGACTTTTAATCTCAAAGTTTATGAAGTAACTGCAAGTCTGTGAAAATCATGTTGACCACCCTGTGCAATTAAGCTTTCTCATTAAGGACCAAGCCCCATAGGCTGAATGCCTCAGAAGTGGCTGTGATGTTGTTTTACCCTGTATAACGGTGTAGGACAGTGAGGGGAACCTCAGCTCTGTTTCTCAGGATGAGGCTGGCCAGCAGACAAACACAGAATGGCTGGACTCGCTTCCAGCTCCCAAACAGTACAAAACAAACACCAGCAGCAGCAGAACCAAGTAATGCCCCAAAATTCACTCAGATCAGTGGCTGACAAACTCCTAAATATTGGCAACTCCTGTGTGGCTGCAGTTTAGTCCAGGACCTTAGTCCAGGTCCACTTTGATGGATCAAGGTATTCTGGAGGTGACAAATGATGCAGATGAGGCAGAGATGGAGTTTCACCGTTCCATCCACCCAAGTGAAACTCATCCAGGCCCTCGGGTGTTGACGCTGTGACAAATAAAGACATTGCACCAAGACATATCCCAGGAGAGTTTCTGGTACCCAAGACACGAAACTTTCATCACATCTGTCAAGCTGACAGAGAAATTTCATGACTGCACGCAGATAAAACACGAGGTGAATGCACTGTTTCAATCCCACTGGGATCCTCAGGGGAGGTGGGTGGGACTTAAACTGCACAGAGGCTGCACGGGCTGGATGTCACACTGCAGGAG
Source organism: Daphoenositta chrysoptera (assembly GCA_013397915.1). Classification (NCBI taxonomy): domain Eukaryota; kingdom Metazoa; phylum Chordata; class Aves; order Passeriformes; genus Daphoenositta; species Daphoenositta chrysoptera. The sequence continues at coordinate 117,695 of VZRO01002997.1, forward strand.
CACGATCCATAGCTCTCAGTGCAGAGGGGAGGGTTCAACCACATCCAGTACCACGTTTCCAGTCAATGCTTTCAGCAAGAGTCAGAAATGCATTCACTCTGTGCACTACGGTTCACGATCACTGTACCTTGGCAGCTGCAGCACTGATATCCCGACAGAACTCTCCACGTTAGAAGTCAGTTAAAGGCTATAGATCTCGAGAGAGAGACAAAGAGAGAGGTGTCATACTTAGGAGAGATTTTTTCCAAACAAATGAAAAAGTAACTTTAAAAAAAATAAATCTATTGTTTGAGGAACTAAAGCAACCCATGTTAAGTTGCTAGTTTATTACACATCCTGCTATGGCTCTGTCTGAGAGTCTTAAAAGGCAGATTAGCACAAGATTAGCAGAGAAAGCTGTTTAGGCTCAGCCAGGCTCCAAGGGAGCCATTCACACTGAGAAGAGCCAGCACCTCTCGCTCCCAAGTGTCCTCTGCCAGCACGGGCAGGTTTTTAGCATGGCAGATGTCCTATAGAATAACAGAATTGTTTAAGTTGGAAAAGACTTCTAAGATCATTGAGTCCAACCGTTTCCCCAGCACTGCCACATCCACCACTAACCCATGTCCCCAAGTGCCACTTCTACACATCTTTTAAGTCCCTCCAGGAATGGTGACTCCACCACTGCCCTGGGCAGCCTGTGCCAGGGCTTGACAACCCTTTCACAGAAGAAATCTTTCCCAACATCAATCTAAAGCTCCCCTCCCATCACTGTTTCTTTCACTGCATCATACCATCTTGCTGCCCTGTCTGGCCAGGGTCAGTGGTGACCGAGGGACTGGGTGTATTGCTCTGCAAAAATCGACGGAAGTCCTTAATCATGGGGCGGAGGACCTGGATGAGGGCACTCAGTGCTGCCTGCGTCCCCTCCATGGCCTGTGCCTGCCGCTCCTGGGCGCACGCCTGCACCTCCTGCGAGCGCCGGATCATCTGCAGCAAGTCGTTCTGCTGCTCCAGGTGCTGGGCGATCTCCTTCACGTGCAGGTTGGTCACTCGCTGCTCCTGCAGCAGCTTGGCCGAGTTCAGGGCAATGCGGCTTTTCAGCTCCTGGGGCTTGGCGGACACCTCGTGTTGATGGGCCATCATCTCCAGCGGCGCCTCCGCCGTGACCGTGGCGGGGGCTTCTGTGGTGCAGTACTCCACCACCCCGTCCTCCAGGCTGTGGTAGGCTGTCTCTGCAGGAACTGAGAACAAAGGACAGAAAGGGAGTCAGGAGTAGCTGCGATTCAGGATTTTTATCTACAGGACTATTCAGTGAGTATCACAGGAATACAGCCTGCTCGGTGAGATAACATACAATGGCCAGCAATGCACAAAATGACCTATTTAAGTCTACTCCACCCTCAGTCGAGCTTCCTTCTGGGCTGTGCAATCCAAAGGAATAGGGAATACCTTATCTGTCTAGACAATATAACTTCTCAACCTCCAGTTTAGAACAATTTTTCCAAGCAGCATTAACTGACTTGACATAACAGCAAAGACAAGATCCAGAATGGCCCCTCTCGGTAGAAGAGCTGCCCTTTGGGACACTGCACACTGGGAAATTAGCCCTGGAGATGTTTTCCCCCCTGCTTTTGTTCCCAGAGAGGCACTGAAGAATCTCCCAAGGTGCAAAGGATCCTCGACTCCCCCGTCCTGAAGGCTGAGCCCAGCTCTCAAGGCTGACTTTCAGTACGTGCTTGTCTTGCGGCCACTCCCCTACTGCACCAGGGCAGACTGGGAGGAGCATTTCATCACACAGATGTGGGGATTCCTTTTTGTTGGGGCTTCTCTCTGCCCAAAGAACTTGTGGGCCCCCTACCCCTGGAAATGCTTAAGGCCAGGCTGGATGCAGCAACCTGCTCTAGTGGAAGGTGTCTCTGCCCACGGCAGGGCCTTGGAACTGGGTGCTTTTTAAGGTCCTTTCCAACCCAAACCATTCTGCGGTTCTCTCCCCACACCAGCCCGGGGTCTGGTCGCAGGGGGGTGCCAGGGCCACCACTGTGAGACCCTGCGGTCCCGCCCAGAGCGCTCCGGCGGGCGCGGCACTCACTCTGGGTCAGGGTGACCGTGGTGGCCGCCGCGGTGATGGGGATGTCGCTCCCGTCACCCGCGCCGCAGTCGCCGCTCGGCAGGCTGATGATGGTGGCCTCTCCCAGCAGGTTGCAGATGCGCTGCTGCATGGGGGTGAGGATCACCGGGGCGGCCGCGCCGCCGCCCGCCTCCTCGCCCTCGGGCCCGGGGCCGCCGCCGTTCTGCTGCTCGCCTCCGCCTTCCATGGCGGCCCGCACTTGGGCCACCTTGCGCCGCACCTCGGTCTTGAGGTCAGACCACTTCTTCTTGACCTCGGGCAGCTCGCGGTGGCAGGTGGCGACGGCGTTGACGCGGCGCAGGATGTCGTGCCAGGCGGCGGCCTTGGCGGCCAGCGGCACGCCCGCGTTGAAGTGGTTGACGAGGAGGTGCTTCCCGCGCTCCAGCTCCTCCACGATGATCTCCACCTCCCGCTCCGAGAAGTTCATCTTCCGCTTCTTGGCCGGGGGCGCCGGCGGCGACGCCATGGCCATGGGGGGCGGCGGGAGCGGGGCACGGGGTGACACCTGGAGGGCCTGGGGGACGCGGGGCAGGGCCGAGGGGCGGCAGGGCCCCCCCACCCCCGCGGCCGGGGACAACAGGGGGGCCCCGAGGCCCCTCAGGGCCCGGTGGGCTCGGTTCCCCCCCCGCTCCCCCTTTGGCACCGCCAACGATACGCAAATTGCGTACGGCGCCCGCCCGGCTGCCCCGCGCAACGGCCCCCACCCTGCGGCACTGGCGTAATGGCTTCCAGAATCGGCCCCGCTTCCTGCCGCGCCCGACTGGCCCGCCCGCCC
>VZRO01002997.1:121011-131549 GCA_013397915.1 Daphoenositta chrysoptera
TCAGCGTCCTGCGGGCGGTCGCTGTGCGAGGCCTCCGAGCAGGACCGGCGTCTCCGCGCGCTGTTCCAGAAGCTGGACGTGAACCGCGACGGCGCGCTCTGCATCCACGATCTGGCCGTGGGGCTGGGCCGCCTGGGGCTGCACCGCACCGAGCTGGACCTGCGGGTGAGCTGCGGCGGGGTCCGGGGCTGAGGGAGGGTTTGCTCGCGCCCCTCGTCCCGTGTCCGCTCCGGAGCCCTCTCCGTGCCGGTCTCGGCAGCAGGACGTGGGCTCTGGGGACTTTGCAGCTGCGTGTGGCCGGGACAGCGGTGGCACCTGCGCATGGTGGCACCGTGGCAGCGCCTGTGTCCCTCTGGCGTCCCGTTCCCCGAGCGGGAGCGGGCTGTGTGATGCCACACAAGGTCCCTGCCTCAAAGCCACCCTGCCGGCGTGCACGCTAGACCCGGAGGAATCAGCTTGCTTGCTACCTCTAGGCATGTACGGCATTAACTGCCCGTAAATAATAGAGATAAAACCTTAGTGTTTGGGCAGGAAAAACCGTAAAGGAAATCGTCTTTCTCCAGGACTTAGGACAGGGCAACTTGCATGCTGATTTATACTAATGAAAGGTCCTTTGGAAGCGGTTTCTGCAGTCAGGGTGTTGCGCAGCTTTCATCATCATGTTCCTCATATGAGTCTGGCACCGTGTTTCTGCTCATGTTTGCCCAGGATGGCTTATGCCAGACTCGTTTATTTTAAGGGTTTGGAAATATCGTATAACGTAGGGAGGTTACTGTACTGTACAGTTTGCACATGGAGTACATAAAACATGCAGGACTGGCTTTCTCTTTCAGTATCGGGAGCCTTTTGTGCTCACACCGCTCTGTGTGACGCTGTGCGCTGAGGGCTCCAAGGTTCAATGTGATGCTTCCGTATTTAACCGTGATTAGTGTAATTTACATGTCTATGATTAATGGGCTTGTCCTCAGTGCTGCACAGTTTGTCCCTGCCCAGTCGCTTGTATTTTATGTGCAGGGCCATGAAAAAGCTGAGTATCATGTGAAGATAGGAGATAAACACATGGGTGCAGCCAGGGATGTGCCACCACAGAGTGCCTGAGTCGTACAGGAAGGAAGAAGAGTTTAAGAATAACTCCTGAGTCACTGAAAAGATACTTAATTCAAGTGACAGTTCATATTCTCTCCCTGTTCTGGGAGTGGTGCCCCAGTTTGAGTGCTTTACTTGCACAGTCCTTTCCAGAGTTTCTAGTTCCTTTCTAACTTTGAATCTCCAGCATCTTAACTTCTAACATTTCTTTTTGGTTGGCATCTTCCTTGCTGCTGTAAAATACAAGAATTCCTCGGCAGTGTGATTTTGTGAGTAGTTTGGTTGTGCTGTTTGTAAAAATAACACGAGTGCCATGGGGGTTTTCTGCTGGGTGCGTTTGGGTACGTAAATCTGATTGTACCACAAGTCACCTGTGCATGCCCTGTGACCCTGACCTGCTGCCACCTGTGGGGCCCAATCCTTGACCTCTGGCAAAATTCCCTCGTGACCCAGAACGTTCTGTGCTTGTGCCTGCATGCCTGCCTCGGTTTGCATTCCCTTCTCTTTCCGTGCATGGAATTCAATGCAGCCTAACCTTCTCCAGCCCAGGAGGAAGCACCTTAAAACAAACTCCGTTTTTACTTCCCAGCAGAGAGTTTCTTTGCTCGGTGCACTGCGGGAGTGGCACAGAGGGAGCCTTCTGCAGGAAGTGGAGCTCGCTGCCGGAGGGAAGCCCTGGCTGGATGCTGCTTAACAATCCTGTCCTTCTGCTGAAGCCCTTGTCTGTCAGTATTGTTCCTCAGCCCTCTGCTTCCTCTGCCTCCTCTTCCACATCAACAGTGTGAGGGGGCTGAAACCCTGGCACGGGTTGCCCAGGGAAGCTGTGGCTGCCCCATCCCTGGAAGTGTTCAAGGCCAGGCTGGAAGGGGCACTGAGCAACCTGATTTAGTGGAAGGTGTCCCTGCCTGTGGCAGGGGGTTGGAACTGGGTGCTCTTTGAGGTCTTTTCCAATCCAAACCATTCTAGAGTTTGCAAAGCATTGTTAGTATGGTAGAGCAGTCCCTTCAGCTGGGTAAAAACCATTAAGAGTGAGAATGCAGAGTTCAAAACTCTTAAGTTCCAGTTAAAAATGTGGGAACAGCCCTCAGCTGGCTAACAAACTTCCATGTTTTGCAATTTTTAGGGAAATCAAATAAACTTCCTGTTTCCCAGGCAGTTCTATTAATAAGTCAGTCTTTTTTCTGCTCCATCCCCAGCTAATTATGGCACCTCAATGCTTAACTAATGTGAGGTCACGCTCAAGAAAAGCTCTTAAGTGTCAAGATGAAAACCCTTTCTGATTTATTGGGCACGGTGTTTGGAGACCAATTTAGGTATAAATCACGTGGATTGCTTGTGATTAGTAAATTACTTGGTGCCTCTGGTGCACTTTATTTTTCCTTCCATGCAGCAGTACATTTGATATGGGAGTTGCCTTCCAACGTTTGGGAGCAGATGGAGAAAACACTGGGCTCGTGAAGTGAGGTTATCTCAGATCTGAGCTGTGAGCTGCTAATCTCCCTGCGTCAGTAGGCTAAAAGTCCTTGTGGTAACAATAACTTTTGGGCTGAACTTGAAAAGAAAATGAGCAATATTTTGGCTCCTTCAATGCTTGAGAATTCTTGCTGAGATAAAACCCTTTGTGGCTTTCTTGGAAAATTGCTGCCTTCTCTTTTAGAGGTGGCCTTCTGTGGTGAGGGAGAGAAGGGCTTTTACTCAGATATCCTGCGAGGTGGAATTTGCTTATGTAAACGATGCTTTCTTTTTTTTTTTAAACCCACGCTGTTATCTTTAAACCAGTTGACAAATACAATGTGCCAAACCAGTGAGCCTTGTAACGACATGCTTGTTTGCACTGGTCAGCATGAAGCAATCCACATACTTCACTCTGTTTGGGCAGTAAAGTGATAAGCATGTAAAGAATTTTTTAAAAGCCTTTCTTTTTCTACTGTGTGAAGGGATAGTCTTTTACTGCTAAATTTCATCTACCTCTGGAATGGTCAATGTCCTGTTACTGTTGCTTTCTGACTTTATATAGACCTATGGAGCTGGAAATATGCACTTAATGGAAAGATGGTGAATCAGAACTGTTTCCTACTTTGTATCTGGAGATGTCCTATTGCTGAAAGAATGTGTGATGGTAATATTTGTGTGTTTGCTAATATAACTGTTTTCCTACTGATCCTGATTAACTGCAGGGCTGGAGGGCCATTCCAAAACCTCATCTCTGCTGCTGAAGTTCCAGACAGTCTGAACTGTGGAATTAATCCCAGCTGCCTAGAGACAGACTGAAGTGGTGAACTTTGTCTGCAGCTGCCTCTTCTGTAGTGGTGCTGAGCATCTTCTGCTGGACTAGTTCACTTTAAGAAACAGAGAAAACATAACCCTTTTCTCTTTTCAGTCCCAAATGTCCTCTTTGCCTCTGCTCTAACAGTGATGTCCTCCTTTGGCCTTGTGATACTTTACCCTCTTAAGTCCATTTATGTGACTGTGATTGCTTCCTTGGTATCAGCTTCCCCATGGGAAACTACATCAGCCCCCAGACTGCTGAAATCTGCTTTCATCACTTCTTCCTTAGCCTTGTATCTCCTCTTTGATCTCCAGGTCCTGGCTGTCCAAACTTCCCCACAAGGTCTGTTTTTCACTTTTCCCATGTACTGAAGAAGCAAAGCTGTGCTGCTGTAGCTGGGCTCTGCAGTGTTCTGTTTCCTTCAGGCCTTTCCTCTGAACAACTTTGCATTTTAAGTGTATTCCTGGACTCTTCCAGCTGTGTCCCTGCTGTTCTGGGGTAATAGATCAGTTAGCTCTTTCGTAAGTGACTCTGTGGAGGGATTGAGAAACTCCTTCTACTGTAGCAGTTGCAATTGTAAAAAAATTTAATCTTGTTTCTGATCAAGACTTTATCTTCTGTCATGATGTCATTTAATTCTTCCTTTCAGGCTCTATTTCTGTAACTGTTTTATTCTTCAGCACTTTTGAATACTCTGTTTTATACTATGCACAATGTACTGCAATTCTTAGCAACTGTAAGGGGCAGAGGAAGCAAAGGTGATGCTTTCACCTGTTTTCCATTCACAGCCATCTGGAACTGAAGGACCTGAGTTTTTATTGTGTTACAGAAGTCAGTTTATGATAAAAAGAGCAAAATTCTAATACTGTTCTGTAATTTGGACTGGAATATCTCTCCAGCTCTCACTTGGATCTCTCAATACATCTCCAAACCCCTATACATTCATGCATTATCATGGTTTATGTGTCTTGAATCCTGCTGGGGCACTTGTGGAGCTTTTAGCTGGGCCTTTGTAGTTCATCATGAAGGGTTGAGCAACACAGGGTTGTATCAGACAAATACTGTTACAGTTTGAAATTCCTGTTGATAGCCTTTCTTCTGCTGCCAACAAATCCCCATCCACCCATCACTTTATTAATCCCAAAGGATTACCCTTTGTGGATACCCCAAACCAGTTTAATACGAGGTGAAACCATTTTCAATAACGTGTTAATTAAATTCACACATTGATGAAAATGTTTATTAAAATAATAAACAAAATAGATCATATTTGCTGGGTCTGTGGGGAGTGGAGGCCTGTTCTTGTTCTTTGTAAATGATGAAATGTGTGGTTTGATGGAGGCCCTGTTCTCACGCACTTGAGCAAGAGCAGAACTGTAGGTCAGTGATTTAATTGTAGATAAAACTTTCAAATCTGTGATGAGTGGTTAGTTGGTATGAATTTGGGGTTTGTTTGCCCTCTCTCGTTTAGGCTGAAGACGCAAATGAATTCTTTGTAATCAATCACCCGAGTTCCTGACAGCTGCAGAAAAGACTTTGGGAAGCCAGGCCTTGGCTTTGGCACAAGGAGACTGCTGGGTGCAGTGTTGGTTATTAAAAGCCTTGGCCAGCAGCCCTACAGTGAGAGTTTTGGGACAGGGAAAGTCAGGGAGACGGGCTGGCACCCCAGAGGCTGCCACTCTGCCAGGACCCAGAGGTCTTGCAGGGACAAAAGGGTGAGAGGGGTGCTGGGGACCAGGGAATCTCGGATTGTCTTGGTGCAAGTCTTACCCAAACTTGGTCTCTGCTAGCCCTGCCTTAGTGAGATTAATGTGTGAAATGGGCAGTGTGTGTCCACTCCACGTTCAGAGGGGAGGTTGGCAGCCACGTTTTAGATGCAAATGTGCACAGGAGAAACTTGCTGCTGCATGTTTCCTGTGTGTATAAACAAACAACTGCAGATTAGACAAGTGTTACTTTATGTTCACATACATATAGGACCAGGTATATCACTCTTGAGGGATGTTTGTTCTTTCAGGATTGTTTTCTGTCCTATCTTGCAGGAAATTGGAGAAGCCTGGTGATTCTCTGGTTTATTTAGCAGAGACCTTTGTCCTATTTGCACAGTGCTACCAACCAAGGGCTGCTGGCTGACCTTTGAGAGATGTAGGTGCAACTTTGACGAGAGCATATAAATTTTAAATGTCAGCATTGTGTAAGAGTCTCTCTTGTAGAAAGGCATCCTGAATATCACTGATGTGGCCTCACAGTATTACCTCCTGCAGAATGGGGTCTGTTTTGAACTTTGTAGGGAAATGAATGCCTGTAGGAACCCCTCAGCCTGAGGGGAATGAAACAACAAAACTCTTCCAAAGCAGCTGATTGTGCCTGTGTAGAATATGCAGCAGTGCTTTGGTCTTTCAGTGTGTTCTGTGGGGCACTTTTTAGTGACCAGGGCTCAATGCCTCAGTAAGTAGTGGATATATATTCTCATCTGCACCGGATTATTAGAATCATTAATGTTGGAAAAGTCCTCCAAGACAGAGTCCAGCCTTTGACCCAACACCACCCTGTTAACTAAACCATAGCACTAAGTGTGACATCGAGTTGTTTCGAGAATACCTCCAGGGATGGTGACCTCCCTGGACAGCCTGTGCCAGTGCCTTACAACCCTTTCAGTGAAAAAATGCTTCCTGATGTCCAACCTGAACCTCCCCATGCGTGTCTTGAGGCCATTTCCTCTTGTCCAGTTCCTGGTTGCCTCAGAGAAAAGGTCAACTTCCAGGTGGCTAAAACCTCCTTTCAGGGAGTTGTCAGATTACTGAGATAATGGCATGTAAAAAACTCCAGACTTCAGCATACTAGAAAGCATGTTTATTTTAATTTTTATTTTTAATCTTTTTGAATATTGAGCAGAACCCTTAAATGGTTGGTGAGCATTAATAAAATGACATCAAAGCCATAACCAGGACTTGGTCTCTTGTTTAAAAGCCCTATAAAATGGTGGTGCTGCAGCCCTGGCTCTTGGTTGCACATAGTATAACATGATACGGTGTCGGGAGGAGGAGAAGGGGGAGGGAGCTTTTTCCTACAGCCCTACTTGTAGCAAATGGGAAATGAGTCTTTGTTCTTGTTCATGTCCTATTGCTATATTTGTCCCTGTGAATGTGGGACATGAGCACAGTTTAATGATGGCCCAGTCTTTGTCTCGGGTGGAGAAGCATAGCTGTGGTAACTCATGTCCTTTTGGGAAGGCAGTGGAGATGTCTTGAGTTTTTCCAACTCACATGTCATGAGCTGCAGGGGAGCTTCTGGCAGCTTAAGTGGTTTGTAGTGGACAATTCTGCTCTTAGAGAAATTGTTGAAATTTTTAGATCATGAGTTGCTTGGAAAGGCAAAGCTGCTTGGTATGTGAACCTACATCGCTGAGCCTGAGAACTGTGTGGGGGCAGGTCTGGGCTTGGGCTGCTGCAGGGCCATCCTTTCTCACTCCCTATTTCCCTGCTTAACTATCTGGTGCAGCAAGACGTTGATTTTCTAATTTCTGAGTACTAAGGATGCCCTGTCTCTTGGTTAATCCCTGCTCTCCATATAATATGATATGACCTTGGTGGAACCCTCTGTCCTGGGCAGTGGCTCTGTGCTCCCCCTCCCTGGCCAGGGCTCTCTGTATTTTTGTATTTGGCACTGGCTGTGGATGCCTGAATATATCAGCTTGGGTAGCTAACAGCTTGTGCCAGGGCTCCTGTAACGAGGAGACCTGGGTTTCTTTGTAGTGTTCCTGAGCTATGCTGTGTCACCTTAATATATGAATGTACTTGAATGTCACCAGACAGTTTAATTATTTAAGCAGCAGTGGCCAAGACGTTTAGATTTTATGCCATGGTGCGAGAAGCACCATGCAGGGTTAACTTCAACTTTCTAAAAAGTGTGAAGTAGTGACATACTTAACGTTTTTTTCTTTCAGCAATTAAATTTGAAAAGAGAAGAGGTAATTGGTAGAGTCCTGGTGGCCCATCCCGGCTGGGGGCTGGGTGCTGTCTCTGGGGGGCACACAGTGTAGGCAGCAGGGCTCCTTGGGGTGCTTCCAGGAGGCTCCCAAAGGAGATGAGTCACTGCTCACATTCCTGCAGGGTCACCTAAGGAACAGAGACTGCCAGCAACTCTTCCTGTGCTGCAGGAGAAGGGTCATTGCTCCCAGCACAGCTCCCTCCCCTCTGCCCCTTTTATTTTTGCCCTCCCTCTCACATTTTTTACATGTTAGCACGTTGTCAGTGATGAGGTTCACATGTTTGCAGGAAAACGCTGTGCATTTTCTCAAAACTCTTCTAGAAACCATCTTAAAGCAAAAGTGAATTTCTGCCAGGTATATCAGCCTGGAAAAGGCAAATGTCTGTCTGAAAACTGGAGCTTTAGGCTCAGCAGGTATGATGATGTGGCTGAAAAGGATACAAGGATAAAGGATACCTTAGTTCTGTGGCTTACACAGAATCTCCCTCTGCCAGCTTGCAGTACTGAGGAAAATACTTTAATTGAGCAAAACATGTCAGTCTCTTGGTTTTTTTCTCTCTTTTGTCTCCATTTGGATAGATTACACCTCTTTATTGTCAGCTTCTCCTCAGGCTGTCTAATGACAATCCATTTTGGTGTGCAGGGCTCTGAGGGCAGCTGCCACAGGCACCTCCTGTCCCCAGTGACCTGTGTGCTGGCTGGGAGCCAGCCTTCAGATCAGCCCTCCTGCTTTTTCTGCCTTAAATCCCAGGTCTGGATCATGCAAACAGCTGGAGTTGGAGGAATGGCTGTCTCCTAATGAAGCTGAGGTTTGGAAGGGTGTTTCACTGTGGCCTAGGTGTTTGTTTATGATTTCTAAAAAAAAGTAGATTCTTGTTCCTCGTGTTCCTTTGTGTCATCTTTCATGCTGGACTCGCAGTGTTTATTAAATCTATTTTATGTGTGAATGATTGGCTTCCTGGTGTTATTGGTAGGGTAATACTTCCCTACAAATTGCCTGTAGGAGTGCATTTGTCTTGCTTCTAGCTATGATCATCTTGCTGTTACTAGGTTTATTATTCTGACCTAAAAAAATTCCCCACTAGGTGAAATAAAATGCTGCTTTTTTTTTAAAATATGATTAGAAAATTCTGTCCTCAAGGAGTTGTGTGAATTAGTGTGGTGCCAGAATTCCTCTGAGGTTTCCTTTACTGAGGACAGAGGCCAAGGAAGCATTGCTGAGTTTCTGCTTTAATTACATCCCAGGCATGTAGTTTCTTGCACAAATTATTATTTTCTTATGAAATCTCTGCATGAACAAAGGAAGATGTGGGTCCCTGATGTGCACACACCACTAATGTTAATACTAATGCAGGGGAACAACTGCAACAGTGTCAGGTAACATCAGCTGTTAAACGGGGCCTTGTGAGTATTAAGGGACCACAGAGGACGAATCTCAAGTTCTACTTTGGGTGCTTTGCCTTCTGTATCATGACTTGTAGCTGTGTGAGTGGCAGGGCAGCCTCTCTGTTGCTGCAGGCAGCTCAGATGCCCTTTCCACACTTTTTTGGACCACATCCACGAGTAGCCTCAACTGGTCACCCCAGCAGAAAGCTCTGCAGTTTTTTGGCTGGGTTAATGAGGTTGTCAGAGGAGCATGGGAGCAAGGTAAGTGCAGGGCTTAAGTGGATATGTGAGATGACTTGTAGTGGCAATAAGCTCCAGATTAGTTCACAGCTGCTTGTGAAAGCACAGCCTTGGGCTAATAGAAGCTGATTTTGAAGAACTGTGCCCAGTTCAGAAAATCTGCTTTGCTCCTCTGGCTTGAGATAATTAAAAACTTCCAAATGTCATCTTAAATGATCTGATTCATTATGTGTTAGAAAGTAGTTTAACTTTTGTGCTTGTAGCTGTGATGACTAGCAGCAGGTCCAGGTAATGGAGGCATGACAAGAATTCCTCAGTCTTTTCTGCCTGGGCCTGTGCTGCTGACTGCATCCCAACTAGAACCAGACTCTGCCATTCCTCAGAGAAAACACGGCTTTCCCACACCCTCACCCCAGTGTTACTGCCCCATAGTTTTGTAAATTAGTTCTGTGTGGTTATTTTTTAGCATGTGTAAAATTTTAAGATAAAAAACTTGGTTGCATACTGTACATAGACCTTGTGATTAAAAAGCATTTTTTTCTTCTTAGGTAATTCTGGTGTATTTGCAGAAGAATTTTTTTTAATGGGATGTCTTCCATGTACTTGTCTCTCACTTTTTCCATTACTTAGATTTGTTATAGGAATTCAATGATACCAAGTTCCCAAAAGTGATGTTCGTCTCAAAATTTATGTGCAGCTTGGCTGCTTAAGGCTCGCAGACCTTTTAGATTTTGATTGTATTTTCACATCTAATATCTGCATACTAGAAGTTTCCTGCAGTCTGTCACTCTCAAAAGTTAAAAGCTGAAAACTGAGGTCCTCTGCTTGCTGTGGCTCTTGCTGAGCTGTGTTGGGTAGGGAGCCCCTGGTGATGGAAGCTGTGGGGTTTGTTGTACTCATTTCTCCTGCCTGTTAAAACCCCCAAACTTAGGAAAAGTCGCAGTACTTTGGAAGTGAGGCATGAAGTGCCCTCTGTGGACACAAAGAATTTGGGAATATGAAGTAAGTTTATGAGCTGTAAAATGGAAAAAGCTGCTGGATTCCTCCAGGGTGGGTTCTGGTGGGAGGCTGATGCAGCCTCTCCAGTCAATGAACAACTGCTGCTGTGGCAGCAGAGGAAAGCCTGGCATTTCTTGTAGAAACCCAAGCAATATCATGTGTCTCTGTGCCTATATATTAATATCTCCTCGCAGTGCTGCTCTGGCTGGTCCTGCCTTTGACTGGGTGGTTCAAGGCTCCTCCAGCAGCGCTCGGCCGCCCAACCAGCGATGGCTCCAGCAGAGCTCTCGCACCGATGAACGGCCGCGAACGCTGCGCTGGGAGCCAAAGGCAGCAGCACAACGCAGCTCCAAAGAGCTATTGTAGGCTCGGATGAGACTATAATAGACCGGGGAGAGAGAGTGCACGGAGAGGTTAATGCGGCCGCGGCTGGGCAAAGCCGGCTTCTCTCTGCAGAACCATCTGCTGCCTAACAAAGAGCTGCACACAGCCCTCGCAGGGTGCCCATTGCCTTGGGGCAGTGGGTCCGTGCTCGGGGTGCTGCCCATTGCCTTGGGGCATGGATCCG
>VZRO01002997.1:132095-159862 GCA_013397915.1 Daphoenositta chrysoptera
CGGGCCGGCGGGCGCGCTCCTCTGCGGGCGGCCTCCCGCGCCGAGGGCGCGCTCCCGGCCGGCTGCGCGCGCTGCCGTGCTCCGGAGCAGCGCAGTGTTGGGAGCGAGGATTGGCTGGGCACTGCTGCAGTGGGGACGCAGCCTGGGTGCTCGGCATCGCTGCTCAGCCTCGCTGCTCGCCCGGGCTGCCGCTGGGATGAGCCGGGACGCGCGGCTCGGTTGGCAGCTCTGAGAAGCTCCTCTCGGAGAGGCTCGTCTTTAGCTTTCCTCCGAAGCGCAGCGTCTCGGCTTCTCTGTCCAAGCAGTCTCCAAAGCGCAGCGTCTCGGCTTCTCCGTGCCAGGGGGCTTGTGCTTTGTCTGTTGCCATCAGATTTCTGAGGCTCTGGTACAATGAGCTGCTTGTCAGGCCAGGCACGACTGCATTAGCAGCAATTTCAAAAGGCAGGAAGCGTCCGCAGGAGCGGTCTGTAAAGAATCTGAGCCTGTGGAGTCGCTGGGTTGAACCTCCCGCTGGCTGCCGTGCCGATTCCCGTCTTGGGTGTGCTTGGTAGTGCAGTCACATCATCCTTGGCAGCGGGCAGCTCCTGAGCACGCAGGGTTTCCCTGCCCGGGATGCTCGCTGGAGCAGCAATGCTGCAGACCCTGTGGCATTTTCTGTCTAGCTTCCTTCCCAGGGCCATATGCCAAGGTCCTGCAGATGAAAAAGAGGATGAGGCCAGAAACACCACCCCACTTCCAGGCCCCGGGGAGAAAGGGCCAAAGGTGTTGGGGAAGACACAGGACAGAGGGACTGATCCCACTGAAAGGAGACCAACTATCCTACTGGTGGTTGGACCCGCAGAGCATTTTCCAAAGGTAATGGGATATCCAGGGGCCTGAGGAGGGGTTGGTGCACATGACAGTGGAGTGTGTGGTCTGCTGGGAGAAGGGGTATTGCAGGTGGAGTGTGTGAGCAGCTGTGTGTGTGAATTTGGGGAGGGGGGAGAGGAACAGGAAAAGGGAGCAGGGTCCAACGCGTGTGCTTGCTAGAAAGGAAGGGGGCGGGGGGGCAGGGGAGTGACTGAAGAGGGGAGGTAATCTAACCTTCCAAACATGATGTTCAAAGTGTGGGACAAAAATGCTGTTTAGGGGCATGGGGGAATACGGGGGCCTCCAGGGTTCCTGGGCAACTTGTAAGAAGCATGACTGAGAGGGCAGGGAATGATAATGCAGGTTAGTGGCGAGTCCCACCCCTGTACTAGAGACCGGCAAAGAATCAAATGCATCCTAAAATGTTCTGGAGTCATTCTCTGGTAATTTTGCAAGCCTTTGGTAAAACTTGCATGTTTTAAGCAAATGAGTAACTGTTTTGTAATGAGGAATTATTATGTATTATTTGAATGGCAGAGCCCGGAAGAGAGTAAAGCCTGTCCCTGGGGAGCAGGTCCCATAAGGGGGAGATTAAAATCTGCGTGAGGATGGGAAGTTCCCGGGGGTGGGAGAGTGGGGTGGTGGTGGGGTGCAGAGTTGGCAGAGAATAAATGGTGAGGCTTTGTCTGGGGGGAGATGAACAAAAGCTGCTTAGTTTAGTGCCGGAGCTGCCAGCACAGTGCTGGCCAACTGCAGTTCTGGCTTATTTAATGGAGGGAGTGCTGTCTGTCTCCCCGAGGATGGTGCAGTCAGCTCTGACTACATGTGGTTTAAAAGCAAGGGTGTGACCTGGGATTAGGGGGGACGGAGTTGGGCGTAAGGCCTGTGAAGGGTGGGAGGTGGGGATAATGCTGAAGGACTGCAGCAGGGATAGGGGTGTGTGACTTTAAGGAACCAGCTTATTTGACAGGGAATTGGGCATGGTTGTTGCTGTGAGCTTTCTCTTTAAAATGAGGGATGAACAGGTTTAAATTGTGGAGGGGATTAATATCTGTTCTGCTGCTGTTTTGAATGGAAACAGACAGGGCGGCATTTCACATTCTGGGGAGCAGAAGCCACTCCCTGCTTGAATCAGACTGAAAAATCTGCAGGGACTTTTGCCTTCATAGCTATCCTTAGCAGTTAGCACTGTGCATCCCCTTCCAAAAGAGGAGCATGCGCATTTTCAGGACTTTGGTGCACAGAGGTTGAAGAAGGACAGAGGCTCAGAACTGAAGGAAGTGGTGATGAAAACCTTGGAATTACAGGGCTGAAAATCCCTGGTGTTTTCCAGAGAACAATGGTCTCTCAGACAAGGAGAGTCCATCTGTTCACACCTGGAAATAAAGCTTTTTCTGAAAGCTGATACCAGTCTCCTCTTTCTTGTGTGACCCTGGGAAGTTCTGCTGCATAGGAACCCTAGGATTGGCTAAAGGAGAAATACCTAGAGGATAAGGATGTGGTAAAATGGAGTTATTGCATCTTAGGAAGTAACTGCCCATCTGCCAGGAGGTTGTGACTGTGTAATTTTAGCTTGCCCTGATTGTAAAGTAAAATGCAGTGTAAAGCTCTTCTGTTGAGGATTATGCAGATATGTTTCACCTTGCAATTCTGGCTGGCTAATGCCTCATCCAGCCCATGGCTCAGCTGATGGACAGTAACTTGTTAAGATGCAATGACTTGTTTGTGCTTGATCAGATAGCAGTGTTCCAATTACCTGTCTGAAGGAGAAGTGTTGGGAAAAGTCTCGTACAGCCTTAGGGATAGATAATAAACCACTGTGAGCAAACAGTGTTATTTGGTGTTTATAGAAATTGTGGGGGCTTTTTTTCTCTGCAATTGGCTGGCTGTGACCTTGGGAGCAGTCTCTTGACTGGTAGGCCACTTTGCTTTGTAAAAACACCTGTTACTGCTTCTCTTCTAAAAACACACAAAATATCACACCTGAAACTGAGGTTTCTGTAAGGAATTGATGTGTATTGATAAACTTGACTGGAGGGGCTGCCTGGCCTTGGCTCTTCAATCTTCACTTTTCATTGGTATGTTCCTCCTCAGATGTTTGCCTGTTTAAAGCTGTTTCAACATGAGGCTGTTTTTGCAAATATGGGGAGAAAATTCTGATTGCAAATGTGTTATGTTGGCCCTGGATCTGTGTACACAGGAGACAGGTATGATCTGCCCCTGATGTCACCATCTGGACTTGTAACTTTGGATCCATGTGTTGTCAGTGGAACAGGTCACCTTTCCTGGTTACCTTTATGTCAAATACCACACAGTGCTGTCTGCTGTGCCTGGTCTCTATCCTTCCCCTGGCAAAGCCTTGGCTGGTTGCAGCTCTTTACTCTGCTGGGGTCTCTTAAATCATTAACTCCCCTCCTTCATACACTGTACACTCTCTGTGCTTTGTGAGGACTTTCTGTACTGTCCAATTAATTATAAGCTAGTTTTCAGAAATTAAAAAAGACCAAGTCAGCAGAACCCAGTGAAACCTTCTAGCAATAGGGTTGGAGCCCAGAAAGCTGTTTTGCCTCTGAAGGAGGATGTTATGTGACTGTGACGCTTGCTGGCACTTGATATTTTTAGAGCCTTTTTTTTTTTAGCAAAGAAAATTCAAAATTAAACAGCATACTTTCCTGCTCCTTGTATGGCTGCATCTTTCCATCTCTTGGGAGGTACATTCTGAAGCTGATGTAGTAAACCAGTGATGAAGCAGATGCCTAGAAGAGTACAAATGGCTTAGAAAGGTTAGCATTGGAATGGCAGGGTATGGAAACGAGTAACTTGTGCAGCATTTAAAAAGAACCAAATCCTGTAAATAAGATGAAAACCAGTTTGCTAAAGGGATAAAGAGCTGTGTTTGTCTTCTTTCACATCTCACTTTTCTTGTCATCAAGGAAACTGCAGAGGGTATTAGGCTGGCTCCACATGGCCCAAAAATGCCTAGTTTCAGTGGCAGAATTGCTGGATGGAAATATCAGGGAGGAGTGACTTCGTTTGGAGCTCTGTGCCCTGTCCTTGGTTTGACCAGGAATAGCCAGTGTTAATGAGGGATGTACTGTCTGTAGCTGGCACCTGAAGCCCTGGGCCGAGTGTGCTGCTGCCCTCGGGGGCTGGGGCAGTGGGGCTGGCTCTGTGTGTGCTGAGACGTGAGCAGTGACCCCACACCAGTGTCCCAGCAGCACTGATCCCTGCAGCTTTGGAGAGCTGCCTGGCTCTTGAGTATTTCCAGCTTTACCAGGAATTTCTTAGCTGAAATATAAAAACTTCTTAATTCTTGTTTAAGTTCTCTTTGTCATTATAACCTGAATTACTGGTATAAACTTCATTTGTAATCTGTCTCTCCTTCTTAGCTCGCTGTCCTGTAATTAATACCCTGCTTAAAATCAGCTTTAACCTCATTAGCTTTCTCCTTTCCTCTGACGTAGGTAGTAGGGCTTTTTTTCCTAAAATGTGCCGATTTTGCCTTTTGTCTCTAGCTGCCAACTCCAAACAGAGTTTCTTAGGAAAATCCGCATCATGTTGGCATGGCAACCGAGCTGCCAAGCAGCTATAACAGTGATGCTTGGCAACTCGTGGGAAGGACTACGCAGGATCTTTAGGCTTTGTGAAGCAAATCTGAATTAGATTTGTTCACTCACTACCTGTTGCTGGGGGTACCCGCTCTGCTCCCCTCGCTGAGGGCGTTTGGTGTTGGACAGTGGGGTGTGTGTATCATCAGGGTGCTGCTTGCAGTGAAACTGGACGTGGTGGGAAGGCTGGGGTGTGCTGTGGGCATGCATGCAGTGAGCTGCTGCAGCTGATCTTTAAGAGGATCTGGAGTCCCTGAGAAGATCCTGTTTTCCTGCAGAGAGACGTCAGCAGGGAGTAGGTTAAGCCTGGTTAGGTAACTTGGCAGTGGTGCCATGGTAGGTAAGGTGCCCCAGGGAGGGCAGAGGAGACCATTGTAGGTCATGACTCCCAAGGGTACTGAGTTGCTGTGAGTCATGATCCATTAAGCTTTTTTAAAAAAAAAAATCCTTGAAATTAAGCCACAGATTAAATATTCCCAGTTTGTGTGACTGACATGCAGCTCCACGAACAGCTCATTACAGACTTTGGCTTTGTTTAGAGAACAAAATAACATGGTAAAGATGTTCGGGCCCCCTGTGCATGAGGGCCTGAGGGGAGTGCTGGTTGGACTTTGCTCTGCCAGGCAGGCTGCTCAAACACTGCAAACACTAGAAAATGTTGCTGTGTCCGCAGCAGTGGGGAAGGCTGTTATCTGGTCTGGCTTGAACTAGTTCAGCAAACACTTTTTTACTTCTAGTGCAGACAGGATTACAGCGTTTGGGTTACTGGCTATGGCTTTTTGCATCTTCCTCGTGTGATAACTTCTCTCTGATAAATACCAAGCCTATAACTTTATTTAAAATTCATGTTAGCAGTCAGTGATTCTATCCTGAACAGCATTGTTGCCTGCTGCACATTGGTACTCTCCCTGGAGAGCTAGGTGTTAGCCCATATCTCAAACTCCAGTAAATGCTCAGAAACCTGTAATTATACCTGCAATAAATGGTGCTTGTGCCACGCTGCCTCCAGCCTGGCTTGCTCCTAACGAGAGCTCAGGAACTCGCTTACAAAGCAGTTAAACTGTCAAGGGTAGAAACTGGAAAATGTTGTTCTGCCCTGGACACTTCTCATAGCATATATCTGACTGCAGTGTTTAATTAGAGTCAGAAGAGGATGAAAAATATTAAGCTGGTGTAACTGCTGTGGGGATGCTTAGCTAGGAGGCTTAGAAGCAGCTGGGGCTGTTTTAAAGCCTGCCCTTGATTTGGATGATTTTCTCTGTGTTTGGCTCAATGACAAACCTCCACAGGCTTTATTGCTGTGTTAGTAACTCTGGAGTACTACAGAGGGGAGAGATCTTTGTGTGCAGGGGTTGTCTGCTCTTAGCTGGCACAAGTGGTTTTGGGAGAAATTGAACCAAAGGCAGTCAACTCTGGCGTAACAAAGTAACATTGTAGAAGTGGAAAACTTCTGTTTAAACTGGCTGTCCTAAACGTGTATGAAAGCAGTAAGTAAGCGGCTGGCATCCTGTTCTTACCGTGCTTTAAAAAAAAAATAATTATTAATTTATTATATATAATTATTAATTAATTTAATAATTTAATTANGTGGGAGAGGTCGTGATCAAGCCCGGTGCCCACTGTGCTACCTGTGTAAATCCCCAGAGAGGTGAGAACAGATCAGAAAGGACGGATCGGATGTAAGGAACAGCAAGCGAGTGTCCTGGCCCTTGGCCAGAGCCTCTTTAAGGTTGAGAGGGACACGCGGAAGGAGTGTGATGTAAGGTGGGGTTAATGGAGCGGGGCTGGGCAGTGGGAGGCGGCTCACGCGTCTCCCCCGCAGCTGGGTGGGACCGCACGGCCCCGGGTTCCCTTTTAAGTAGAAGGGAAGGGCTTGTGCAGCCAATCGCACCGGAGCCAGCCTCGCTCATAGGCGTGTGTCATGAGACTTGCTGGTATTTCCTTTCCACTACGTACTGAAATTAGCTCGGGGGAATCACTCGGTTTTACTTCTCTTCCTTGCTGGTGGGACTGAGCAGGGCGGCTGAGTGTTGGGCTCAGAAAGATGCTCTGCCTCTGTCTGTACGTGCCGGTGTTCGGGGAGAGGCAGGCGGAGTTTGAGTACTTCGAGTCGAAGGGGCTGCCAGCTGAACTCAAATCCATCTTCCGACTCAGCCTCTTCATTCCTTCCCAGGAATTCTCCACCTACCGCCAGTGGAAGCAGGTATGGCCCTGAGAGAGGAATGGAAGAAGTGAGTGGTGAGGGGTGGTCTCTATTACCTTGAGTGGCTCGCTTGAGAGGGGGAGAAGTTAATGACGGCTCTATTGTAATAACTGAGTAAAGCATGGAAGCACTTCTCATGCCCCTTGGCAGGGATTGCTGAAGCAGCGTGGAGCGAACTCTTTTCTTTTCGATTCTTTTGTTTTGAATTGGGTGAGATCTTAGTGCTATAAGACTGTTGAAACCAGTTGATGTAAGTTAAATAGAAAAAAGGGGTTTTCCAAACTATGGAGTCTTCTGCTTCTATTGGTCTATTCAGATACAGCGTTTCACATCCTCTTCCTCCTTCTTACATCCTTCCACCTGCCTCCTTCTGACAGCAGACTGTAATGTAGAGTCAGCTGGAGCTGGTGAAGGTGAGCAGGTTTGTGCTGTGACAGGAGAGCAGCTCTGTGTGAGTGACTCAGCCAGAGGTGGGTGGGCTGAGCTGGGGAAGGTTGTGCAAGAACCTTTTGCTTTGCTGTGGAAGGGAGATGCACTAAATCCGTGGAGTGCTCCATCCTAATGTGTCACAGCTCTTGTTTTCAGCTTGCTCATGGCCAGGCTGTCAAGAGCCCAGAGAGCTGATTATTGATCAGCCAGGCTGGGGAGGCTTTTTACACCTCTGTGCAGAGACATGGACAGCAGGCTGGAAGGTGTGTGGGTTCCCACAGTGTGCTCCAGGGGCTGTGACTGCAGGTGACCACAGGAACTTCTGCAGCCAAAATAGCTGTTAATGACCAGATTTCATGTTTGCTGTTGAAAGCAAAAATGTGCAGGCAGATATTTGTTCACACCTCCAGAGAAAACGCTGGGAGCTTGGCTTTCTCACCCCTCCCATGTGTGCTGTGGTTACTGTCGGGCAGGCAGCATTTTTGGGCTGTGATTGTGGGGGAGGAAGGTGACCAGGGCAAAGCTTTTGTTGCCTGCAGTCTCTGATCACTCGTGGTGCATCTCTGCAGTTGTCGGGGCTTGCTGAGAGACAGGGAGCAGTTGCACAGTCACATCTCTCTTACAGTGCCTCCAAATTATTAATGCCTGTCAACTGGTTGGGGGTTGCCAGTGAGAGGGAAGCCCTGATTCAGCTGTTCAAGCCCAGTGTGCTGACAGGAGAGGGGTGTTGGTCTATATTTAGCCTACAAGTTGAATGTGAGGTCGTATCTGGACTTCACAATGGTCATATGATAAATGGCAGATTAGGAATACTGGGCATACCTTGGAGGTCAGGGCAGCTGGGACAGCACTTTCTTATTTAAGGTTCATGAAGTGATTAGGAATAATCCTCATAGCATTAGGGCTAAAGAGACAGGACTTGGTGAGTGAGACAGAGAGTTTCAATAGTGAATTATTTAGTACTGAAGTAATTTAAAATGACACTGAAATAAAGACTTATGGCTTATGAAGGGGACTGGTGGTCATAGACTGAGGGCATATCACTGTGAGTTTGGGCTTGCCTAATACTTTGAAGCCTAAATATTGAACAAGATACTGGTGAACAGAGGGTTAACCCAGTATTTGATCTCAGCTCAGAGTTTCTTTAACAACCCATCTGCTGTTAACATAAATGTTACAAGAATTAAAACAAAACTTTGGGTGATGCACTAGACTGAATCACACCTCATTGAGTGTTGCTCACTGATTCATGTTGGAAAAGACATAAAGGCTGTCAAAGGCAAGTGACTGAATCAAAAGGGGAATAGGAACTCCCTGAACCACATTCTTGCAGTCTGGAGATCACCTCACTTGTCAACATGCAGCCATATGCCCTTAGATAGGACAGTCCATGGGCTACTGCCTCGTGTTACAGTTAATTAGTCATTTACCTTGTCCTAAATGTCTGGCACGGTTTGATCTTGATTTTAGCTTTGTCCTACTAAGAACCTATTCTTGCTCTATATGCATCTCATGGAAACTTGTGTAATTAAAGTACATGGCTTCAGGGTGCCTAAACCAGTTCACAAAGGTTTTTATCTTTGGCTGTGTTCACTAGAGCTGGACAGACTTTTGCTGGTTGGAGTTAGTTATTGCCAGAGGGACCTTACTTCTCTAAGGATTGTAGTAGGCACGAATTCCTTCTCCTGTTCAGTTTTTTTTTATTACCTCAAGTTTTATGATTCACTTTTTATGCAAATCTGTTGCCTCATGCTCAGTTCAAGAACCTTCACAAGGGCTTTGCAAGGTGTTAATCAAATACAGTTCTGAGATTAGACACATGACACTAGCAGAATATCCCTGATAAAAGCATGAGACATTCCATCTGTGTAATGGACTTTGGGAAACAGTTGGAATCAGGTGACTTTTCTACGCTACTGCCTTGCTCAAATCTCTTAGAGGAATTACAATTCTGTCAGCTACTTTTTGGAGAAAAAGTCAAAGTTGTGTAGGAAATGTTTTTTAAATATGGTAGAAGGGAGGATAGATCTGTCTGAATTAACAAAGGAACTGACAATTCTTGGTTGCTTTCTGAACAGAAAATTGTGAAGGCTGGAGACAAAGATCTGGATGGACAGCTGGATTTTGAGGAGTTTGTTCACTATCTCCAAGACCATGAAAAGAAGCTGAGACTGGTTTTCAAGAGTTTGGATAAAAAGAATGATGGTAAACACCTTTCTCATGCTCACGAGTGGACTGGTACATGTGTCAGCCTGTAATGTGTGTCCTTGAGCTCCCTGGCTTATCTTTGCAGGCCGCATCGATGCCCAGGAGATTGTCCAGTCTCTCCGGGACCTGGGAGTCAAGATCTCTGAACAGCAGGCTGAGAAGATACTGAAGAGGTGAAGATTCCAGTGGTTTTTCTTTTTTATGTTGAGGGAGTTAGAAAGAAATGTAGTGACATGGAACCCATCTCTTTTTCCCCTGTATGCACTTTCCAGAGACTTTGGTTCCTCCTTCTTTCCTATTACTTTCCATTTTGATTTTTCCCTGTGAATTGACATAAAATTATAAAATCATATGCTCTATTGAGAGTTACTGTCAGTCTCTGCCTGGCCTGTTGAGGGGAAGTGCTTGCAGCTAAGCTGATTTGCATCCCTGTCTGATTGTCCTCCTGCCCTGAGCTTGCTGCTTTGGAGAGGGACTCTGCAGAGTGTTTACTCTTTGGAAATGCTGAGTGCTTTATGCATGTGGCACTAACATGTTAACAACCACTTATTTGTGCTGTTTTTTTCCTCTTTTTTTTCCCTCTGCTACCTTCCCTCTGTCTGTTTGCCTGTGTGTCAGAATAAGGACGGGACACTTCTGGGGTCCTGTCACCTAGTAAGTATTATTTTCCCTTCAGTGTCAGTTATGTCCCTAACTTTGGTAGGAGGGGGTGCAAATACTGTTGTGGGCTGGTTAGAAGGGAGAGAGAGGGGAGGAAAGAGAGAGCCCACTTCTCCTTCTGCATTGTTTGGTGAACAGAAGATTTCCTAGCTTTGTCTTGTGTCTCTTTAGAAGTCTTTTAGTAGTTGCTTTGCAAAGCTCTTCTTGGTGTAGGCCGGGATAATCAAATGGAAGGGGAGGAGGAATTTGTCACCCCGTGGGAGTCTGTACTCACCTGATGATCAATCTTTTTAGCATGGATAAAAATGGGACAATGACAATTGATTGGAATGAGTGGCGAGACTATCACCTGCTGCACCCCGTGGAGAACATTCCTGAAATCATCCTGTACTGGAAGCACTCCACGGTAAGAAATAGTTCCTGTACAACAGGTCTCAGTCTTTGCCCAGCTTCTGGGTCCAAGTCCTGGCTCCCAGGAGCTGCTATCAGCAGTGCCTGTGTTTTTCTTCATGGTTCATAGCTGCCCTGTAGCTGTGGAAACTCAATTGCTTCCTGTACTCTGCTGTAATCTTGCCACCTATCACTGTCACAGCTGCTGGAACAGGCGGTGACGGCTGCAGTACTGCAGGGAGATGAGGGTGTTTCCTTGGTGTGCACCTCCAGGAGCTCCTGCCAGTGGCTAGCCCCAGCTGGTTCAGGACCTGTTAAAACTAGAATCTGATTCCAGAGGCAGCCATCCTTCCTGGAGATATCTGTGAATAGCATGTAATGAGATTTAACTGGTTGCGAGCTTGGAAGGTTCTGGAGAGGTCCAGCTTTTTTGCCATGCAACTGCCTGCAGTTGGTCAGTTTGTTCTTAAATAGGACCCACAGTATTTTGATATAGACAAATGTTCAGCAGTTGCCAGGTTCTTGGAGAGAAATCTTGACAGCTTCCCCTGTGACACGTTCTAGCAGTGGCAGCTCCTCTGGCCAGGCACAGCAGTTGGTGGCTGTAGATAAACTGCTGGCTTGGAATAAGCATATCCTGTACTTCAGCACTTGGCGCTAATAAAGAGCAGTAAAACTTCAGCAGGATCACTGGCTGATGAAGCATTTCTTAACACCTTCTACTTTTGCAGATCTTTGATGTAGGAGAGAATTTGACTGTCCCTGATGAGTTCACAGTGGAAGAGAGGCAGACGGGGATGTGGTGGAGACATCTGGTTGCAGGTGGAGGTGCAGGTGCCGTGTCCAGAACCTGCACAGCTCCCTTGGACCGTCTGAAAGTGCTCATGCAGGTATGATGGAGCAGTTCCAGTTTGTTTAAATGCCTGAGCAGATTCCTTTAATATTTATGGTTACCTGGGAGATGATAATGTTCATCAACACATACAGCACTCTGGCCAATGTTAATCTCATCATTCTTTTATTGCTATTTTTAAAAGCATTTTGAATTATTTGAGTGATCAAAGTCATATTAAAAAGTTACTATTTATTGACTAGAAAAAGTACAGAGAATCTTTTTGGGGATAGACATGTCAAAACTAACTAGTAAGACAGTTTTATGGAAAACTTGGGTTTTGGTGAAACAGGTTAAAATCCTGTGTTCCTTTGAGAGACCCTGAGGCCATGAGAGTTTACGTGAACGCGGTGGTCAGTTGGCAGAGCTTGTATTCAGTATTATCAGCATTAGAAACGAGTTGGAAAATTTTGATTTTAGCCAGCTTTGTCACTGCACCTGCTCTTAAACCAGCTGAGAAGTTGATGGGTAGTTGATCCTATGCTAGATATGGGAAAAAAACAGGACAGTTGCCTGTTTAACCTCTCCTCCCATTCCAGAGGGAGATATTGATTAGATTCATTAGTTAATGGTAGACTTGGCAAAAAAGAAAAGAAGCTTGCTTTCCTATTGTAGAAGTTATCTGGAAGGGATTAAAGCCTTGGCAAATCTCCGGGTAAATAAAAAAGCGCCCTTTTGTCCCTGGATTACAGAAAAACGTTGCACTGTCGTAATCAGGACTGGAACTAATCCAGGCTTGTCTCTCCCCCAGGTCCATGCCTCCCGCAGTAACAACATGTGCATCGTCGGTGGGTTCACTCAGATGATCCGGGAGGGCGGCCCAAGGTCACTGTGGCGAGGGAACGGCATCAACGTGCTGAAGATTGCACCTGAGTCAGCCATCAAGTTCATGGCCTACGAGCAGGTGAGGGCACAGACGAGTGTGGCTGCAGAAGGACAAGCTGGAGAGAAAAGGATGGTTGAGATAAGTCATGGAGCCTCAATGCCTGTCTGTTTTGGCTCCGGTGACTCAAGCGGTTCATTGGTACCGACCAGGAAATGCTGAGGATCCACGAGCGGCTCTTGGCTGGTTCTCTGGCCGGGGCCATTGCACAGAGCAGCATCTACCCCATGGAGGTGAGGCAGGAGGCTGAGAGTCCAGCCCAGGAGGGGCTGGGGTGGGAGGATGTGGGTAGAACACCAGCACTGTGATATTTAATTAATGAGTTTTCAGAGGTGGTACCAAGTAGGGCTGCTCGCAGGACACTTGCTGTGGTCCTGACAGTCGTGCTCCTAAGAATGATTTTGTCTGTACATTGTTCTCCTGCTGATTTTCCAGTAGGCCTTCATGCTATTTATTGTTGTCTTCTAGGTTCTGAAAACACGGATGGCTCTAAGGAAGACAGGACAATATTCAGGCATGTTGGATTGTGCCAAAAACATCCTTGCAAAGGAAGGAATGGCTGCCTTCTACAAAGGCTACATCCCCAACATGTTGGGAATCATTCCATATGCTGGTATTGACCTGGCAGTCTATGAGGTATGAAGCCTTTAACCTATTGTTAGGTTAAGCCTAACAATTACTATATTATATGTTATTGTTAACCTGTTGTAGGGCTGCACTGCTTGTGTGGCCTTATCACTGTCAGACCTATCAGTCATGACAGGAGTTTAAGTAATTTATCAAAGCTTTCTTGAACAGCCTTATGGGGCAAAAATGGATTTTTTTACTCAAAAATGGCCTAACAGTTAATCCAATATGATAATCCTAGTTCATAAACCATAGTCAACATCATGCATGGTCCCTTGTTTCATTTCTTCACAAGAAAATTGCAGCAGAAAATTAAAGGAGGGATTTTCCCCAGGCGCTATGGCAGCAGCAGCGCAAAAAGATTTGAGAAGCCCTCTGCTTCTGGCTGCACTTGCATGGAACTTTCTGGGCCTTTACTTTAGATCTTTCATGAAATGTGATACTGCTTTGCATGCCTGCTAACATTTGGCTTGTTCCTTCCAGACACTAAAGAATACCTGGTTACAACGCTATGCTGTCAACAGTGCTGATCCCGGGGTCTTTGTTCTGCTGGCCTGTGGCACCATCTCCAGCACCTGTGGACAGCTTGCCAGTTACCCCCTGGCCCTTGTGAGGACACGCATGCAGGCCCAAGGTGAGAACTTTTGCAACAGTGGGAGCTCCTGCCTTGGTTTCTGAGCAAGGCTAAGCGTTCTCTAATGTAAACATTGCAGCAACAGCCTCAGCTGGCCCACGCAGCTGAGCTGTGGGCTGTTTGTGATGCTGCAAGGGGACAGTGGACTTTGTGCTGCCCTTCTAACTGCTGTGGCTAAGGACCTCCCAGGACAGAGGTTCTGTTCTGCTCAGATCAGCAGTTCTGGGCTGAGGGGCATCTGCAGAGCAGTTTGAGAAAATACTTGCAGTGTGGAGCACGGCATGGGTAGCTCAGAAGTTAATGCTGTCCCCCACGAAGCACCTTTGCTCTGGGAACATCTGAAAGCACATGGATCAGAACTGCTCTTGGAAACAAGAGTGTTTCCACCACGTAGTCTGCATTATTTATTGTGGCTTTCCCTGTTGCAGCTTCAGTGGAGGGTGCTCCTGAAGTGACCATGAGGGGACTGTTCAAACACATTCTGAAGACAGAGGGAGCGTTTGGGCTTTACCGGGGTCTGGCACCCAACTTCATGAAGGTGATCCCAGCTGTGAGCATCAGCTACGTGGTGTATGAAAACTTGAAGATGACTCTGGGCGTGGACTCACGGTGACCAGGAGATGCTGAGGGCTCGGGACTCTGAAATCTTGGGATGCAATCTCAAGACGTATAAGCCATCTCTCATTCTGTGAATGTGTCGACACTAAGCTGACTAAGCAAAGCTGTGAAATCTCAGATTGTTTGTGAGTCAGTAAGGAAGGGGGAGGGGAGGATCTGGTGTCCTTTGCCATCTTGCTACTCAGAGCTCCACAGAAACCATCACGGGGTCCTTTTTGTTGGGCCTTTTGGAAGACCAGGAGATGAATTCCTGGGAAGATCTTAAGGTGGGAGTTGCTGAGGTCAGTTCCCAGCAGTATGACAGAGTAGCAAAGATTTGGGTTACAGGTCTGCTCTCAGCGTGTTGCCTGTACAGAGTTGTTTGCCTACAGATAAGCACCTTCTGACTTGCTGGAAGAGCTTCTTTTTCATTCAGAGAGCTGCTTTTTCCATTCAGTTGTTTAACTTCCTACCCATTGTTTAAATTTGTACAAACCTTGTGTAGGAGCTGCTGCCACACCAGGCTTGTTATGTTTACAAATATTCCTTTGGGTGGGAGACATTCATGTTCTGCTTCCAAGAATTGACATGAAATGTAACTTTGATCTATACTGGTTTGGAGGGCTGGTGGGCAGTGGTTTATCAAGCCAGGCTGAAGGTTACTTAAGCCAGCCTGATGAAGAATTAGGATTATTTATTTTTCTAGGTTTAAGTGTGTCTCATAAACCCACTAACAAGATGCACTTACTAACAGAAGCAGCAGACTAGAGCCTGCATGCCTGTATCGTTTGCATGCCGGGATTGGCTTGTCTTATCCTCTGCAGGGGCTTGGAAAGGGGAAGGCAGGAGAGCCCTGGGCTGCCCGGCACTGTGATGCATGGCTTTAGTGAACAAAGACAAAATAACTCACATCTCCTGTGCAGTTGTGCTCCCAGCACGACATGAGAGCCCCTGTGCAGCATTGCATGGACCTCTGAATTCCATCCTGCCTGGTGCCAAGGAGAGCTCGTGAACCTTTTCCAAACCCCGTGCCTATGCTGCTATCTTATCTCTTTAGACCTCTTGGTAGATCGATGTTCAGGTGTGATGGAGGCCCCAAGTCAGGAATGTCTGCTGTGGGAAGGGGTGTTAGGGAGAGGGGCTGGCTGCCACTGGGAGAGGGGAGCTTTCAGTCCTGAAGACACGCTTGCTTGTCTTTCAAAGGGTGCTTTTCATAAGGCTAAGGGAAAGAGATGGCTTTAAAATTTCTCTGATTGCATTATGGGCTGCTTTAGTTAATAGGATCCAGCTTCTGAGGCCTGGGAGATCCTCACCCAACTTTTCATTTTGGGTAAAATGGACCAGCATTGCATTCCACTGTTTTACTGCTTAAAGCATATTTATTTCGTATTTATTTGAACAGAGTTATGTCAGACTATTTTTATAGGTTTGTTTAAATATTGTTACTGTGCTTATATTTCTTCTGTTTTAAAAAGTTCTCTCTTAGTTCTCTTACATCACACAGCTGAGTTGTGGGGAGGGATGCTAAAGTCACTTGTGTACCTGCCCTCTGGGGCTTGAGCTGCCTTTCCCACGTCTGGGTTTGTTGCTGGAGGACCTCAGCCCAGAGAAATTCTGTAGCAAGAAGCCATAAGAGAGAAGGGAGCAAAGGAGGAAGCAGAACCTTGGGGAGAGGGTGCACTGTGAGGCTTGCCTTAGTTTGGAATCGCCTCTGTGCACAGCAGAAAGGCTTTGGGTGGACGGCTGAAGTTGGGAAGTGGAAGGTCTGTGGATGTTGGATGTCACAACAGTTAATTAAGAGTGCTTGAGGGAAAATTTAGGTAAGGGGGGAAGAGAGAAATCTCAGGGAATAAAGACAATACACGTTTCCAGAGAGGTGGAAGGAAACTTGCACTTGGACACGAGCTGCTGCAGGAGTGCAGACCCTGCTGCTGAGCCAGTGCTCATCGCTTGCAGGAGGACATGTGGAGATGTGTGTGAGAAATTGGAAAGGGATTTGCTAGCACTCAAGAGCTGCTTTTTTTCTGACAGATTGTGGTGGTTCATGGAGAGTCTCCCAGGTGAGAGAGACTCTGCCTTGACTTTCAGTGCTGTCAGTAGTAGCCACGTGGAAATCTAACCAACATTGGATTAGTGATAAGATTTTTTTCCACCCCCCTCTTCCTGAGACCTGTCATGAATTCTGCAGTGGCTCCTTCCTAC
Source organism: Daphoenositta chrysoptera (assembly GCA_013397915.1). Taxonomy (NCBI): domain Eukaryota; kingdom Metazoa; phylum Chordata; class Aves; order Passeriformes; genus Daphoenositta; species Daphoenositta chrysoptera. The sequence continues at coordinate 148,278 of VZRO01002997.1, forward strand.
CAGTGTGGCCTAATGAGAATATGAATATTAGAATGCAAAAATCAATGCAAAATGACAACCATCTTTGTAGCTGTAACCACAAATTGTTATAATGCAAATCTAACTCGGATTCTTCATGTAGGGAACAGTCTGCTAATAAAGGTCTTTAAAAGAGATACCACACGTCTCCATCTTTTTCTCTGTTTTTTATTGGTTCTCTTTGGGGCCAGACTCTTCCTGGGCTAATTCTCACCAAGGACACTGACACTGGGAAGGATTCTCACTATGAGGACCTGGGAGAACAGAATTCTTAAAAGCAAAGCCAGCAAGATCAAGGCTAACGATAGTGGTGATGAGTCAGGGATGTTCAGACACTGTTTACCTGTCTCTGAGTGTTGCTGGACTTTGCTCATCTCTGCAGTATCCATAACACTCTGTTCAGAGAAGTGAATTTCCCAGAAAAACTGAAAGCTCTGCAGTCCAATTATCCCCTTGAAAGAAGCTGGCTTACACAGTTTTCAAAATAAAGGCTTTGCACAAGTTTTTTCATGAATAACAACCCAACCAGGAACTACCCTTGAAGGTCATTCAGGAGCCACAGCTGGTAGTGCAAGTGGCCTCTGATTTGGTTAAGAAAACTTGCTGTGGGTGCCAGACTGGCTTTGTTGGTTCCTTGTCTCCTACTGTAATTCAAGGCTTTTATTCCGCAATAAATCTGCTCATAAAGTCTGGGGTTTTGTAATCTGAGCCACAGCTCCAGTGGTGTTCTCTGAGATGGCCCCTTGAACGGCAGCACTGGGGGCTGCTGCCAGCATCCCATCAGCCCCCCTGCCCTCTGGAGGGGCTGGGGAGTGGTTTCACATCACAAGCTGATGAAGAGGTGGGTGAAGCAAGGGCTGCCTGGGTACCTGTGCCTCGAGACCTGGAGGGAATGGGCTGAACTTATTTTTTATCCTGCAGAAAAGCAATCTCGGGGTGACCTTCTCACTCACAATTCCCTGACACAGGAGGGTGCAGCCAGGTGGGGGTCGGGCTCTGCTCCCAGGGAACAAGGGACAGGATGAGAGAGAATGGCCTCAAGCTGTGCCAGGGGAGGGTCAGGGTGGACATCAGGAGGAATTTCTTCACTGAAAGATTTGTCAAGCATTGGAAGGGGTTGCCCAGGGAGGTGGGAGAGTCCCCATCCCTGGAAGTATCCAAGGAATGGCTGGATGTGGCACTCAGTGCTCTGGGCTGGTTTACAAGGTAGGGATATGGGTCAGGTTGGATTTGACCTTGGAGGTCTTTTCCTTACTTAATAATTCTGTGATCTTGTAGAATTCATTTTTTTGCTAGAGCAGTCACTCCAAAGGCTTAACACTGAAATTTTGCCTGGTAAAGGCAGCTGGACAGACACAGAGCACCCTGGAGCTCCAGAGGGAGTCACAGTTGTGACTGCTGCCTTCCCTCTGGCTTTTCTCATTTTCTTCCTTTTTAAGGAAGAGAGATATTTTCAGTGCTTAATTACTAAGTTAGAGCTGAGACTGAATTACTCTTCAGCCATGCAGCAGCAGCAGCCTATTGTTAAACTTGCCCACTTTTACAAGTGTAAAATGGCTGTCCTCCCTTGGGGGCTGGGGTAAAGGGTTTATGAGGTGCCTGACAAGTGCAGGGCTGTACTGGAGGCATGGAGAGCAATGTCATTCTTGGCACTTCTCATCTCCAGGCTGCTGAACTTACTGAAAAATGAGAAAACATGACCTTTTCTCTGGGAAACCAAAAATCCAGGCTCAGTCGGGTTAGCACCCCTTCCCTCTGGCAGGAGGATAATTTGTCAGTGTCAGACACGGCGTGCAAACCAAGTTATGGATGGAGATTATCAGGGAGCACTTGCTTGGTCCAAAGGCTTTGGGCAGAAACATCTGTCCCACCTGTGCTACCTGGCAGTCAAAGAGTTGGGTGGTTCCTTTTAGCTAAGCCCCTTTTTCCTCAGGCTGTACAGTTACAGATAAGTTTCCAGCCTTCTCTCTATCCCAGTTACTCCTCAAATGCTTGGTTTGCTTGTTTAAAATAGTTAATGATTGCCCTCTCCTGGCTGGCCTCCCTCACTGCTGCATTGCAGCGCTTTTTTTGGCAGAGTTTTTTTCCGAGCCCAGTGGGCAGCTCCAGGTTGACTCTTGCAACTCCTAGCTGGGTGACACAAGGGCGTTCTCTTTTTGCAAACCCCACTTCTGACCTCTTCAGAACCCTCTGCTCTCAAACAATTTGGCACCAAATCGCATCTAATTTGCAGAAAACGTTTATTTGGCCTGTGTGGGGTCAGTTCCCTGCGCTCGCAGGCCAGGGAGTGCCTGGAGCAGGTGATGCTGTGACTGCAGCCACGGGCTCTGCGTGAGGGCTGCCGCTGCCTTTGGCTTCTTTCACTTGACACACCTCCTGTCAAAACAACAAAAACGGGGTAAGTGAATCTGCCACGGCACCAGCAAGAGAGAATTTACTCAAGAAAGGAGTATTTTCCTTTCCCCTTGTAGCTGCTGATGTCTAAGAGGAGCTAAGGAAGCCCAGGGCTCCCCCGTGCTGGCCCAGACACACACGCTGCTTGCCCAGGTGCTGAGCTCCTGCTGGTGCCTTTTCCCAGGCCTGTGCTGCAAAGAGGAAACCAAGTTTCTGGGGCAAAGTGTGCTCTGAAGAAAAGGGGGAACTCAGACTTTAGGGGAAATAAGTAAAAAGCTTGTGCTGCTCAGGCACTCAGCATAGGTTAAATTCTGTTAATGCCTGCAGCTGACACGGGGCTTTGTGAGTCTGCTCCAGTGCTCTGCTCACATCCACCTCCTTCAACCTGATTACAAAGGTCCCCAAAATGATTTCTGTGTTTGTTTAATTGGTTTTTTACTCCGCAGGTGCAGTGGCTTACCTTGGCCAATAACTGCCAACCCCAATTGCACCAGAGCTTGTAACCAGAGACAGTCCTGACTTATTCTCCTCATTTCACCCGAATTTAAATGTGATCCAGGGACTGCACCCCCCCAGCCCACTGCTGTGTGCAGTTAATGAAGAGGAGCTGGGCTCTGCCTCCCAGGTGCTGCTTGTTTGCTAAATGGGAGAGGAGACCTGACCCTGCCCAGCCTCAGGTGCAGCCCTCTTTGGAGGGTTTCACTCTCTGCCCCTGCACTCTCTGCCTTTGTCCTCTGTTCTCCTGAACCTGTGAGGCTTTAAAAGAAGCTTCTTGAGGGTGGATAAGTGTTGGGGACAATGTTGAATCTAGCCCGGGGGTTTGGTGTAGGGTTTTGGGCACCTCTGAAGACTCAGAGCCTCCTGATGCAGATGAGCAGATAGATGACCAGGATGGAGCAGCAAAGGTAAGATGTTTTTCACCTTCACTTTGCAAACGGGAGCCCCTGTCAAGCTGACTCAGGGTCTGGGTCATTTGCAGGATAAAATGTCTTGACTCGGGTGGCAGAGGTGAGCCTGGATCTGGTTAATGTTTTGGTGGAGAACCTGAAGGAAAAAATCTCCTGCTCTTTCTGCAGCACCTGGTCCTTGCTGGGGGCCAAAATCAGGGGTTTCAAGGCAAAATCAGTAATTTCAGGGTAAAAATCTCTTGCCTATTTCCTCTCCAACAGGTAGGGTGTTACCGGGGCTCCCAGTGGAGATGCTCAAGTGCAGGTATTTGCTTTAGTGGTGCTATTTTAAAGCTCCCTTGAAGCAAGCCTGTGGTTATTTAATCCCCTGAATCATTCCCACCACCTTGAAAATGTCTCTCCAAGACGCCAGTTTGGCAGCTGGAGGTGCAGCCCAGGGTCTTGCAGCCCTGCCTGGAGGGGCTGTGGTGGCTTTGCTGACCCTGCCCTCCCCCCCAGAGTGCCCAGTACCGTTTTCCACGGCGCATACACGATCTGCTCTGCCCTCAGCCCCAGGCACTGGGCGTGCTGCTCAAATTCCTCCCGATCAGCTGGGCTTATGCTCAGGTTCCGGGCTGGAGAAGGATTTGCCAGGTGTTGGATTTGTTGGACCGGTTGCCTCAGCACAGCCCTTTGTGACACATCCCTGCCCCTGCTGCTCCCCTTCCCCACCAGTGCTTGCTGTGGTCTGTGTGGGGTCTCTCACCCCCAAATTGAACACACCTGAACAAAACCAACCTTGGGCATCACTTGTTTTAACTCTCTCCCGAACAACTCTGGGCCTGTATGCCTAAAGGGGTTGCAGGATGGTCTGACACTCCTGGGGTGTCAGAGGGACCGAGGCTGAGCATGGAGACAGTTCTCTATATGTGCCTTCAAAATCTCTTAAGCAACTGCTTTGCAGCCTGGCAAGGTGATGGAGAGCTTTATCAGGGTCAAAACTGCTGCTTTACGGGGTTGTGGGTAAATCTGATCAGCTTTAGCACTGCAAAGCCACGTGCTCTGCCCTGGGAGGTAAATACTGAAACATCATGGTTGGCTTGAAAATGTTGAGATTTTACAATGATATCAATGCTGAATTGTATCTGCTTCCTGTTCTTTGAGTATTTATGTCCTAAGTGGATTTGGTCTTTAACTTGCTCTTTTCTGCTCTGCCAAGAGATGTGGGGTTTAATGGGGTTTGCAAATCCCATGACCCCTGGAGCACTGGTCTCAGAAAAGTCACTGACTGTTGGTGAAACCAAGTTGCTGCATGGTTTCAGTTGATAATTTTGTGTGTGTTGGGGTGTCCCATGATAGCTTTAAATTACTTTAGGATGGAGTTTCATACCGTAGAGATACTGCCCCAAGTACGTCCTTTCCCGCTGCATTTGGTACTGAACGAGTAAAAGGTTTTCAGAGCTGACGTTCATCAGCATCCCCTCAGTTTGCTGGGTCTTGGCTTGGAGAGAACAGACACAATAAACTCAGATTTTCAGTGCTGTAGCAGCAATAAACTCCAGCCCAGGTGTGGGCAATGTCAGTAGTCCCTGGTATTCAACCCTCAGTAGCAGGTGAGGACAAATGTCCTGAAATGGGGTGATTCTTTTGGCTCTTGGTTTATATAAGTTGTAATTCTTAAAGATGGTGCTGGGATGTGAAAGAGCCAAAGTGCCCCAGCTCCTGTCCTGCTGTTGGAATGTGCTGAATGCTGTGGTGTGTTGGGACTCGGGGTATGAAGGGTCTGCCTGACCCCGAGGCCCTGACCTTGCAGTTTGGGGGTCTGTAAAAACAGGGAGAAACTGCCCCGTGCTCACAGCAATGCTGTCAGGCTGGGTCAGTGCAAACTGTGTCCCAGGGGGTTGCAATTCCGCTGCCAGATTGGCTCACCCCACTTCCTCAGCAAGGAGGAAGCAACTCGCAACGAGAGGCCTCATGAATTCACTGACACCTCCCATGAGTGTTCCCTCCTTTCCCCAAGGGATTGTGAAATAACTCCACGAACAGGATGGTGTTCTCCTGCAGGGCTGGGAGCAGGTTTGCTCCTGGCACAGCATTACCCTGTGGGTTTGATGTGGCTGGATGCTGGGGCTGGGATCCCTGGGGTGAGAATAAACCTGGGTGCCCCCGGCTTTGGGGAGGTGTTTGGAGCCCACCGAGGCTTCAAACAGGCAAAGAGACTCAGGAATAAAATGCATCAGATAATGTAAAACAGGGACGTGAGCCCTTTGTGTGTCTCAATCCCTGTGAAACCGTGGGCTGGGTGATAACCCCGCCCGTGCTGCTTGCTCACCGTGCTTCACCAGCGAGCTGTTCCCGGCAGTGATTTCCAAGGAGGTGAGGTTGTTGGTAAAACATTGGTCCCCCCTGGAAAGAGAGGGGAAGGGGATGATGCCATGGTCTGGAAAGGACCAGCAAAGCCGCGGTCTTGACCCCACACCGGGCACCTGCCACCTCCTCCCCAGGGTTAATTTCTCTCACTGTTAAAATCAAGGCGTTTCTCTCGTGCCTTTGCCTGACCTCCAGTGGCAGCTCGTGGTCTCAGCCTTCCCGTTGCTCCCCCACTCCTTGGTGGTGAGACATTTTCCACCCTGAAATACCTGAAACCTCAAAGTGCTGCCTGCATTGGCACGGAAAAATTCATCCCCTGAAATTCTGACCCTGTGGGGGAAACAGCTTTTGGCGCCTGGCAGAGTCAGCAGCCGTGGCACAGGGACTTCTGGAAAGGTCTCCCATTCTGGAGAGGTCTTTTCCTTGCCTTCATCCTCCTTCCCTGCAGGGCTTGGTGCCTGAGAGACCTCTGTGCCCTGCAAAACTTGTCTAAACCTGCGGTCTGTTGAAATAAATAAGTAAATAAAAGGGACGAGGAAGAGGGAAGAGGGTGCACAGAGCAAGCAGGAGAGACTCCTTTGGAAGAAACCAATCTGGAACCGTACTAAATCTTGTGCTGAAAGATTTTGGGGCTGTAGCAGAGAGGGGATGGGTTGAGAGCCCAGGGACTGCATCTTACACGGCCACGTAGTGGGTGATGAGCAGCTGCTGCCCGCTGGCACCGGGCTCCAAGTGCAGGTAGGCATGGTCAATGAGCAGCATCTCCACTTGGTGCTGGGGGAACTGGGCAGCCCCTGCCACGTACAGCCACGTCCCCAGCAGCTGTGGGGAGAGGGACAGGGTGGGGAGAGCTGCTGGACAAACCCTGACATTTCCACCCTCCCCGTGGCAAAATTGATATTGCTGCCTGTTCTCCCTCTTGCATTTGCACCAAGAAGGGGAAATACTTGCAAATGAACTGGGGAAAAAATATAGCTGAGTGTGGGGGTTAGGAAGGGCGCTGGCACCGCTGGGGGTGCCCTGGGTGGTGCAGCAGGGTCAGGACAGCCTGGTTTTGCTGGGGGGGATTTGCACCAAAAAATACCCAGCCCACCCTCCTCCTTTCAAGGTCGGTGTTGGGAACCTGAGAAAACTGGTTGATTCGAGGTGTTTTGGGCAGCAAACATTTCCCGTTTGTTGCAGGTGTTCCACCGCCAGCACCTTGGCAGCTGAGGAGCAGGGGGAGCGAGGTGGGATGTTCCCCGTTCCCAAGGGACAGCCAGGCTGAGCAGAGCACCCCGAGCAGGTGTGGGGCGGGTTCTCCTCTCCCCCAGGCTCTCCTCTCCCCCAGGCTCGCGTGTCTCCTACCTCGGAGGCCGTGGAGCTGCCGGGGCGCTGGGCTCCGCAGGGCGCGGCGTCCGCGGGCAGCAGGGCCGCGAGGCCCAGGGTGAGCAGGAGCCCTGCGGTGCCCATGGCTGTCCCAGCTCCCTGTCCCAGCTCCCTGTCCCAGCTCCCTGTCCCAGCTCCCTGTCCGAGCTCCCTGTCCGAGCTCAGGCCTGGACAGACGGACGCCGTTGGCTCCTGCAGCTCCACTGGGAGGGGACAGGATGTGCCCGGGGCTGCCGGATCTGCGCTGGTGTCGCAACCGCTGCCTTTTGGGGCCGATGCCCAGGGAAGAGCCACGTGCTTGGCATTTGCCCCGGCCTTGGATGTGGCTGCTGTTGGCAAGTGTTGGTAGGAGTGGGCTGTTGGTGGTGCAGTTAACTGCGTTTAAAACTTAAATCTGCCCTAAATTTGCCCATTTTTTTCCTGCGAGCAGCTGCTGTAGTTGCCTCTTGCTGTGCTGATGAGATGTTGTGCAGCCCTCCCAGCGCTGGTTTGGCTGCAGACACCCCCACCCCAATCTCACACAAAGCCCCCCCTGGGCTTCTCTTCTTTGAAGAGAAGGTGCTTTTGCCATCCTTGCCAAAACTGGCCTTAAAAGAGGTGCTTTGGGCCTCAGAGGTCACCCCTGTCCCCCCCCTGTTGGACACATCCCTGTGGCAGCTCCTTGACCCTCCCTGTCCTGCTGCTGTCCCTGTGTTGTCAGACAGGCAGAACTTGTTTCTCTGGCATTTTGTTTGCCTTTTCCTCTCTGGCAGCAGAGCCTCCCTGAACCCTTTGGTCTGGGTCTGGGTGATGGTTTTTCCCATCCTCTCCCCTTTCCCCTCCTCAGAGACACTTGGGGAAGGTGCAGTGTCACCTCTTGTCACCCCACCCTGCAGTGACCCCTGTGCAAGCCTGTGGTGTAGATGGAGCCTTGTGGGATTTGACTTGAAAATTGAGGGTGGGATGTTCAGGTGCTAGAAGTGTGGTGGAGGAGCCCTGAGGGGGTTGGCAGGTTTGTGTCTCACTCATGTCCCAGTGTCCTGAGGCTGGGAGGGTCCCCTGCCACCACAGAGCTGGCGTGAGGGATGAGCATCTCTGTGCCCACTGCCACGCTTGGCCCTGGTTGGGTTTGTCTGGAGCATTTCACATCTCTGGGTGGGTTTGGAGATGCAGCACCATGGGCAAGGCAGGCAGGAGGGAGTCCCAGAGAAGATGGAGCAGGAGCAGCCAGTGGTTGAAACAAAGGAATTTATTTTGGGCCCAGTTGAGAACAATGAAACTGGGTGTTTAATCCAGGAGGAAAAGCAAAAATATGGATAGGTAAGAAATCCTGAGGCTGTGCTGAGCCTGGCTGGGGCTGGAGGAGGATGAGGATGGAGCAGCTGACCTGGTCCATGGGGGTTACCCCAGCTGTGGATCTTCATTGCCTTCACCCGTTTGCTTCCCGGGCAGGGGACAGGCGTGCTGTGGGAGAGGGGAGATCAGCTCTTGGTGCTCCCTTACCCCAGAACCACCAGGAATGGCTGGGGAAGGATGCTTGAGGAGGTTTGGGGATGCTCAGTGGGGAAGCTGTGCTGGGGAGTAAACTTACATTCCCCCCCAGACCCCCATCCCAGCTGGAAACAGAACCTGGCCTGGGGCTTCTCCACCCTGGGGAGGGGTTTGTACCTCTATGGAAGTGTAAAACACATCCTCCTCAGTGAAGCCCAGGCAGTGCAGTTGGGCTTTGAACTCCTCCATGTGCTCTTTGCTCACATTGGGTGTCCGTGCTGTCAGAGAAATGGAGAAGGCGGGGAAAGAAGTGGAGTTTTAGGGTTGCTTTGCTCCTGGGTGATCCCCGTAGCGCAGATGAGGAGCTCACTGGCTGTCCCCATCTTCACCCTCTCTGTATCAGGGGAAAAGGGGCTTTTTGCTCTCCTTGTGAGGACTGGAGATGTCCATGCCTCTTGGTTTGTCCCTGGGGAAGCATCTGCTCACCTGAGAGGCTCAGAGATGGGAAGTCAATGTTGACGTGGTTCAGGATCAGCAGGTCTTTGTCACTTTGGATCAGTCTGGCCATGGAAGCCACCTTGTTATCATCAACTGGAAGGTATGGAGAGAGTGAGATTCCCCCACTGGTGAGAATCCACCCCATGCTGGGGCTCATCACCTTTTATCCCAGCAACTCACAGTACTGCCACAGACGTGGTGTGTGGCAGAAGAAATTTTTCCCCCTGCCTCCAGACGTGATTTTAGGTGTAAAAGGCTCAGGGTGCCAAGTACTGGGGGGCAGAAGCAGGAGGGTCTGAGGTGTGGCTGAGTCATNCCCATCCCATCCCATCCCATCCCACCCCATCCCATCCCATCCCTGTGCTACAACTGGAGCTTTACCATGTATGAGGGTGGAGTTCTGCTGGAAGACCTGGACCTTGCTGGAGTTCCTCACCACACATGTCTCATTCCTGTGGGGCAGAGAGATCAGAGGGAGTAAATACCCCCAAGATTCCCCCAACCAAACCTGAGGGATTTGGAACATGAGCAGGACTGCAGAGCTTAAATAAATGTGGCTGCTTTCCAGCCCCAAATTTGTGGGATGTCTCAGCCCAGAGGATGACACCAGAGGGTAGAAATGCACCTGGGGATAGGAGAGCCAGATCAGGGGGTGAATCCTTGTCCTTACATTCTTATGATTTCAGTGACATTCAGCTCATCTTCATGTCTCCCAGGAGAGAAGGAAAAAGCCTCAAATGTCACTGCTCTCAGCTCTGCCAGGTGAGGGGGATACCTGGAGGCACCGACAATGTAGAACCACTGTCCCAGGAGCTGCAGAGGAGAGCAGAGAGGGGAAGGTTGGAGGAGCTGTGCCAGGTTCACCCACGGGCACCCCGTGAGTGAAAGCAAATGCTGTGTCCTGTGTCCTGCTGTCCCACAGCCAGGAGCACCCCGGGAAGGTGACTGCCCTGGCCAGGACCCGGGCTGGGTGAGGGTCTCTGGGCTTTGTCCCCTCTCTGTTAAGGCACTGCTCCAGCTCCCAGGATGGCCAATTCTTTCTGCAGTGGTGTCTTTCCTGCTCCGTGCCAGGCTGTCAGTGCTTTCTCCCATTAAAAGCTCCCAAGGGATTAAATACTGTTTATGCAGTGAAGGGTTTGCAGATGGAGACTCATGACCCGAGTCACCATCACTTGAGGACTTAAAATTGAGTGGTGAGGCCCTGGGATGGTGCTGCCCAGCCTGGTTTGCAGGGAGATGGAAGCAGGAGCCCCAAAAGCTCACGAGATTATGGGTGCAGAGCCACAAGGCTTCACCTCTTTCCCATGCTCCTGTGCAGCAGTCTGGATTTTTTTTTAGGAAAACAAGCATGGACAGGCAGTGAGACAAACACTGAGCTCCCAATGCTCCTCCCATGACCTCCTCCCGGATCTGGAAGAGCTGGGGATGCTGATGGGAAAGGAGAGGGTGGTGCTGAGGTGAGGGCAGGGCTTACCCGAGGGACGGTGGTGTTGTCGAAGGTGACCGGGACGAGCGGGGCGCAGCTCGGGGGCTCCGTGGCCAGGGTGAGGGGCAGCCCCAGAAGGAGGGTGAGGGTGGCCAACATCTCCTGGCCCTCCAGGAGGATGCTCCTGCTCTGCCCTGCTGCTGCTCAGCTCTGTCCCTTATATAGGGCCACCAGCAATGCTGGACATCCCCAGCACCAACGTGCTGCCAGGCTGTTTGCTCAGGCATGAAGCAATAGCAGGTGCAGGAAATTCAACTTGCAAAACCTTGGGTTTCTCCAGCGTAAAAAAGAGGAAAACCAAAAAAACCTCCCACCAACCTAACGCTTCACCAATGCAGGCTTTTGTTCTCAGAAACTGCAATTAATTTTGTGGGTGCCTGGCGAAGTGCTGGGCAGTTTCAGGTGTGTTTGGGGACCTTGGGGACGCTAAGGGCAGCAGGACATGGCTTTTCTCCACAGGGCAAATAAACCCTGCTGGAGGTGGCTGGTTGGGAGCTTTAAGGGCTTTGTTCCACACTGGCCTGGTGTCCCCTGAGGACACGGGGCTTGCACAGGGGTTCACGTGTGCTCTTGGGGGTGCTCTTGCTCTTGGGGGATTCCACGGGGAAGGGGCCTTGGCTATGGGGCAGGGAACCCAGCAGTGCAGGGGGCTCAGACTTCTTAAAATTTAAAACTTTTAAAATTACATCCTTCTTTAAATGCAGCATCTCCCTATTTAACAGTGCCTTACAGCTCCTCTAATGTTGGCATCGTAATTAAGTGTGGTGATTAATTAATTAAATTAATAAATATTAATATTATTAAATATAATGAATTAATAAATTANTAGTATATTATATTATATTATATATATTAATATAATAAATATTAATATTATTAAATATAACGAAGCCTGCCCTCAGCAGCTGCTTCAGGAGCTGTGGCTCACGGGAGGCACAGGCAGCCGGGTTTTGGTGCCAGAGCAGGGCTGGTGCTGCCAGCCAGCAGTGCCGGGAAGGGGCAGAGCAGCGGCTGAGCAAACACGGCTCAGCCCCTTCCCGCAGCTCCCGTGCTGCAGCCTCAGGGGGGTTTCCCCTTCCCTGCCCTCCTTCCCT
>VZRO01002997.1:162004-282263 GCA_013397915.1 Daphoenositta chrysoptera
TTTTTAATTCTTTTTTTCAATGGAAAGAACATTTGGTAACTTAGGAACCAGACAAAAATGGGTGGGAAAACAACAAAAAAAACCCACACGCTGCAAGTCGCTTGAGGTTTCTCTCAATGTTTTCTTTGGTCATGGAAAAAGCTTTGTGTGTGGAACCACAACATCCAGTGCCCTGATCCCTTTTCACTGCTCACGTCCCGACTGACGCCCGCTTCCCCCACATCCTTCTTCTTCCTCCTTCAACAACCAGCTGAGTTCAGTAGATCACGGGTTCCTGGAGACCTTGAGCAAGAGCTGGCCCAAAAGCTCCAGGCCAGCTGTCCTTGCTGCAGAGAGGTGGGAGAGCCCCTGTGAGGAGAGGCCAGTGCTGGGACTGGAGCCTCAGGGCCTGGTTTTTTCCATAGCAGGGTTCAGAGGAAGCAGACGGGGCCGACCTCAAGGTGATACTGCTTTCCTGGCTCAGAGGGGGGCAGGTTGTAGATGTTGACAATTGGCAGCTGCTGAGGGTCCTGTGTCCGAAATGAAAAGAGGGTCCGGTGCCAGCGTCCGTCCTGGATCTGTGTGGGGAGGGCACAGAGAGAAAGCTGAAGGACCAGGGGGTGAATCCTGCTGGAAAGGAATGTGGTTCCTGAGGTGTAGGCCTTAAAATCCCTGTGTGAGACAAGGGACTGCCCCTTGGGCTGAGCAGGTCTGGGGTGGGTTTAGAGAGCGTTTTGGGGAACCCTTTACCGGGCTGATGGAAACTGAGCTTGAGTGGTATCACCAAAACAAACTCCTAATGCTGTGAGCCTGAGTGCAGCCCTGTGTCTCCTGACTCAGACAAGAGCCACCACCCATGGGGAGCCACTCCCCCTTCTGCCCCTTAACTGCTCCCATACATCACAGGTAACTTCAGAATTTCATCTTTTGCTTTCTATTTGAAGGCCATCTGCCTCACAGGAGCTGCTATAGCATCCTAGACTGGAAAATTAGTGGAGAACTGGTAAACTTGACCTTCCTCCCTTGTAGGACGAGCAGCATAGGTGTTACTTGAGCCCCAGAGTGGGCTCTGGCATTTCTCTCCACTTCTCCATCCTTTTTTTCACAGCAACATACCTTGCAATCATCAGCTGCCACTTCTGGCCTGAGCTGCCCACCAGCTTCAAACACCTGCCCGTTCCAGGCCCTGAAGCGCACGGCCTTTTCCGAGGGTTTCTCAGAAGAGCCCTCCTGCCAGACAGAGGTGTTCAGGCAGTGGATGGTGATGTGCTGCACCACCTCCGAGCTCAGCAGTCGCAGGAAGTTCATCTGGACTCTCCCGATGTCAAAATCCAGCTGTAAGGTGACAGAGAGGTCACAGGGACACCCTGCAGAGGGGCTGAGGGCAGCAGGGTTAGTGCAAGGTGGGATAGCAAAGGGGGTCTGCCTGTCCTCTGCTTCATTCTGCACTGAGCTGGACCTGATGTCAATATGGGCAATAAGAGCCAGATGCCAGGTCATTTTGGGAAGTTTTCATGGGGACACAGCAGGTCCTTTGCTTTGCAGAACAAACTGGAAAGTCCTTAAGTAGGAGGAAAAGAATGTAAACTTTGAATTCAGTACAACTTGCAAAGCAGGTCCCAGTTCATCTGCAAATGAGCCCAGATATTGCTATTTGTATTTTTAGTACAGGTACTTCCTCAAAAAAAATCCTGTAGCAATAACTTCACTGGAAACTTGTGTATTTAAGCTGATCTCAGTCTTCCAGGTGGCGGAAAACAAAATAGGAGAGTGACTTGAACATAAGTTAATTCAATAAAGGATTTGGGAGCAGAGTGTTTGTGAAATCACTGGTCATGTTAAGGCTATGTGTTCATTAAACATCACGGGAACACCTGGCTTTGTCTTGACCAGAGCCAAAACCAGCCTCAGGTGTATTTTTTAACTCCTGAGAGCAGTTCTGAGTGTTACAGTTGCACTAATGCTGCCCCGAGGAGAAACCTGTGTGCTGTGTCCTCGTGGTCACTGTCCAGTGTCCTGGGACAACACACCCTGTGTAGATATTTGGCAATAGCAGTGTGGGAAATGCTGCTCTGGGCTGAGCTGGGCCTACCTTGGAGACAGTGACAGGGCTGAGACACGTCTGGCCACCGTTGGTGAAGTTGCAGACGACCTGTATGGTGTCTGAGGAACAGCCAAGATTTGGGTCAATCCAGTAGGTACCTGGGGAAATGGAGGATTTGGGGATTAACAAGGACACTTAACCTTTTCTGTGAATGACAAAAGGAGAGTTTTGGTTCCTTCATGACTGGTCCCAGGGAAGGAGACCACGTGAAACAGCCCTGTGGAGGATGCAGCCTTTGCACGTTCAGGGCTTCCTACCATCGTTCATCTTCTGTTCACAGTTCATGAGGTCCCGGCAGATGCGGGCAGGGTTCTCCTTGGTTCCCAGGGGTCTTTTGATGCTCTGAATGAGGTTGCTGAGGTAGTGTAGAGTCTTAAAGATCTCCCCTCCATGGTCCAGCATGAGAAGGTCTGGATGTTGGTAACCCTGGAGAAAAAGAAGGCAAAGTCAGGGGTGCCCTGGGGGCATTGGGTGCTGTAACCACAAGGGTTTCTGCATCATTTTGAGAAAAATCAGGGGGTCAAGGACAGGCTGTGCTGGCTTGGGGCCAGTGAGCCACAGGCCTTGTACTGTCCCAAACAGGACATTGCTAAAATGCTGGCAAAGTGACAATGGCAAAGTCAGGAGGTCTGAAGCTTGACAAATCAGTGACACAACAGAACCATATCCTTTAACTGGACCTTTGCCTGCATAAACTCCAGATATTCCACTAGAACAGTGGAAATGGTCAAATCAGGGCTTTGTATAAACCTTCTGCACACAGAAAGCATTGATGAGACCATTCCTAGTCTCCAGCTCAAGCAAAGACCAGGGAGTTCAAAAATTCCCTTGTACCTCTGTCTTGAGCGCGGTGTTGGAGTCGATCAGTGTCTGGAAAGCTGCCCCAAAGCTGTCTTGTTGCTGGTGAGGGGTGAAAAAGATGGAAGCTGAGACTTAGAAGCTGAACATGCCCTCATGCAAGAAAACACTTCTCAATTTAAGGCTGCAGTTCAAGCATTTCTCTGCTAACAGAGCATCTCCTGCTGGACCTGAGTGTGTGTCTTCAAGGTCGCAGCAGCACCTTGGCTCTGCAGAATTTATTATCATAATTAACAAACACACAGAGAATGGCAACTTACGAATGAGGCTGGAACTCCTGGTGGTCCCTGGAAATCAGAGGATAAAAGGGGCATCAGCCAGAAAGCTGGTCAGTCACTGTTGCACAGATATTTAGCCATGGCCTTTTGAAATACTCATTCCCCTGGAGCCTCTCAGTGCAGAGAAGTGAGAGAGGCAACAATGCTGTCTCTAAAACACTTGGGGAGGGTTTGGACTAAAGCACAAGAAACACTGGTCCATTCACACACATGGTTTTGCATACAAGGAATGGGGCTAAGCCATAATTTCCAGTGAGGGAACAGTCCCTCTGGAGAGTACCATGGCAATCATTTCATTATTTTCAATAATTATTATTATTATAAAATTGTTTTCAATGTTTCAATAATGAACTCTTCCCACATATACGTACCGGAGGGCCAGGGTGTCCTCGTGGGCCTGGAGGACCCTAAAGACAGAGTGGCATCAGTTAGTGAAAATGTCCAGTTTTTATTTCCATTTCTCATGGTTTTCACCAGCAGGAATCTGTTCCCAGATGTATTTTGGACACCTCACAGCAGCTTGTCCCTCAAAACTTTCAAAAGACAGGAAGTGGCCCCATTTTGTCCCAGCTCTGGGCACATCTGGCTACACCTGGTCTGTTCCTGCTGCATCCCTTGCTCCCAGCCCTTTCAGCTCCTCAGCTGTCACTAATGCTGTGTCCCCAGGTACTCATCCCATTCCACATGTGCAATTACCCACCCTGCAGCTTTACCCTTGCTAAAAGCAACTCTTTTATTTAAATACAAGCTATCAATCAGAAAAAGGGAAGTCAGATACTTACCCTTGGACCTTGCAGACCCTGCAGGGAAAAAAAAAAGGCACAGAAGCTGTCAGAAAATGCTCATTACTGACCCAAAATCTCCCTGTACACCCACGTGCTGTTCCCAAGGTGCCTGTGCAAGGGCTGGGTGCTGTAATGGGGATACCACAGTTGTGGACAAGATGGTGAAGAGTTGCTGGGTTAAGGAAATGGAAACTTTACCAGCAGAGTGGTGTGGATGTGTGTGCCCTCATGGGAGCCTGAGGCACCCTGTGGTCACAGCAGAGCCCAGAGTGACTCTTTATTCAAAATCAGGGACCCTCTTGGGGCACCCGGGGTGGGAGCAGCACTTACCATCTCCCCACGGCTGCCTTTGTCTCCCTTGGGCCCCTGTAAAGCACAGGAGGTGGCTGTCACTGACCATTCTCAAGCTGCCCTGCTGGCTGCTGCCCCAGAAGCTCCTTGCAAGGACCCAAGTGCATCATCATTGTCATATTGGCCTCCCCATCTCACAGGAAAAAATGCCATTACTGGCTGTTTTGGCAATGTCTGAGTTCATCTTACTGGTTTTTATCTCTGCCAGTAGCAGCCTCTGGACCAAGCTCTGAGTAGTGTCATGGTTGTGTTTTCACAAAGTGCTGACCTGATCTTTCAACTGTGTTCAGGGCCTTTGGCATTTTATGGCAGGCAGAGATTTTCAACAATTCCCAAAATCAAGTGGTTCCCAGTTTAATACTATCTTTTTAAAAAATTTATTTAAATGTGGTTTTTTTTCCCCCTCAGGCCAAGTTCTTTGGAAAATCTGGCTTTCAAAAATCTGCAATAACATTCTTGTCTTCCAGTCTATTGAAAACCTTGCATGTACGTATTGCTGCTCCTCACTTTTCAGCTAATAATCTCCTGGCAACTCTCTATGCAGCCAGAGACTAAGCCTGCACTTTTCTGAAGCTGCTGATCTTAAAACCCATTTTTTTTCTTGATTACAGCAGGATTGGGTTACTTATGCTGGCCTCAAACATCTTGGATCTCAAGCACTTGAACTCTTCTAAAAAATACAGGCAGGAGAGAAGTGTGGATACTTACAGGGCTTCCCGTGGGACCCTGAATGCCAAGTGGACCAATAATTCCTTCTTTTCCCTAGAAAAGAAAAGATGTGTGAGCCACCACATGGGACCAGTCATTTTCACTAAGGCAGACTCAGTGAAGACACTGAATCTTCGCAGCTTTTCAGCAGCTTGGTGGTGGTATTTGTATTAAAAAATAATTTCAAACTGCAAGCCCAAAGAGATGAGTCCTCACACACAGCATGGTTGTCACAAGCCTTGTAAAACCTTAGAAATTCCAGAAGGAGCAGGATTTCAGTGTAGCTGGAGTGCTCTGTGCAGCCTGGCTGTCTCCAAGCCCCGTGCAGATGTGGTCACCTCCAGCTGTGGGGCTCAGAGGTGGTGCCATGGCCTCGAGCACTGTGCTCCTCACAGCCCCTGCAGCCTCACAGAAACAGGGCTGAAGGAAGAAAATCCTCCCAAAACTGGAAAATCCTTCCACAAACTGGAAAACCACTCACCATGAGACCCGGTGGCCCACGTGGTCCCTGAATGCCTTTGAACCCAAGGTCTCCTGGGGGGCCCTGCGAGCAAAAAAGGAGGTGTGAGGTGCACTAAATAACCAAATCTTGTGTTCATGCCCTTGCTTAGAGCTCTGCTTTAAGGACAGGGGTGCTGCCTCTTGTATACAGGAATGGGAAGATCCAATTTGTTGTAAATTCTTTTCCCACTCCTGTTTTGCAAGGCTTTTACTTTTGACAGAAAACCAACAGTCCCCTCTTCACCAGGGAAATTATATGCTGATAAAATGAGTCTAAATTTCAAGTCAAAGCTCTCAGTGTCAGGGATGCACATTGGTGTCTCAGGGACAGGCTGATGTTTGATGCTGGAAATACAAATATCAAAAAGGGAGAAAACAGCCACGGAATCTCTAGGACAACCCTTTTCCTCCAACAAAGCATATGTAAGCACACACTCATTTAACAAATGAAGATTCATAAACTAAAGAAAGTTGGGATCAAAATTCAATTTCCATAGTTTCTGCAGAGCTGCCAGCAATGCAACAAGCATGGCATTACCTGTTCCCTGTAAAGTGAGACTAGAAAACCAACTGGTCACCAGCAGCCTCTTACCTTTGGCCCAAAGAGTCCTGCAATCCCTGGAAATCCTGCCTCCCCGAAGTCTCCCTGCATGTGACAGCCAAGACAAGAGCAAAGGACAACAGTAAATTCACACTGGTGGCTGGAGGTGTCACTCAGAGATGCACCAAGAGTTCAGCAGCTTCAGAGAAAGAGAAATCCCTGAGTATCCTTCAGTCTAAGCAGGACTGATGAGAAAGAAGAATGAAAAAAACCTGGAGGAGGAACTACACAAACATCAGGCTAGAAGCTACTCACTCGATCCCTTAGATCTCACCAGTGCCACCTTTTTGCCCCTAAAATGGGAGGCAAACCTGCACTATTCATAGCAGATGCTTCTCTGGCTTGGCCCAGCAGAAGCAGGATGGAGAGCATCTACTCTGAGACTGTTCTTGGAATTTCATGCTGCAAAATAACAGCCTCGAAGTTCTTTAAAACAAGCTCCTCTTTTAGTTCTAATACAAACTGGACAGACCTACTAATTCAAACTGTAATTTCAAACTATGCCATTCAAGCTGTTAAAAAAGTGCATGTTCCTACAACATAACCTCCCACTCAAACCCAGGAAAACCATGCATATCCCCTAATCCTTTTCCTATTCAACTCTGCAGGGATCTTTCCTCAGTTTCATAAGAAAAATAATGATAAAATACTTGAAAGGCCATCAAGCTTGAATCAGCACATAGCATGCACTCTGAGAATAAATCACCCAGCCTGGGTACCAAGTCCTTATGTAAACATCCTCCTTTCAACGTGTTTGAGATGGTCATCTGTTGATATTTTTGGGCTTCTCTGATGTCAAAATTCAAGAAGATTCAATTCTTTTCTTAAAAAAAGGGGTCAGAAATCTTCACCAGATGATTCTTCTCCAGTGTTAGGAACATCAGAGATAGATAAGGCTTGTTTGGCCTCTTGGCAGGACTGTGTCATCCACTCTGATTGTGCTTTTTGGGGTGTATTACAATGGTTTGTTCACTCAGTTGTAAATGACCCAAATGATGGGGCTTCTACCCCCTTTATTACAAGGTTGTTCCAGTGTCAGCCTAGAAACCTCACTGTTAGGAAGTTTTCCCTGCCATGACAATGAGAAACTGCTTGGCAAGAAAAGGGCTTGGTTGGACTTGGTGGAGCATAAGAAACTTTCCAAGGATACAAATTAATTTAACTGCCCATTTATGGGTCCTGGAAAAGAAAACTGCTACTAACAGAGGACTACGGTCTTTCCTGCATCAGGAGAATCAACCAAACCTTCTTTCTAGAGGAATTTCAGGCAAAAGCACATGGGAAGTCAGAAGGGTTTAAATGTCATGGAGTCATCTCAGCCAAAGGGACAGGGTCACTCGTCCTGCAGCAAATCAGGCAGTGACAATATGGGGCAAATGAATGTGGCACTTGTGTCACAGAGACAAAATGATCTGTGAGACTG
This sequence comes from Daphoenositta chrysoptera, assembly GCA_013397915.1. Taxonomy (NCBI): domain Eukaryota; kingdom Metazoa; phylum Chordata; class Aves; order Passeriformes; genus Daphoenositta; species Daphoenositta chrysoptera. The sequence continues at coordinate 169,593 of VZRO01002997.1, forward strand.
ATCTGTCATCAATGACAAAATGATATATGGTGGTGTTTGTTACTCCCTTTCAGCCTGAAAACTCTCAGCACAGGGTTTTATATAAAACAGCCAAACAAGTGTCGTTTAGTTGAGGTAGTTTGGGCAATCTTGTGCCTTGTTTTGTATCAGTCCTAATCTCTCTTGCACAATCATGCTGAGGCTGGATGTGGGCTCCCCTGTAAAGACCCTCCCAGGGATCACCCTGCTCTCCAGTCCTGTGGATCCACACCCTTCCCTGCAGGAGAAGCTGGAGCCAGCTCTTATCAGCTCCATCCCCACTCACCGGCTGCCCTTTGGGTCCTGGATCCCCAGGGCTCCCTGGAAGGCCTGTTCCTCCTGGTGATCCTCGCTTCCCTGTCTGGCCACTCTGTCCAGGCAATCCTCTTTCACCCTAAAAATAACAGAATTCAAGTAATTCCAAAGGACAGGAGCTAAATATAACAGCACTCAGCTGAAATAGCCATAGATGGAAAGCTGGAAAAGAGGGCTCCTTGGGATAAGGAATGTGGTTCCATCCTGGGATGCCCCAGCTCTGCTAAGGCAGGTTGTGCAGGGGGCACAGGGTGAGACCAAGGTGGGCATGGCTGTGTCCCCTCCTGGGCTGCCCACAGAGCAGGAGCCTCAGCAGAGCTGTGCCACCTGCCTGGGGGTAAGGAGAGAAAGGGCATCAAATGTCTTCTCCTTACACTTCCTACGTTCTTTGTCCTGCCCTGCAGCTTCCCATAATCTCTTCCCCCAGCAGGGTGGCAGCTGATGATTAATTCATGGAAAATGCTGAAGGCATGCCAAGAGCACGACTTCAATCCAGAGGCTGCAAACCCAACATTTTCTCCTGTGTTAACTCTACAACTTCAATCCAGAGAGGGGCTTCTGCCACCAGCACCACACCTTGGTGCCCACCTCTTCCCCTTGCCAAGTGCCAGGAGCAGCACAAGCTCCAGCTACTCAGTCTGGGGCAGACTGGGAGAGAGGAGCAAAGGCAGGGAGAGCCTGGGATGGGGGAACAGCTGGAAAAGGGGCAACAAATTCCCCTGGAGGGAGGGTGTGAGTGTGTGACAAGGACACAGAGTCTGTCAGTCACCTCCTGTTGTACTGCCCAAGGCAGCTGGAGGGCAGCAAGTGACAGATCAAGGGCGATGTGCTATGGAGCCCTAATTTAAATCAGATCCCAGAGCTTCTCCAAACCCAGCTGGAATCTTCCTATTTACAGAGTCTTTCTACGAACGACTGAATTGCTGTGGGTCCAGTTTAGATCCTGTGGTGAGCCTGAATCAGGGCAAAGACCAGGAACAAACCCCAAGGTCACAAAAGCAGCTTGTCCCTGCTTCCACCCAGTGCAATGTCCAAGCCCATAGTGGCTCCAGTCGTTCTAATCCAGTAAATACACTAAAAACCAAGCAGCACAATTTCCTTCCAGCAGTTCAGGCCTTGCAGAGCAGCTAGAACACTTGAATCTCCCATTCTGGAATCTGAATCTGTCCGTTCTGGACATCCTACAGGCAGTTCCTCTGCAACTTCTCCATGTTTTTTCTGGCCAGGTTTCTAGTGATGAAAGACTGAAGTGTTTGTAGTGTGAGTGTGTGTGTCTGCAGGCTCCTGAGCTCCTTTGGTAAGGGAGGAAAGGTCGCTGGGACATTGAGCTGCTGTGTATATCAGGAAAATGGATGGAGGGATGGATGGATGGATGGATGAGAAGAAAGATCTACAGAGCCTCTAGCTGAAAGATGGCAGCAGAAACTGAGATTATATTAGACCTTGGAGAGTTCAAGCTCAGAGGCATCAGGCTCCCAGACTGGATCTCTCACAGCAGCATCTTAGGGAGTCAGAAACTCACCTTGAATCCTGGTGGTCCCTGTGCCCCTGGGAGTCCTGGCACACCGGGGTTCCCTCTCTTGCCTGACATCCCGGTCACACCTTCTTCCCCATCATCACCCTGCTCTCCCTAGAAAAAAAAACCACAGAAGAGGTTATGATATAAAACCCTCTCCCCTTCTGCACAGCTTCTGGGAGGACAGGTGAGTGGTGGGATTCTGCCCTCAGCAAGAGGGAAATAGGTTTGCAGGGGTGGGTTTGCAGATGTGGACAGAGTTCTGCGTGTGAGTGTCTGTCAGGCTGCAAAACCCACTTTATTTACAGATCTGGTCATGCAAAGGCAGCTGCTGCCTCTGTGTGCAAGGGAGATGGGAAGAGGATCCACTCTGGGTAATGTAAACTGGACTATCCAGAGCTGGATCACATCACTTCTCCTGTGCTGCCTTTCAGTTTTCCAGCTCCCACGGGGTGTTTGCTGTCAATGCCACAAGGTTACAATTTACAAGCTTACCAGGATCCCAGGCACACCGTCCTTCCCAGGCACTCCATCCACGCCGGGGGCACCCTCTTGACCCTGCCTTCCCACCACTCCTCGAGGACCTGGTAGCCCAAGGATGCCCTAAAATCACAAAGGTGTTAGAGAAGGAGCTCCCAGACAGCATTTCCTGGGGCAGAAAACTGACTTTTCACCTACCGGTGAGCCTCTGCTCCCTGCACTGCCCTGTGCTCCTTGCTTTCCTTTTTGACCCTGCAAGTAAAAAAAGGAGAGACATCTAAAATTGCAGCAGTTCTAGCACAGCTCCACTTGAGACTGTGACTTCAGGGTGTGCTTTTGGATAATGATTGGAAAGTGTTTTACAAAAGGGAGACTTATAAAGTCAGTTGCTCCAGCACTGGGGAATGAACTGCTATTTGGTTTTATTACAAGTGATTCTTAGTAAGTCTTGAGAGTTCTAGGGCAGGAATGAATAGCTAGAAGGCAAGGACCTACATTTTTCCTAATACAGAGCAGATGAGGACAAATAAAGCAGGAGGAACTCGAGGGAGGACTTGGTGCACTGGCAAACATTAGAACAAGATGCTAAAAACCTGGGTCCTCCATCAGTTCATTGACAGCTAACCCAGAACCCAGTGAGCCCTCTGAGGGTGTTCAGGGGAGCTTCTCCCTGAGAAGTAGCTCCCTCTATTTTGGAAAGCAAATGAAAATTAAAAAGGGTGTCTTCTGTCTGAAATTTGCAATGCTGCTTTGTGAATAAAGACATAAAAGAAATACTCCTGAGGTTTATTAGCTGTAAAAAGGATTAATTTGTGCAGAACGAATGGAAAACTCAGCTTCATCACCTTCACTAGGGCTCTCTTAGTGAGGTCATGTACTAAAGCACTTTTAAATTGAAGAACTCATTTTCTGTGCATTGTTTCTCCATCTGCAGAAGACCAGACTGGCCAGCTACATGAAAGAAACATTCCTGGGGATGCTTTCCCTGCTATTCATTAGACCTAAAGGCACTTCCAGATTGTCCATCGATGGGCAGAATTTATTTATCACCTGGTACATTTCTTGCCAAGAAGACCTAAAACTATCTTCTGGCATTACCCCCAGCAGGGTCAGATTAAAAACCCTGACATCTGCCAAGAAAGAGCAGGAATTTGCTGAGTATTGAGGTCACATACTTATGTTTTAGCAAATAAAGTCCTTGGTCTGGGAGAATAATTAGCAAGCTGTCATTACAGCCAGATGTGGAGGTAGCACAAGGTATGAAGTGCCCCAATGAACCCTGACAGACCCACGTGTCCTGGGTTTTCTTGCTCCATGAGGACAAGAAGTCAGAGGGATTGTTCCAAGAAACAACTCCATGGATAAATGGACTGCAAACCCAGAAGGTTTCAAGCCAGAAAAGTTTATGGTTCAGATGAAAGGGAGAGACACTTGCCTGGCTCAGCCCTCCCTGGGGATGGACGAGCCAGCTGTGGCTGGAGACAACACAAACAGGGCATGGGAAAGAGACACAGCTCAGGGCAGGGACTAAAGTCCTGCCCAAGAGTCACCCAACACGCTGGAGCTGGACTTGTCTCGATCTTCTCCAGCTCCACAAAGCCAACAAACCATTTGGCTTTGGCACCCAAATATTTACAGCTCTCCCACAAGGATCCCCAAAGCCTTTCAAGGCATAGACCATAGGCAAAAATCCCACACGCTGGGCAAAACCATGGGAGTCCTCTTAATTAGGGATTTTCTTTAAACTCAGGACACTATAAATCCACCCTGCTGAAACCTACCACATCACCTTTGGATCCCTTTGCTCCTGGCTTGCCTGGTGATCCAGGATCTCCCTACAAAACATAAGCAGGAAAAATCTGCTTAAAATTCTCTTCTGGCAGTATCTTTCATGAAGTACAAAACCCAGCATTTTTTGTGCCCTAACAGCAGTGACTGTATGGAAACAATTCAGGGAAACAGCCTGTACTCAGACAGGCCCCTGGAGACAAAGGAGCAAGGAACTGTCTCCAGGGAGCATTTAACAGGGTGTCGATTGGAGAAGCAGCAACTCTGCCCCTCACTTGGGTGGTGCCTGTATTTGTGGAAATCGTTCACCCAATTCCAGATGGTGCCTGGAGAGCAGTGCTGAGAAGTGGGCAGGAAGGAGCCTGTGTGCAGAAATTGTGTGCAGAACGAGTAGTTTACCCAGTGACTGCTGGTACCACTTCCCCTTTACACACTGCAGCCCTTGCTCTGGTTTCACCTGGGGGTCGGGTGATAGAAAACTGCCCATGGAGTAAAGCAGAGAGGGTATTTCACTGCTCTTTTGCTGGTCTCTTCCCCACCACACTCAGCTCAGTCTTTTCTCCTGGGCAGCCAGGTTGGGTTTTTTGGTCTGCATTTGTGTCAGTGGGAATTTCTGGATTAACATCAAGTAAATGGTAAGGAAGGACTCCCTGCAGAGCTCTCCTTCTTCAGCTTGTTTTTGAGCCATGTTCCTAATGGACCTTTACACAATCCAAAGCTTCTGCTTCCATCTGAATCATCTGAGGGGCTACCACTTCCCCAATAAACAATATCCACTGGGGAATGCAGCAACTCTACTCCTTTCTGGGCCATATAACAGAGCACTACCATTTTAACCCCAAAATACAATCTGTTGTTCTTCCCAGCATCCTTAGAAAGAGTGGGAATTGATTCAACTTTATTTCCCAATACAAACTTCATTTAATGTGCTGCTGCACTCACAGTTGCAATAGTCATGTATAAAGATCAGATGCTACTGTATATAACAAAGGAATAAAAAGTCCTTCCCTTGAATTTAGATTTAATTTAGTCTTTCACAAACTCTTTCACTAGTTTGAGAGGAAACAACTTGCAAGCAGAATAATATGGTCTCACCTCACACTGGACTAGCAGGACATCAAAAGGAACACTTCCAAGCAGACCCTTCTGCTGCCATTGTCATCTTCCACCACCCATCTCCTAAGATTTCTAGTCCCTCATGGACCATTCAGAAAGCATGGTTTTGGAAACAGGCAATGCTCCCTGTTATGTCACCCATTTATTAGTCTCAAATGTGGCTCAAAATGCCCATTCCATAGGCCTGGCTGATGGAAATGCCCACATTTCCCAGCTCACCACACACCTACTGCAGCCCTTCCCACCTCCCTGTTTTTCCCATGCCTGGGGCATTGGGTAGCTTACAAAAAAGCAGCATCTCTTACTGGTAAGCCTTGCTGTCCAGGTTTTCCTCTTTCTCCATCAAGCCCTTCTTGACCCTTAAATAAAAAACAGAGAGGGAACATGTCTTTGTTATTTTGTGGCAATGAGAAAGAAAAATGAATGTAATGTGATTTAAGGGGCAGAAGAAGACACAAGTGTCTGCATTCTGCTGATACAGAAATGGTGAAGTTGTGGGTAGTGCCCATGCCCCTGTGGATATGCTGTGGAAAGAGGAACTGCTCATCTAAGCAGCAAAGAAGGTGCTCTAATGCATCCCAAAATACACACAGCAGTAATGGAAGTGAACAGCTGGAGACAGCTGTCCTAGAAAATAAGGCAGCAGCATGCTATTCTGATGAATTCAAAATCTGTAAATGAGTGTAATGGGTCACTCTGACCAGGTGCTTTTGAATGGAGGTAACACTTAATTCACAGCACCTTTGCAGATCAGCCCCAATCAGCTGGAAATGCCCTGCAAAGAGGGTATAAGGAGCAGAGCAGGATAATTCATAGCCTTGGCCTTGCTTTTGAGAGAAATCTTGCAAAGATTTTGGAAGCCTCCAAATCTTAAAGCTAACAGATCTTCCCATGGAAGAATCTACAGCCTTTTTATATCAGTCTTGAAATTTGTCCAGCACTGACATGGACTCTTTTGCTCACACCTTGCCCAGGGTGTCTCCTGGATAATCACAGAGACCTGTGTTCAAATGGTCCTGCTCATTCTTTTTGACTCAGGCAGGTGCAGGGCAGGGTGAGGTGCTGACTTTTTTGCCTTCAGCAATGTTTTTACTGCTTTAGGTGAAGACAGTTGAATTGTTCCTTGTCTGCAGCAGCTGAGCAGGGACATCAGCAGGTTATGAACTGGGGCTGCTGGGCAGTTCTGTGGGCTGATGTGGACTGGGAGCCCTTCCCCAAGGCAGACATTTCTGAATCATGCATTTGGAACAAGACTCACAGGATAACCAGTGTCTCCAGGCTCCCCTCGGTCACCTCTGTCACCAACGGGGCCCTGCAAGAGCACAACAAAGACTTGAGGTGGGTGTAAACAAGCTGTCATCTGCAACATCTCAATGGCTTGTGCATGTTCTACAAGTAAGGCAGCAACCCAACTAATCCAGCCACAAAAATCAGTCCAGGATTGATTAGAGAAGGGATTTAACATCTTACTCTGTCTCCAGGTGGTCCCTGTGGGCCTTCTACCTTCCCGTCATCACCTTGTTCTCCCTGTGAACAAAATGTTAGTATTAATATAAACAGTAGATTTTACAGCAGATGCTTCTGTACAGACCCAATCCAGTCCTTCCATATCATGAGAAGTCAAAGCCTCTGTTGAATTTACTCTTTTTTTTCATCCAAAGAAAGACTAAACAATTTTTTTTTTGTTGTTTGTTTCACTGACTCTTCACATTGCTATCCTAATTTCTGATGGTTGTTTCTGCCTGGTCCAACTCTCCTCCCTAAGTAACCAGGTGCAAAGGCTTATTTTCAACAACTCCTAAAACTAAGCAACCAGGATGTAATTACGACAATATGGGAAATAGCTCTCTGCCTCTGAATTTTATTGCTGACAGTTCAACCAAACTCTTTAATCAAGCATTTCCCCACCCTTGTTGAGTCCTGCCTGGGCTGTCGTGGGAGCATGGGTGGTCTGGATGGGCTCCCTGGTTGTGTGCCACCATTGTGGGCACATTTTACAATCAGCCAGGTGAGACAGCCTCTTACACACTCCTTTCCTTGCTGGGGATGCTCCACAGCTTGAGCTCAGAGCTCATGGTTTGGCTGGCAGATAACATCACCCGGCTTATTTGTGACTGAGGTCTCTTCAAAACATCCACAGAGAGATCCCTTAAGACTTAACAAAGACACTACCCTTTTAAATTCTGTTGTGAAAGTCACTCAGGGTCATGATGTCCTGTTTTCTCTGGAGTCTAGCTCAGATATAGCTGTTTCTGCATGGAAGAATGCTCTATTCCAGCTCCTCCAGTTTTTGACTACTCCACAGCAGCCTCTGGCACTTTGGCTCCCAAGGATGAACACGTCTCAGAGCTCCTCTGATGCTGCACTACTGGAGAAAGGGAGTTTGGGGGGTTCTGGCATAGTGGAGCTGCTGTATTTGGAGTACTTGGGGTGCTCCAAGAGCATTGAACATCCAAATCTCCAAAGATTGTAGAGCCAAGTTTTTCACAGGCTTCTGTAATCCTCAGTGGTTGCACCAGCCCTTTCTGGTGTATTTACAATTCTCTTTGATGTTCTCTCTGGGCTACTCTCCCATTGGAGTTGCAGCTGCTGTTAGTAGGGACACTTGGGAAATTTCTTGGTGAGCCTGCCTCTGAGAGAAACTTGGGTGGCAGAGAAGAGAGGAGGGAAGCAAAGCCTCACAGGCTCTGCTGATGGTTTCCAGCACTACTGAACTTGCTGCTGGAAGCCAGCAGCAGAATACCTGGCAACTGATTTGCTTTCTAGCCACCATCTAAGAAATGTTGACTAGAAGGGAAACAAAGCCACCATTTCTCAACTCTCAGGGAAAAAAAAATCATCCCAGTGTGTCTGTTACTATGCAGAAGTCTTGGAACTGGTTGCTTCTTCCCAAGCAGGATGTGCACACCTTTGATATTTGGGAGCTCAGATGAGTGTGATGAACTCAGAGAAAGCTCATAATTCTGGGGACCCTTGAAGAGCATCAAGACTCACAGACTTTCTCCCCATTGTGGCTTTGTTTCCCCTTGAGGCTAATTGTTCTCTGTCTCCTGCCTGAGAAAACCCTGCAGCCTGGTCAGCTCCAGGACTGTGAAACTGAGCTCCTCCAGAACTTCCTGGTGCCTCAGCTGCTTGAGAGAGAGATGAAAGGTCTGCGCTAATTCTTCGGAAAGTTGCAGTGAAAAAAGTTAGAGTAAAGGGCAGCAAAGTAAACATGTTAGGATACAAATGGAAAATGCATGGAGAAGAAGGGAAGGCTTGTTGTTGTTGGCTCCTGTCCCAAAGTGAGATACACCAGTTTGTAATTTTTAAAAGGATCCCATCTGGACTGCTTTAAGCAGCTGCCAGGAGCAGGCGTCTGCTCTGAGCAAGGCCTCTTTGAGGAGCTGCAAATGTATGAAATGTGGTGGAGTAGCTGGCTGGGATGGCACAAGGATTCCACAGCAGTGCCTCTCACCAAACTGCTTTCTGCTCTGGGAAAGGGAAGACCTTCCCCACCATTATATCCTCCTCCTTCAGCACAGCTCCATTTACCATGTTACTTAAAGCTCACGGAGTGCTCATGGTCCCATTTCCATTTTCTCTTTATTTCTCACTTCCAGGCTTCCATTTTTGTGTTCACACACTTGTGAGAGGTTACAGATGTCTGGAGGGAAGGAGTCTGTCTGGCTTTAGGCTGGGATCCAGGCAACTCTTAGGAGTTGAGGGAGGGTGGATAGGAAACCTTAGATGCAAGGTTTTGTGGAGCACCTGGATGCTGCAGAAAGTGGTGCAGGAAGCTCAGCACGATTTTGTGCTCTCCTGGTTCAGCATCTCTTCCTTCTGCTCCCCAGCAAGGTGTCAGCAGACCCACTGGGCTTCCAAGAGAACACGAGTGAGGAGATCCAGCTGTCAGTGGTCATTAACTGAGCTGACTGCTCTTAGCAGGGTGCATTGGATGCTTTGGTGGCTCCATCAGGTTTCAGCTTGGATACTTGCATGTAGAATTAATTTATCATAATACTGCTGTGCTCTTTTGACACCAGATCCACTCAGGGAGTGCTCTTCTAGTGTCCTTTTGCAAAGGAACATCTCAAAATGCTCCACTGAGCGCTTCAGATGAATAATTTGGGGATCATTTGCTACTGAAACTATGGGAGCTTTCAAGATGGCAACTTTAAATGTTGTCAAATAAAACAACAGCTGCAATTTAAGCAATAGATACACATATCAGCACATCTCAGTGGCTGCAGGGTCAATGGCTGACCTTGCTTTTGCTAGTCATGGCTCACAACTTTTTGCCACGATGCTCAAGATTCAACAGTGGAATTGTCAGAAACCTCTGGGCAGGTTCTGAGCTGACAATGTGCCTGGTCATGAGCTCTCCCATCACCCTGGGCTGGTTGTGCTTGTCTAACACTTGCCAGGAAGTTCAGCAAGGCAGCAATGGAGATATGGAGCAGCAGGAATGTCACCAGCTGTTCCTCCATGGATGTGTTTCAGCAGCAGGAAATGCAAGCAAAAGCACAATGACCATTGTTCACCCCCAAAGAAAAATGTCTGAGGCATTTGAATGTCTTAGTGGAACACAGCAGTGATTCCTGGCTGCACAGGGAATCTCCAGGCAGAGCATGCTGTGAACAGGGTTTCCTGACACCAGGAGCCTGAGCTGAAGGGATCCATTCAAAGCCCCAGCAATGGCAAATCCTTATAAACTCATTTTATAAGCAATGAAACTCCTGTCTGCACTACAGCTGCCCTTCCACCTGTGTGCAGAGGCAAAGCTGAATGCTCTCTTGGTGCTGAGGAGTAGAAAATGAGCAAAAAGAGTTCATGCATCTCTTCTCTTGATGGGGACCTCATGCCTGACCAGTCCCCATCACCATCACTTCCCACACCGAGGGAGAATCACAGACTGGTTTGGGTTGGAAGGGGCCTTAAGCCCATCTCGTTCCACCCCCTGCCATGGGCAGGGACACCTTCCACTATCCCAGGTTGCTTCAAGCCCTGTCCAACCTGGCCTTGGACACTTCCAGGGATGGGGCAACCCAGACCTGTGCCAGTGCTTTACCACTCTCTGAGTAGAGAACTTCCTGACATCTAACCAAAGTCTATCATCTAACCAAAATCTTTACACTTTTGTTTTAAAAGCATCCCCCTTGTCCTGTCACTCTCTGTCCATTGTAGGGGGACAGAGACATTTCTCCCCCATCTTAGATAAGTACTGGAAGGTCACAAGGAGTTCTCCCCAGAGCCTTCTGCAGAGAGATCTGAGGAGTGAGGGAGCATCACTGCCCAAGGCATGTGAAGGACTCTCTCCATCAGCTCTGGGAGCGCCAGGCAGAGCCGACAGGAAACCATTAACGAGTGAGTCACTGCTCCAGCCTGAGCTGGTTATGGCTGTGCTGACTCAGCAAAAGGCGAAAAACACCAGGGAAAAGCCACCGTGGAAAGAGGGCTCTGAGTCAGGGCAGCTGTGGCCAGGGGGCTGTTGAAAGGTGGGGGACGAGGAACACGGAGCAAGGGCCACGGAGAGAAGAAACTGCAGCTCAACATCAGCTCGTTTGTGCAGGGAGTTTTTCTGAGCTGATCCCAGAAAGCTACAAGTCTGATTTCTTTTGGCTGGGGGATTGAGCCGAATTCCTGAGGATGCAGCAAAAACACATCCTCAGGGCTGCTGCTGGCTGGCTCAGCCTCTGGCACAAGGGCACGTGGTGGCTGGGAAGCACATGCTGGTGGCACGGGTGTCCTGGCACTGACTGGCAGAGACAAGGCTGTAGCTTTGAGGGGTTATGTAAGGGGCTGTGTGGTCGAGGAGGCACCTCTGCCTCTGCCCCAGGGGGAGGAGAGTGCAGATGCATCTGCAGTGGGACAATCATCTTGTTCAAGGGGAAATGAGATGGCCAAACCCCCTGAACTTACCTTTTCCCCCTTTGGCCCTGGTGGTCCAATTGGCCCTGGTGGTCCTGCATGTCCCTGTGGAGAGCAGACAGCACGTGAGGAGGCAGGAAAGAGCTGTGGGACTGAATATCCTCCCTGGTTCTCTACCAGATCTCACAAGCCCTGGGTGGTGCACGCCAGCTTTGGAGGGACACGTGGGTCATGGCAGAAATGAACCAAATGCAAATGGAGACTTGACAAAGAACTAAACTTGAGGTCAGAAATAAATCACGGTTTAAGAACAATTTGCATCCTGGAGTGGCAGTTTTGTTGCATTTAAGAACAGCTAAAAGCTGGGAGATGAAAATAAAGCCCTTACCTGGTAACCCTTTAAGCCTGGGTCCCCTTGAGCACCCATCCTTCCCGGAGCTCCCTGGAGAGGCAAACACAGAGGCACTGAGAGAGCAGCCCACGGTGTCAGCACACGAGGAGGATGCACGGGGCTGTGCAAAGCAAAGCTCAGCACCACTGGGAGTGTGGCCAGTCCTTCTCCTGGCCACCAGTGAGCTCTGCTGCAGCCACCTGATGGGCTTTTGCTTGGCTTTAACCTCTTACACCTGGAGGGGGTGCCAGGAGGCCATTCTGTACCTCTGCCAGCCTGCAGCAATAGATTCCCCACCTCACTCAGATTTGCTATCAGAAATGGCTGCATTTTGTGTGCTCATCTGCACTCCTGCACATCTCTATATCCAAATCAGTGTTGTGCTAGGAAGTCCACCAGTGAGACCATGCTCGGGCATGACCTAATCCTAAACTGTTGGATGGAAACCTTCTGATGTGGGTTCTGAAGAAGAGAAAGGAGTTTTCTGGATTGTGATGAAGGCACTGCAAGAGCTATTAATCACATCTTTAGCAGAGTGAAGAAAAGGGTTTAAATCAGATCATCAGATTAAAGTGAGTCACAGAATTTCCATATAATCCCATTTAGCATGGAATAAAGCCCTTTCCACAAGACAGAGACATGTCCACTCCAATAGACTGTAGCTCAGATATTGCTTTCCTTCCTTGTGAAATAATCCATGGAGGCTTTACCAGAGACTATTAAGGGAGGATATATGGTGAGGCCATAATTTTTAGTGCAGGAAAACACTATCAGCAGGACCATCACTCCATCACTCATTTGCTACTGTTCTGAAATATCACCACTATTCCTAGTCCATAAATAACTCCTGATTTTGCACTAAGTTCTATCAAATAGAGTGCAAGAAGTTTCCTTACCAGCCTGCAAGGCATGAGGAGGTACATTTACTTACTGCTGCTCTCCCAACGCGTTTGTCTCTTGTGCCTAAAGCAAATTAATTTTCTCCCTCTCTGCCATACTACGGCTGTTCTCTCTGGAAGCCTCACCTTCAGTCCCCCATTCAAACCCTTTCCCATGCTATATTTCTTGTTGCTCCAAGTGTTTTAGATAAGTAGATCAAGAGTGGGTGTAGAAACAGGGCAGAAGTCCAAGGCAGAGTTCCTTATAACAACACAGCTCAACTTGGAAGCAGCTCTTGCCATGAGAGTGCAGTCTCAAAGGGGAAGATCTTAGCAAAAAATAGCTTATCAGCTCAGTCAGCTGAGGAAAAATCCCCAATATTTCAGCAATTTCAGCCGATCTGGGCTGGGGAGTTGTGAAGAACTGCCACGATGCAACGTGAGCTGGGCTCACGGGGCACCAACCCAGCCACCCCTAAGGATCTCTCCTGTGCTGCTCAGAACAAGGGTGTTTTGGCCAATTAACTCATCTAACAGCATTTCCCTCTCAGTGATGGCCCAGTGATGGCCTCTGCTGGGCTCTCTTGTTGCCCTGAGTTTTGCAGTCTTTTGATGTTTTCATTTTGTGATAGAGTTTCTCACGCACTTTCTGTAAACATAGTCATGTTTTGTTAACAAATAACAAATATTGTTCCTATTGCTTTCATTCTTTCTCCTGAGGCAGAGAAAATTTGATGGACTTTTCAGTTGACCAGTGTGGTTGGAGAGGTGGTGACCTCATCCTCCAATCCATGCTCATTCCTAGAAACATAGATATATGAGAAGAATAAATGGCTGGGGCCCTTTCCTGGCTTTGCCCTGGCTGAGTGTGTTTGTGTGCTTCTTTTTGTGTCCAAGTGTGACATCTGGACTGCAAAACTCAGGGTGACACTCTCTGCCCCATTTAGGCTCCTGCCCACCACTGCCAGTCAAGTTCCTGCGTGTTGTGTCCAACCATCTGCAGAGCTCTTCTCACCATCGGTCCCAGGGTACCTCGGGATCCTTTGGGGCCTTGGTTCCCCTTGGGCCCCTGCTTCCCTGGGGATCCCCTCTCGCCGAGCTGCCCCTGGTAGCCTTTGCTGCCCTGCAGAAAAAAGGCACTGACATCAGTGTAGGACAAAACTTCCTCTGCAGGAAAATATCCGAGGTGAGTACCGAAAGGGAGAACTGGAGGAGGTGATGTTATCAAAGAGAGATGTTCCTACCTTCTGGCCAGGCTTGCCCTTTGCCCCTTGTTTTCCTGGTTTCCCTTCTGGTCCCTGGAAGAGGGGGAAAAAAAAAGAAAATGTTGTTGGAATGGGAAAGCAAAGAAGTTGCATCCCAACCAGCCACTCCCAAGTCATTTCCCTGGCACACACAAGCTTGAGAGCATCCTCACCCACCCATGGGAGCCAACAAGGAGGCCAGGAAATCGTGCAGGTCAGATCATGGCTGAGTTTGGTCTTTAGCTGCTCCAACATGGAGTAAAACTCATTGCTTAAAGGTGGAAAGATCTTTGTGCTCAGGTGACTATTGGGCAACACAGCTGAAAGCTGATACTGCGATAATCTTGATTTTAAAATCACATCTTGAAGACAGGTGGGTAATGGAAAACTGCCATCAGATGTGTCCACCTGTCCCCAAGGGTGCGAAAGAGGGATCTCCAGAAGTGCCCCTACCCAGCCTCTGCTACAGAATGGGCTGAAATGTGGAAAACACATTTACCCTGATTCCCACAAAAGGTTTCCTCCTCTGGTTTGCACTTGAGCTGCTTTTTCTGCCCCACTGCTCTACCAACAGTTGTATCCTTCACCAGCTGTGGCACTAAATTAGACATCAACACTTTTTTATAGTTTTAGGATCCTACCAATAGAACCATTGATTCCACAGCACCTCTCCTTATTTTTANGCAGAAGTGCACCTACCCCACAGCACCTCTCCTTATTTTTACCTTGTGAAAACAGGCAATGGTTTCATTCTCTATCCACCTACCATGCACAGCTTCCTGCTCATGGTGAAACCCCCCTCCCTCTATTTGTGTTATTACTGCTGCATGCAAAAACCACAATCTACTGATCAGGCTTCTAGAAATGGAGTGGGATGCAAAACTTCAGGTGGGAGCCATGGCAAGCAGAGACAGGAATGCTGAACTGCTTTCAGAACCCAGTGTGGGTGCAGAACCTGCTGCCCCTCCTTGCACCCACACCACAGAAATGCCCTATGATGAGCAGCTAAATACAGCAGCCTCTCCTTAGGGCCCCCAGGGAGCTCATTTTTTCCAGTGTTTGACTCAGTTGGCTGCAAGGGAGACAGAATATTTTGAAATGGACAGAAAGAAGCAAAAAGTATAACTGAAGAAAATAACTCATGCTTTTTTGGCAGTTGTGGCAAACTTTTCAACAGCATCTCCACACCAGCACCACATCTCTCCCTCTGCTCCCCTGCCTCCCAGCTAAGAAGGTATAATTTTCACCATGGCTGGTGCTGCAGTCTCAGCTGAATAAAAGCAACTTATAAAGTGAGACATATCAGGGGGTTTTCACTCTGATCTGAAACATGGCCCTCAGAAGTGCCTGCTCTGAACACAAAGGAGCAATTCAGACTTATTCCAACCCTAAAGAATTGTGCCAGTTCACTTCTCCTGAGGGAATAGCTCCATTTTACCCAAGCCAAACATTTCAGGAGCCCACCTTGCCAACACTATTAGGCTTCACAAAGGACAGGTCCATGCTGAGGGGCACACGAGCCTTGTTCTGTGTCTCTTCCATTCTGCTGCAGGGTTTTTTGTGTGCTATTTTTTGCTGCCACTTCCCAAGAGATCACTTTTGGAACTACTTTCCCACAGATGCCGAGCAGCCGCAGTAGATGATGGGTGCCAAGCCTCCAGCATTACCCATGTGATTTACACTTCTGACAGGGGTACAGAGAAGTCCTGACAAATGAAAACATCAGAAATGGCCAGACCCTTCCAGCTCTACAGCAGCTCACTGTGGGACCTGGTACTCAGCACCTGAAGCACAGTAACTCCCACAGCCCCTGCTCTGCAGCACTGCCCTGGCACATTATGGCTTAAAAATCTGGAGAGGGAATAGTGAAAGCACTCACAAAATTTTACTGTCAAAACAAGACGTGACTGAATAGAGAGACAACTGGGGGTTCTAATCAGTTGCACAGTGTTTTTCCATCAGTCTCCCTGGGCTGTGCTTAAAGAGCTTGTGGAAGCACAAGCAGAAGATGCTTCCTGCAAATGGGAGAAAGCCCATTTTAAGCTAGATCTGTTCCTAAGCCAGTGATGGCCAAGCCCTTGGTCTTCTCCAGCAGAGTAGTTTTGCACACTCAGGTGTGCTCCTGGAACTGCAGTGCTGTGGCAGCTCATGAAACAAAGATTTCCATGCAAAGGTTCCATCCCCAGGCTGAGAATGTGTTACATTGTCTGTAAAAAATGCAGATACCAGTACATGGATGAGACACAGCCTTTATCATAGTGCAGGGCAGGTGGACCCTGTTCATGGGGAGGTCATGAGGATCTCACAGCTACTTCAGAAGAGTTTGAACCTCCCTCCACCAGGGTTCATCTCCCATGGAAGACTCATGACTGAAACTTGCTTCTACCCTGCATTGGAAAATATCTTTGCTTTTGAGAAGACACATTTAGGCCTTAAATTTTTCCATCTGAGAAACAGAATTTCCACACTGCTCCTAAAATTTGCCAGCATTCAAGTTCCTGCTTGCACCCACCATCACGGAGTACAGATAGAGGGGCTGGAGTCATCTGGGAGAGGGTAAGCAACAAAAACCAAACCCAACTCTGACAGTCCAAGTCCTGCTCACAAAAATGAGCTCAATCCACAGTGAAACTGTGCCATGTCCAAACAGCTTCTCAAACTTTCTCAGGGTTCCTTCAGTTTGTCTTTTCCCTTGGTGGTGGATGAGAGCACAGACATGGGCTCCAGTAAACTCCTGGTGCCATTTTCCCCTTATGACACATCAGCCTCATGGAGCAGGGATGTTCATCTGCTCCAGAAACCTCTCCTGGGTCCTCCAGCTGGGGTGAGACTCCTTGTCCATTGCTGAAGAAAAAAACACTGGCAGCATCTCACTATCACTGTCACTGATAGTGAGGCAAGCTGTCACTCACAGGAAGCCACAGAGACCTTGTTCCAAGCCTCCCTTGCTGGTCGTGGCTCTCACTCACTGGTTAAAAGCTTGGCTGGTATAAAAAATTGGGTCAAACCATGCTGGCAGCACCAGCGGCAGAGACGTGGCTCAGATTTTGACTGAGTCACCTCCTCGAGAGGAATCAGCTCTATCAGGCAGGGATATTTCTGTGCTCACCCAACACGCTTTCTAGGACTTCAGCCAGCAAGCTCTGCTGGTGAGTGGGAAGCCTACCATGTGTCTGATTTTCCTGGATAGGCTTTCTCCAACTGTGCAGGATTTCTTCCCAGATGAATTTAGAGGCAGTTCAACACTTGTCTGGGGTTCCCAGATATGTGATATCTCTACTGGTGATGATTCAGATGGGGTTGCTGTTGCAATCCCAGATGTTCCCAGGGCACACACACAGGGGTTTGCACAGTTCCCAGAAATCACTGCACTGCCACACTCCATGCATTGCACAGGGAAGAACAAGCCCAGCAACAGCTTTGGTAGCCTTCAAAAATAGTCCCATCCTTTTTCTCTCCATTCTTCTGACTCATCTGTCCAGTAATGAAAAAAATCAGGGCCAGAACAGGAAGAAGAAGAAAAAAAAAAGGATAAAAATAAAATTCAATGAGATCGTATCTTCATCCAGGCTGTCCCCAAAGTACATCAGGAATGTAGCACCTTTTGGTACCTCTTTCACTGCAGTGTGAAGTTCCTAAGGTTCCTAAGGTTTCTTCTCTCTTTAGCAGAGATAGGAGTGAGGGCAGAAGATGTACAAAAGCCTGCACATTAAAATAATTAAATCCAAGTGCCCTTTGCTGGACTCACATCAGTTGGGTTACTGTGCCAAGGCACTGAACACTCTATGCTTTTATTCCCGGGGTTTGTACACATTTTGTTGTATGCTTTGGGTTACTGGTTTGCTGAGAAAACAAATCTTCTTTCCAAGCTTCTTCTGTGAATGGGACTATTTTTAAATGGTGATTTCTCTTTATATGCTGCATTCTTCACTAGAGAAACATATCAGTACCTCCAGATGATGATGGTATTTGTGACTGGAATAGTGGAAAGCAGCAGTTTTATAAAGTCATATGCCTTCAAGTATGCCAAAATATCCAAGGGAAGCAAAAAAATGATAGTCTTAGGTCTGGCATATTTAAAATTTCATTGTCATCTTCAGTAAGGACATAGATTTACAAGAATTTTTTTTAGTATAGCATTAGACATTCCCCTAGGGGAAAGAAGAATGGTTTATTTTCCAATGCAAATTAGTTAATTTTTAAAGAAAAAGAAAAAGAGACTTCCAGCTGCTGATGGCCTTGACAGAAAAGTCAGATCTATTGCCCAGCACAGCAGTAACGTTTAGTGGGAGCAAATAGATGAGCAGCTCAGCTTTAAATTCTCCAGACATCAACAGTTGCAATCTATGTTCCGACAACAACATCCAGAAAAACAAAACAAGGAAGTTGAATGAACTGCAGAGAGATATGTCCTGAACAGAGCCAAACAACAAACAGGGCTAAAATCCTGACCCAAACTTCCCCACAGAGTGATGCTCTCGCTGCAGGCACTGGTCTGGGAGTGGTAATAGAGATGTGATTCACCAGCCTCTTTGGCTCTTGGCATTCCAGAGGGCAAATATGTTCCTGCCTTCCTTGCAGCACAGCACAGCACAGGAAGGAAGCTCTCAAAGGCACAGAACTGGTGGGAGAGCTTCCCAAAGCTTGCCTCAGGCTGCTTCAGGATTGCTCAGGACTGCTGTGGAGCAGGAGCCTATTTTCAAACTATTTTTTTTTGTGTGTCATTGAGTGAAGGTCTGAGGTCACTCCTCCCTCCCAAAAATGAGGTAAGAAGAAACGGAACCACCAGAATACAGCTACTGAGTAAAGAAAAAAGGTGACATGATGACAGAGAAAAAAAAAGTGATAGTTTGAGGCACTGGATGTAAAAAGGGCAGGAAAACCAAAGCAGCAATAAAGGTAGGAAGCATGAACCATAGGATGACCATGCCCATATTATCCAGGCCCAGCCAGTGAGCTCATTTAAAGGGAAATGAAAAAGCCCCATATAATTTCCTACTGCTCAGCAATGTCTCCATATGAGAACCTCTACTTAATAAACTTTGATCGAGAGAAGCCTCCCCCCATTGAGGACAGTTCACAAGCACTCAGGAAATTAGTGGGATTATTTGGGCCAGGCATTTGAAGACATAAATGTTTTGGATTTATAAGAAACACATTTCATAATCACTCTGCCTAGCAGTAGTTTGGAAGGGGAGGAGACAGGGCAGCAGCTCCTGAATGAGTATGGGGAAAGAAGAAAGACTCAACTGTTCTCGAGAAGAAAGACCTGATTGTACTGTGAGGTTCAGAGGGTTTCACTGGGAGCACTGGGAAGTAATGGGCTCTTGGCCTGCTTGTGGAAACCCGAGTGGGGAGTGCAGGTAGAGCTGGCTGGCTGTGCTCAAAGAAGCAGCAAATTGGGGAAATCCTATAAAAAGGTCCTGGATGGCAAGGCTACAGCCAGAGTCATTGTGACCTTCCTTTCAGCTGAGCTCCTCAGCTTAAAATGGGAATCCAACCCAAAATTGTGTATCCTGAACTCTCTGCTTTAGAGCAAACTCTTATCTGCATGCAGCTGTTGCTCTGAAATGTGCTGCTTTGGGTTTTGTGGAGGAGGAGGTCTGTTTAACTTGATTTTCCTAAGCAGCCACAGTGTAAGGCAGCAAAGAATCATGTACAGAGCAGTGCTGTGTGCTCTGAGCTGCTCTGGTTCAGTCTGATAGCTCTGAACTGCCACTAATCTGTTGCTTCTGGGAAAATCCCTTTTTCCCCCCCCCTCTTTGCCTCTATTTCCTCATCTCTAAGAAAGCATGGGAGACAAAGGTGCTGCTAAAACACTTGATGGATGAGTGGGAAGTGTAGGAAAAGTTCAAGGCCTCATCCCCACTGAGCCGTGAAGCTTTTATACACAATGAAACCAAAATGCTCCAAAAAATTAGTATTGGAATCATACAATGGGAAAGAAAAGAACAGAGAGAGCACCTGGGCAGCACAACTGTAATTGACACTCCCCCAAATATTAAGGGTTAATATCTTCCTTTTGAAGGACACAGATGCCCTGGGGTTGTGGAAGAGGAAGGGAATGAAATCCTCTCTTGCAATAAGGAGGGGAATCTCGGAGGAACTGCCCAAAAAGTGTGTCTCCTTCGTCTGAGTCAGGAAAGAAACCGTGCCAAGTCAATGGGATTTATTTCAAATTCTGGCTCATTTTGACTCCTATTAACTCTAAACGAAGACCAGCTGGGATCAGCCTGCCTTCCCCAGCAGCAGAGCCTGCGAGGGCCAAACAGCCCCTTGGCTGCTGCAGAGCAGCCGTTCCCTTGGGATTGGGAAAGCTCAGAGATTCCCTGTAGGATGCACAGGGCTCACAGGCAACCCTGGTCCACTCCAAAGCTTTCACTGGATTTGGTGGGCTGAGTCACAGAGAACAGAATAGCAAAAAAGGGGGGAAAAGTCCCACACAATAGTGTCACCCAAATAACAAAATCCAGCATGTACCTGTCCATAAAGTGGGATGTTTAGAAAAGGCTGACCCTGGGGCCATCTGCACTGATTATCAAAGCAAGGAGAAGCTGATTGCAGCTAAGGGCAGAGGTGCCCAGGGATGGTCACGTTGGTTCTAGAATGGGAAGCAGAGAGACCCAGGCCTGCAGCTCCCCAGAGAGGCATTGCCCTGACTCTTGGTCTCATACTCTTCAAGCAGAGGTTTTCAGCATATTTGACTGCATTTCTCAGCAGCTTCATTCACCTTTGATTTTTGATGCAAGACAAATTCCTTCTTATGGCTTTTCTGGGTGTTGGTCTGCACGAGTAATGATGCTCCAGGGTTGTAACTCAAGGACACACCATGGCCAAGGGCAAACACCTTCAGCTCTGGAAACTGGGCTCCAGTAGAAGAACTGGCCCTGCTGATCCAGCAGCTACTGGAGAGGACAGGCTGTGGGGCAGGAGTGTGGCCTGCTGTGATCTCCTGCTCCCCCTCTGCCACTGACTGACCTCCTGCGTGACCCTGGGCAAGCCACTTGGCCATCTTGTGCATCTACTCCTGACACATTATTCAAGAGCAGGATTTGGAGTAACACTACTCATTTACTAAGATTAAGGGTGTGAGGATCTCGCTGTTACCCCTGACACACCGCCCTCCCCTGCACACCAAGCCTGGTGTTCTCCCTTCCTTCCTCTGCTCAGTCAGAGGGTGACCCCACACCCTCTAGCTGGGGGAGCTTCAGAAACTTCTTTCAAGTAATTACTCCACAGACAGCCCCTGGTCCAGGGCACGAAAAACAGCTTTTCCAGGAAACAACAGCTCAGCACATTATCAAAAAAAGCATAAATTTCTGCGTGGAGAGCAGAGATTAAAACCAGTGGTGACTCCAGGGCTGTCCTTCAGCAACCTCAGTGTTTTCAGGGAGCTGAATGCCATGGATGTGGTGCTGCCAGCTGTGGCTGAGCTCATGTGAATGCAGTGAATGGCTGGATTCAGCAGAGCGAGGCGCTTTGTTGCAGAAAACCTTTGAATCATGTTTTCAGTGGCAGGAAACAGAAAAGAACAAAGAGCAAAAACCACTCTGGGACAAATTCTGCTGTAAGTGATGTTTGGACAACTTTGTACAAGAGCAATGTGTTGGAGGAGAAGAAGCTCCTGCTCTGCCCTGGCACTGCAGGGCCCAGACAGCAGCCCCATCTCAGCATGGCATTGCTGGAGCAGCTCTGCTAGCTCAGAGCAGAAGGTCCCTCCTGGCCAGCAAGTCCTCCTTCCACTTCAGGACTGTAGCCTGTAGAGGAGAGAGGGATGAAAATGTGATGGGAAGGATCCTTAGAACACCATCCAGAGCTGTGTGTGGGGTTGCTGCTGCTCTGGGGAGCAACCACAGCACTCGAGCCACGAGTTCACTCTGTGCTCTGTACTGGGCTGGAGAGTGGCTTGATCCTCTGAGTTCCCTCAAAAAACCTTCTCAGCTCTCCACCCCAGCCCAGTTCTGTCACTCTACCTCCTGAAGAGCAAACAAAAGGACTTTGGATCCTGCAGCACCAGAGCAAAAGGATTTACAGCCCTTCAAGCCCTTCTGGGCTGATGGTGCACATCTGCATGCCACAGCAGGGTCAGCAAATGCAGAAAGATCTTCTCTGATGTAATTGTTTATGGCAATTTAGACCATTGGAGTGTCTGGCTCAAAGCTTTCTGAGTCCTGACGTGGCTTGAATGACACTGCAGATAGGATTTCAGGTTAAAATGGAAGTGGAAAGAACTCGACTCCCAGTTTTGCTGAACAATGAGGGATTTTCTTGTTTCAGAGCATGTTGTTCAGTATTTCCAGGCTCTCAAATTGCTTTCCTGGAACTGTAAACCCCTTGCTATCAGATGTCTGCCGTGTATGGCAACCAGCACACTGCAAAAACCACAGCACAGAGCCACGGAGCGCAGCTGGAAACCCATCACCTCCCTCTGCCAACTGGCCTGGGCCTTCCTCAGCCACTGCTGGATCTGTCATCCTCCCAGGGAAGGGCTGAAATGCCACATTTTCCATCACTGCAGAGGAGAAGCAGCAGAGGGAAGCACTTTTTGGGGGAAGAGGTTGTTCTCAGGGCCCAGTCGCCTGTGACCAGGTTGTTGGTGGCACAGCAGTGACTTCAGCCTCTGGCTTTTGCCATCCTCTGATGCAATGAGCAGCTCTGATGGGCAGTCAGATCCTTTGTGAATGCAGGTTACTCTCCAGGGATGTTCTCTGGGTGTTTCAGGCTCTGTGGCACTATTCATTCACAGCCTTACAGATCAGCAGATAAATTATCTTTTTATTTTGGCAAACCACACCATGGCACTTGGGCTGCTGATGGATGCCTTGCTAGGGTTTAGCAGGCTGTTGTACCTTCCAGTGTCCCCACACACTGAGGAGAATATTCTTGTGCTGCCTTGCCCATACAAAAAGTCTGGATTTCCAGTCAGTCTCTCTGATTGCAGCTGCCCAGCCAGTCCCTGGTGCTCTGCAAGGGGAAGGGATTTTCAGCCATTTGTTGTTCAAACCAGAGGGGAAATGGCCACGTTCAGAAGAGAGTCAAGGTCAAGTGAAGGCAACAAGTTTGTGTTAGAAGACAGAAACCACTGGGAGGAGATAATATGTGGGCCAGCAGCTCAGGAAAAGTGCAAATCTCTGGAAATCTCAACTGGATCTTGCACTGGTGCTCTGATTTCTCTCTTGTGGCCAGGGGGACAACTGGCCCATTCCTCTACTGAGCAGGAACTGGGGCTGAATGGAGCAGTGTGAACTTGGACAAAGTGACCAGAAGATAGAGGATACTCACTTATCTCAGCTCCAGCTGCCTCGAGCCCTGCCAGCCACAGCTGTGAAGCTCATGGACCATCTCAGCTGCCAGGTTTGTTTGCTGAAATCCACTGGCTTTGAAACGCATACAAACTACCCCTGGAGACTCGACTGGGGCCTCCCTGCTGCTTTTTGTTTGAGATTCAAAACCACAGTGGAAACCGGTTTTCAGATATGCTAATGCTGGAAATGGCTGAGCCAAGTTAAAGCTAAGGATCTCTGAAAAACGTTTCCTGAGCACAGAGGGAAGTTTGGTTGTGCTCAGGCAGTCATGTGGTATCAGCATCAGGATGGCTCTCTGGAAAATGGAGCCTTGCTCAGGGAAGCCAGACGTGCCTCTGCTGATCCCAGGCGAGTGTTTCTCTTCTGCACGACCCAAAATGGCAGCACAGACCCTCTGTGCTTCCTCCAGCTTTCAGAGTTGCTCTGGGGTGCTTCATGTGCCATCTCCAGGGAGCTCCAGGACTGCAGATCCTCCAGCCTCCTCCCATGCCTCGTGCTGGCCTGTTGGCACGTTAGGTATGAGCTGGTTGTGCCAAATTCCCCAGCTCCTAGACCTGCTCTGCCAGCACCAGCCTCTGCTCCAGGCCAGGGTATACAAAACGGGCTGAAAATGTCCCAGCAGTGAAGTCAGATCATTGCAGAGCAATCCAGCACCTCATTTCCTACATCTGTCACAAGGACACTTGATAGTGAAGTGTCACATTCCTGCAGACATAAGCAAAATAAAGATTAAGACTAAACATTTCCTTGGCGCCAAGGACAAACCTTCCAGATGTGGTGTGGCTGCAGAAACTTGTGATGAAAAGGGTTTTTCCAGAGGTTGTTGCTGTCCATGGAGGGCATGTCTCTGGAGTAACACAGGGACAAGCCATGGTTTAGGAGAACCTTGTCTGTGTCCACAACTGCAGATGGGCATCAGCTTCCTCAAACTAACACCAACCTCTTCCAGAAGCAGAAGATGAGCTTCACGCCCCCAAATGGAGCTCGGTTTGGTGGCACAGGTAACTGCACAGATCCTTGTGTGTGCACCTCTCCTACTGAGGGCACAGAAGCATCAACATCTTCTCTGTCCCCTTCGTAGCTGAGCAGCACATCCCAACAAATACTGGAGCTGAGCAGCACATCCCAACAAATACTGGAGCTGAGCAGCATATCCCAACAAATACTGGAGCTGAGCAGCATATCCCAATAAATACTGGAGCTGAGCAGCACATCCCAGCAAATACTGGAGCTGAGCAGCACATCCCAACAAATACTGGAGCTGAGGAAAAGCCCAGGAAAACATCAGTGGATCCAGGCAGGAATGTGGTGAAGCAGATGTAAGGACTTGGGGATGTCATGCCAGGAGAGGCCAAATGAAGATGCAACAGCTAAAGATGAAGTTCTTAAAACCATCTAAACTGATTTTTGGACAGCATAACACAGTCACATCAGAAGGATTAAAACCATTCACAACAGGGTGGTGTGGAATCACTCAGGATCTGCAGCACCCAAACCCAACGTGCTCCCTCTCCCTGCAATCCAAGTGCCTCCAACACCTTCCCCAACCAATTTCTGTGCCACCATACCAATCCTGGACACGAGCTTGTCATCTTGGCATTTGCCCTTGGGTGAACAACCTTCATGACTTCCCCATGACAAGATTTTTTATTATCTTTGTCCAGTAGCCTTAAAGCCTTCTGTGCATCATGGAGTTTGTGGTGGGCTGTGCCTGTGGTGGCTTTTGCAGCTGGATATTCCAGCTTCCAACCCTCAGCTGGGAAAGGAGGGGCTTGCAGTTATCTCTAGCAGTTTCCACCTCTGGGCTGTAAACCTTATCTTGACAGAAATCTAAGGGAGATACCACTGATATTTGTATTCTCCATGGGAACACAGAATGAAATTCTCAGTAATGGGAAGAGAAAAATTATTTGTGCCTCTGTCAGAGGACTTCCATATTTAAATGACCTCAGTGAGCACAGGAACACCAGCCTGAGTATTAGGTAACAGTGTCTGGCAGGGTAGGCAGCACTATCTGGAGCCTATGCAGGTCTGAAAGTCTGCCTGAGTTTAGGCATAAGGAAATACAAAGAAGTATATTAAAATAGTAGATGGAAATATAGCACTCTGCAGTAAAAAAAGAAAAAAAAAACAAACAAAAGGGAGTGATTATGAGCAGGAATCTTGGCTCTATTGACTCCTTTTTTTAAAAAAAATAAAACAGAAAACAGCATCATGTTCCCAGGGACATGCCGGCAAACAGCAGGGACAGAGTCTGAGAGAATCTGTATTTTATACTTTATAACTTAATATGGCTTTTGCATGATTTTAGTGTTTTTATTGGTTCTTAAAACATACACAATATAAACACAAGAACCAGCCAGAAGTACAGCACATGCAGGGGGACTGTCCAGCTGTGCCAGCCTGCAGCTGGGAAGGAGTTGAGGTGTTGGGGACCACCCTTGCCTGTGGTATGATCCCAATCCTGAAAGGGCTCCCTGTTTGGTACAGGGGCCTGTGGCAAAGGGTGGCTTTATTTGGGGCAGGACTACAGGCTTATTCTGCACATTTATGGTGCTGCATTAAAGTATTAAGCCAATGTTTCCACTTGCTAGTCGAGTCAGTGCTCAAATCCCAACCTCAGCCCAAAAATAACATAAATCCATCTCTTTTGCCGCTTCCATCCCCTCACACCCTTCTCCCTGCCCTCCTTTTAGCCAGCCACAACGTCACCAAAAGGAAAATCAATGTTTCACTGAGTTTAGGCCACCATAGACAGTATTAAACTGGAGATAATAACCCCTTGCTTTGCCTCCTGAGGGTATTTTCACTTGTTGAGAGGAACAAAATGCAAGAACTTGATAGAAAGAACCTTCCTTTCCACATCCTTCATATCCCACTGGGGCACTGGGCAGAGCCATCCTCCACCTGACACTACCCTGTTCCCTCTCATCTCAGAGCCAGAATCAAACTTTTTCTTTCTACAGCACCAAGATCAGACCTCCAAGTGAACCAGACATGCCCAGGATATTCATTGAGGATTCAGGAGTCAGCCTGATTAGCTGACAGTCATAGCTGATTTCTTCTAATTGTTTTCTGTATTTAATGGGGAAATCTTAGAAGGGAAGACCAGAAGCAAGTGACCATCAGAGAAGGCACAAAGTGGCCAATTCCAAGCTCCAGGCCCAAGCCAGCTGTGGCAACCAGGGAAAACTCAGCCTCTCTCAGTCCTCTGGCCCTCCTCCCCATCACCCTGTGGGGTCCCTCTTAGAGATGAGGGAGGGAGGCACCATTTCTCAAAGACTGTGGCAGATCAGATTCACATTCTCACGTGTGAATCCTAATTGACAGACCAAACCATCTCCTGGACATAGTTTTTCATGGAAACAGCACACCTTACCACAATATTTATGACAAGTTACATCTCAGGTGACCTCCTGCCCTCAATGTCCTGGTTCACACCCTCAGCACTCCAGGGGAACCCAGGGGTCACCAAGGGCTGGCGCCGCAGACTCACTCGGACACCTGGGGTGCCGGGATATCCAGGGGGTCCTTCTTTTCCCTTCAGTCCTTCATTGCCTTTTTCTCCTTTCTCTCCTTCTAGGCCTTGCTCTCCTTTGTCTCCCTGTGGAAGAGAGGAGGGTGGGAGGTTTTCATACCCACGCAACACATGGGGTCACTGTACGAGGCTCTTGCAAGGGAAAACCCCACCACATAATTAATATTTCAGGAGTCTGAGAGGAAGAGGGCCTGCAAGAAAAAGGATGAATGAGGATGAGTCATAATATACTTTGCATTTAAAAAAGGAGCAAACTCAAGTTCCTTTTCTTTAAAACCTCTTGGCTGAAGGAGAAAGAACTCCCCCATTACACAGAGTAACCTGAACCCTTCTGCTTCTCCTGCAATAAGGCCTGAACCTCCCACGTGAATGAGGCAGGCAGACAAAATTTGAAATTCTCCCTTGCCTCATCCAGACGACCTGAGCTTGGGATGCTGAAAGACTTTTAATAGGATGGGTTTGTCTGGAGCAGCTGCTCAGCTCTTGCTGCCAAATAGAAATCAGCCCAGGGCTCCAATAAACACTCTGTGAAACTGTGTCACTGTGCCCTGTAAAGGATCTGTGGCCTGAGCAGTGGGTATCCTGACAAATCACTGCTCTGACAATTACAGAATCATAGAATAAAAGAATCATTTGGGTTGGAAAAGACGTTTAAGATGAATGAATCCAAACATCAACCCAGCTCTGCCAAGGCCACCACTAAACCATGTCCCCAAGTGCCACTTCTAGGAATAGGGACTCCACCACCTCCTGTTAGAATGCCTGGCCACCCTTTCAGTGAAGAAATTTTTCCCAATATCCACTTAAAGCTCCCCTGGAGAAACCAGTTGTTGAAATTTATGAAAAAATCTGTCAGAGAATAAAATTTCAGTATTTGGCAAGATCAACCAACTGGAACGCAGAGCAGAAATACAATCACAGAAGTGTAAGAAGTAAATTTGGAGCTGCTTTTCTTTTATCAAGATAAATAAAATATTGTCAATATTTTGTAATATTCAGTACTAAGACACAAAAGTATATGGAGATAATGAAAAAGGCCAGTTTTATACTGAGAGCAGCATGTGCAGCCAAGCAGCCTTGAACTGAACCATTTTCCTCTTGCACCTGTGTTGGGAGAGCTCAGCAAGATCTCATCTGGTAAAAGAGCACAGACACATATGGTTAAGTGTCCAGAGACACATTTAGGGTGGAAAGAGCTGGTTTGGTTCAGGAGCTCCTGGGCACAGCCAGCAGTGCAAGAGAATACAGAAGCCTTGACTGTCCTTAAGGAAGAGATTTTTGGTCCAACGTTCAGAGATAAGCAGAAGTAGAAACACATGGCAAATAATTTAACTAGAAAGAAGCAATAAACTGCATTGTTGTGGGATGGGCTGCTCTTTCTTTCCATGGAACAAAATTGTTGGCCTGTTTGGAAGGGCTGGCTGTGCAGAGATATGAATCAGAGCCCTGTTCCAAAGGCAAGGTAGCAAACTCACAGCAGTGCAATACAGAGCAAACCCTGAGCGAGATCCTGGGGCTCTGCCAAGGGAAGGGGATCTGGTTTCTTTACTCTCTAATATTGTTCTGGTCAGTGGTGATGGGCAATTCTTGATTTCCCTTGCCAGGCCCAGGAATTCCTGATTAGTTGGAAATTTGATCTGTAAAGACTCAAATAAAACAGACAAATTGTTGGAAACCAGATTTTGAAGAACTTGACCTCTTTGGAGATCTGATCAGATGCCAAAAACGTGGGTAGAGGAGTGAAACAGGAGGGGTTTGTTATGTGTGCTTGCAGAAAAAAAGTCCTTAGAGAGTGCAGGGCAGAGGCTTATTGCACAGAGGACCCAATAATCCCCTTGGCTTCATCCTGGCTCTGGGAATCGCAGGGACCTGAGTGCACAGAGATGTGTGTGAGAGCTGGAACTCCATGGGAGGGAGCTTTACCTTGATCCCATCTGGCCCGAGCTGCCCGCTGTCCCCTTCCAGCCCAGATTCTCCCTGTGGGTGGAAGCAAACACCATAAGGCTGTGCCTAAATGTGCTTTTCCCTGAGCTTTCTGCAGCTGGCTCACAGCAGCAGCCAGGCTGCAGTGATGGGAGCCCAGTCCTGCCCTCTAACACGTGTCCTATCTCATACACTAATGCTGAACAAGCTCTTCCTGGAGCCAGAGCAGGAATTCAGCCTCTTGCTCTGTTCTGAGCCACAGTTTCTCCTCCACGGACCTGCTGCTGGCCTGTGGGAAGCCCTCCTTCCCTGTGTGAAAAGGAGCTCAGTGTGAATTCATTTAACCTGGGGCTTCCTCATTCTGCTCCAACAACTGACCTCAGTCCTGGGCAGGGACACGGCCCCTGCCAGCCTCAATCCATGCATTCACCCCCTGCCCCCTCCCACACACTGTGCCCAGTGTTTCCCTGCTAAAAGCTGCCTTCTGCTCCAGGGTCCCCAGCCCTGCACGGACACAGCCTCTGGCAAACAGGAGGGGTCTGTTCCCACACTGCCCCTTTCACACTCGCTGTCACAGCGGCCTCTGAGGGGCTCTGAGCTGAGCTCAGGCTGGGGGCTCTGTGGGGAAGGGGAGATGGCTCTGTGGGGAAGGGGAGATGGGCTCTGTGGGGAAGGGGAGATGGGCTCTGTGGGGAAGGTGCTTCCACCACCCGCTGAAGGAACAGGGGTTGGGAGGGTTTTGGGATGCAGAGAACAGGGTCAGCCTGTCCAGGCCGTGAGAGGGCAGGGACAGAACCTCTGGAGGTCTGATGAGGCACACAAGCCCCACCAGAAGGTGGCCATACTCACTCTTTGGCCAACGAGACCTTGCTCTCCTGGGATTCCTAACTGGCCAGGATCACCCTGAAAAGAAGGAAGCACATACAAGGAGACAAGCTGTTTACTGACAGTGAGAAAACATGAAGCACTTCCCATTGCACTCTTAATTTTGACTTTTTCTTTCCTTCTCCCACACAGACACCTTCAGCTGAATTTTCCAAGGGGGTTCAAAGGCCCAGCATAGGGACAGCAAAGAAGGACACATCCCACAGGTTCTGTTGCAATGGGGCTTGACAGGACAGGGGTCACAGAGGGGTCTGAGCTGCCTGAAGCTGCAGATCCAAAAGGCATTCTCTGGCATGGTCCTTCACAGACAAGCAGCAGTGTGGGTGCAATGTGGTGTGGTGGCAGACACGACCAGAGGGAGGGAGAAAAAAACCAACAGCTCTTTTAGCCCCAGTTCCAGAAGAATCTGAGTCTTTGATAGCAGTAAAATGAGTGAACAGAAGGCAGCAAACAAATGGATTTTGCCAATATAGCACTGGGGGTAGGATGGCCGTGGGGCAGCTCTCTCCCATGTGTGCCCATCCAAGCTTTGCATGGAAGAGACCTTGGGAAATGCAGAGGATTCAAGGGAAAAAGGTTTGAGATATCCATAAACCTCGTCCCACAGCAAACTGCTCTGCAAGTGATGACTACACAGACCAGTCTTGGTCAGCTCCTTTCAGCCTGGAGAAGGAGCAGGATGGGACTCTCACTCCACAGCTTCCCAGCAAGGACAGCAGGTAAAGGGGTCTGTGCAAATCATCATGTCCTGCTCCAAGGAGGGCAGCCAGGAGCACTGGAGCTGAAACACTTGGGCAGTATCAGGATGCCAAAGACACAGCAGCTCCAGTGAAGTGTCAGAAAATTTGCCAAGGAAAACATGGCAGAGGATGGGGTGGGGGTGGGAGTGAAGAGCAGCACAGAGGAAATTGCATTTAATCCCCACATAGAGTTTGTTCAAAAGCTCTGCTCACAGGAGCAGACTTTCAGACCGAGGGGGTTATGATTAAATAAAACCCCCTCTGAGCTGCTCAGCATTGGGATTTTGTTCAAACAAAGAGATGGCTTTTATGTGGACAAGAAGGTGCATTCATGGTCTGGAGCAGGGCACCCTTCCCCCTTAACCATCAGAGGAGTTCACTCCCCAGAGAGCTGAGGCTTGGAAACTGTGGCAGGACCTTGTCTGAGGGTATTTTTAAGTCTGAGGCCTTCCTAAGACTCTTCTGGTTTCAAATTAGTTTCAAATTAGGATCTCTGAGTCTCAGGGACTCCCCTCTCCATTGAGATTTTGGATCTGCAAAGAGTTGAGCTTCATTTCCAAGGCCATTCACAGCTCTTGAGGCACAGGATCCCTGGGATGGGGCTTCTCCCCAGCACTGACAGCCTCCCCCTCAGGATGGGGCTCAGGAATTTGTAAAAATGGCTAAAATTAACCCAGTTTTAGGTTTTTTAAACTTTATCTTTTGTTGAATGCACTAGTTGCTGGAGGGTAAACCTGCAATGTCCCTCAGTCCTGCAGGAACACAAGTTGCCATTTATTTATCTCCCCAGTCTGACAGAGAAATTGTGCTCAGGGTTTTTCTTACCTTCATGCCAGGTTCACCTGGAAGACCAGGTTGTCCCATTGAGCCTGGTGGTCCCTGGAAAAAAACAAACCCAACAAGATAATGAAAAAACCTATTGTAACCAAGCAGAAAGCAAGATCAAAGACATAATTCCTTTAGCAGAGCCCTCCTGGGACAGCCAAGGCCTGGTTCAATGCAATTACCTCCCTGGAGCTGGCTCGGGGTCCACAGCATCAAAGAGGCCCCTTGTGCCTGGAGTCTGGGAGGGCTCTGATCAACTCTCACACCTCCCATCTCCCCAGCCTCCTCTGCCAAGCACCTTTCTCTTCCTCCTCCCAATCCCTCTGCTTTCTAAGATTAGTAACCCCACCAGAGAGCAGCACTGGAAGCAGCTGGGATAGCAGGGAAAAGGTCTAGAATTAGACAGGGCAGCTCTTTGCAAGGGTCCAGCAGGCTGGGCTGGCACAGTGGGGAACAGAAATGCTTGGCTGTGCTCTTGCTCTGGCTCCTGCAGCCCCACTCCTCCATTCCCACCGGTGTGATCACCTCCTCTGCACCACCAGGCTCCTTTTAGGGAGGGTCAGGCTGCCCCACAGGCCACCCCTTCCACCTGAGCTGTTTCCCCCATTCCCAGAGAGGCAGATGCACGATGGAGCTGCCAGCTGAAGGGAGCTGAGGGCAGCAAGGTGACACTGAGCCCTCCAGCACAGATTTTGGCCAGATTAGCCTTGACATCCATCAGCTTTGGCTGTACAGGGCCAGCAAACATCCAAAGGCTGATGCCTGGGCTCAGACCAGAAATCTACAGCCCAGGCTGGACTGGCTGAGAGAAAGTTTTTTGCTTATGTATGAGCACAGGCTCTGGTAGAGGGGTGTGGCATCCCTCAGAGAACCAAAAATGAGTGCCTGACCTGGAAAAAGATAGGAATTAAGATAGAAAGATGGAAGATGTGAGAATGACCTTGCAAACTGTTCTCACTCAGTCCAGCTCCGTGTGCAGCCCCTGATAGCGGGGTCACAGTCATTCACTATCTTTAGTACTGAGATCTTTTGGGAGCTTTAATCTTTGTACATTTGCTTCTACCTCTGGGAAGCATGGGGAATGAGAGTCTGTAAAACGAGCCCAAAGATGGGACAGTAAAGCTTCTCTTTGAAGGATTTGAGTGGTTTATTTACTTATGATATTTGCATTCCGGACAACAATCTCCCTTCTCTTTACAGTTGGGAATAAAGGAAAAAAGAGCACATAGTCAAGGGAGCTACCCAGGGAATAAAGCCAGTTCCTGGCTTGCTGAAATGGATTCAAGCAGAGGAGGGAGCAGGGTGTGTGTTGGGTTTGTGAACAAATGGTCAAGTCACGCAATGAGAAAATTCAAGCTCCAACGAAAGCAAAAATCCTGCTTTGGTTTCTCCAGAGGTGCCAGTGCAGAGAAAGGCTCCTGGAGGAGTTACAGATTTGAATGAAGGTCTGTACTTTCTTGGTTGGCAGCATCCAGAGTGGCTCAGTAGCAGCTTTCCAGCTCCCCAGTGTGGTTTACCATGCTGAGAGCTTGCTCCATCCGGTCCAGCAGCCATGAGAATGGAAACTTTCATGACTCACACACTTTGCACAGACTGCATTCAAAGCCACCTTCATGTCTGTGTTACAGCTCAGGACCTATGGAATGGAGCTGTGCAAGGGGAACTGGCACACGTGACAGAAAGAGCCAAGAATATATTATTTTAAGGGAAGTGGAATAAAGCCAGAAGCACAGAGGAGTTGGGGGAAACCATGGAGGCATCCCCTGCACTCCACTGGGGCACTGTTTGGCAGCTGCTGCTCGGTTTTGGTGTGTTTGTGCCACTGCTTCATGGCAACCACAGCCCAGCAGCACCGTCAGCAGCAAAAGCAGCTCTGAGCTTCCTGCACTGGCTGCAGCAGCCTCTGCTGGGGCTGCCATGGCCATCTGGGCAGGCTGGCAAACCTCAGTGGTGTCAGCAACAGCACCAGGGAGAGGGACAGACTGCGACTCGGTCTGAATTGTTCTTGTATTGGGTGCCTGACTCTGCACCTGGGTTCAGTAAGTTGGTTCCTGGTGTGGTCACCTTTGAAATGTATCTCCTGTTGAGAAGATGGGTCTGCCTTTCCAGCAGCTGGGTGTCTGTGGCCTGTGATGAAAAGGGTGCTCAAATTTCTGATTTTCACTGTTTGATTTGGAAGCTGACTTTCAGGCTTAAAGGAAATCCTTCCTGCTCATTCCACACGTCCAGGTGTGGAAGGATGTTCCCCTGCACCTTTATTCCTCCCTCAGTCCTGCCACTCCTGATGGCAGGGGAAAACAAACAGGAACAAAGATCAGACCTACCTTATGCCCCATTTCTCCCAAAGGCCCAGATGGCCCCTGTGGTCCTTGGGGACCCTGCAAAATAGAGACACAAGGCTCTTTTCATACAACTGCTTTCATTTCTGAAGGGCCACCCCTTCCATGGTCTGTAAGATCAAACACCATTTCCTTCCCACATCTCAGAGGAGTTCTCACTGTGCAAGATCTGGCCAGTGGGATGGAGAGGCCAGCAGTGGGTGTGCTGAGGCACCTTAACAGGCAAAGAGCTCATAAAACCCTTCATCTTCCTGGCTCCCATCTAAAACAACTACAGTGGGTAATCTGAAAGTGTCTGGTTTACCCTCTCTCTTCACAGTCCAGCACTGCTGGCCCTCCTTGAGGTCTGTGTCTTTCCCCAGTGACTCCCCCAAAGCTGTGGGCTCAGTTCTGACACCATCAGCCTCCCTCCTGCTCCCCCTTCCACTCTACCTACACTCCAACTCCTCCTGTTACATCTGACCCTGTCCCAGACCCAACCTTGTTCTTCTTTTCTACCTTCTCTTCCAAAATCCACG
Organism: Daphoenositta chrysoptera; assembly: GCA_013397915.1. Taxonomy (NCBI): domain Eukaryota; kingdom Metazoa; phylum Chordata; class Aves; order Passeriformes; genus Daphoenositta; species Daphoenositta chrysoptera. Next base: position 203,262 of record VZRO01002997.1, read on the forward strand.
CCAGGCTGTGTCCTACACTCTCCCTGGTAGATCCATGGCTCCCTTTTGCTTTACAAGGGTCTGACCTTGTCTTTCCTTATGGGTCCTAGGACTCTAGCCAAGTCTTTCACATCTCTGACCACGCTGGAGCTGGCAAGGATAGAGAAGCTGGGAATGGGATAAACAGTGGGGAAGAGACACAGAGAAAGAAATGATGTGTCTGTGTGCAAGGAAAGACAGATGGAGAGAGAGGGATAAGACACTTGCCGGGTTTCCTGGAGGCCCTTTTGCTCCTGGAGGTCCAGAAGGTCCTTGGATACCCTAGAAAAATTAAAAATAGCAGGGTCAGCTCCAACCCGGCAGCAATCCTTCACATCTCTTGGCAGAAATGTACACCTCAAAAATGCTCCAGTGACAGGAGGGGAGAGGTGGCCCTGTCAGTGTGAGATAGGGTCCAGATTCTTCCTCCTGGACCAGGACTCAAAACTTTAGGACTTGAGGTTATGAAAGGAAGTAGAAGGGATGGGCACTTACTGGGAAGCCACGTGCTCCACTCTCCCCAGTCTCCCCCATTTTGCCCTGTGAACACACAGTTACAGCAATTATCAGCTGGGCATGTGCTGACACACCTGTGGTGCTTTGGCCTGGAGGGCACTGAGGACATTTGGGTGTCCCCAGGGCTGGCAGCTCTGGCTCTCCTAGAGGACATACCTGCAGCCCATCTGGGCCCACCCTGCCTGGCTCCCCTGGTCGGCCCTGCAGAACAAAAAGACAAAGACATGTCAGCAGGAGCACAAGCTGTTGGTGATGCTTTTCTGCCCCAGCCCATCTGCTCTTGCATTTTTGTGCATCAAATTTCCCTTCTAGTTCCCTGTAGCTTTTGAGAGGCCAAATGCCTGGGATGATGCCCCAAGGAACACCCAGCCAGCTGTGAGTGTGGGCAAGGGCCCTGATGCCAATGCTGGATAGATTTTACTCTGGTTGCAAGACAGACTCGTCCCTGCTGGTGTATCCTCATGGAGCAATTGAGCATGCCCTGTTCCTGGGGGAGGATGTGGCTTTGGTCCTGCCCAGAGCATTTCCCAGCACAGCTGAGAGCAGCCTTGGCACTCACCTTGGCACCTCGCGACCCTGGCTCGCCCACTGGTCCATCAGGCCCTCTGGCACCCTGGGAGGAGGCAAAAGAGTGGCAAAAATAAGAACACAGAGGATGTGGCTCACTGGAAAATCCAGCTGTCACTTCAGCCTTGGCCACCAGGACAGTCCATGAGATCAATCCTGGCCGAGCCAACTTGTACCTGCTTGGGTTGAGCACAGGGGCTCAGAGCCCAGGACTGAAAAGATTCTTTCTGTGTTTTGTTGCTTCATTTCTCACTGTTACCAGCACACAGCACTTTTTATTCCTCTTAAACCAACTACCAACCACAAACCCAAGCCAGAGGAGAAAAGCAGGCCAGGAACAACCTTATTTTCAGACAATGGTTACATGACAACAGTTTTGCAATGCACAGACAAACTTGCAGTTCCAGTCTTACTAACAGCCTTACTTCTTCCTTCCTAGAAACCTTGTTTTTCCTACACCTTTGCCCTTAACCCTTGGCACACCACACTGTTTCATGGTCACAATTAAGGCAATAAAATATAGAGGTGCACAAGCCCCCACTGTAGAGTACCTTCACATTGTCTTGGGCCCCAAATTCCTCTCAAAGAGAAGGGTGTATTTGCTGGCAGCTGAACTCCAAGCCCTCAGCTACAGCTACGTGATATTTAAGGTTCTGGCTGCTGTTAAGGGCAAGGCAGGTGCTCATGCATATGGAAGTGGGGAGGGTCTGGTGCCATGCCTGGCATCTGCTCCTGGGTGTGTGAGCGTGTGGTGGGCACAGGGACCTCGGGGGAGGTGTGGGACACACTCCGCACAGAAAATGAGCAGGTCTGAGTAGCTGAAATTGAACGTTTCATGGTATGGCTTGGGCATCACTGAGGAAGGGGCATCCTTGTTCTTTCAGAGGGTTCCAAGTGAGGAGAGCCCTGGGAAGAGGGTAAGGATATGATCACAGAAGCACAGAAAAAATGGTTTGGGTTGAAAGGGACCTTAAAGGACATTTATCTTTCAGTCTCATTTCGGGAAAGCTGAACACACAACCCTCTGCACCATTTGACCCCCAGAGACCAGTGTGTCACATTGACAGGGAATAAAGAGCCACAGTGAAAGAAAATAAAAGAGGTAAAAAAGGGCTTATCAAGAGACTATTAACAGACGTCATGTTCATAATCAGTTCATGAGCTCAGTTGGGACTCTTAGGCACTACTGCAATATAAATAATAAATAAAAACAAAGGCAGTGCTAGAATGTAGTGCTAAGAGGAATCCTGAGAGCTGGCCAATGCAGAAAGGGAAAACAGGAGCCAATGTGCTTAATCGGGATGCAAACCCAGTGCCAAAAGTAATAACAGGGCTAGGGAGCCAGTGTGTTAGAAAAGCAACTCCAGGATGACAGGCAAAGAGAGAGACTCACAAAGAAAGGCAGTGTACAGCAGAAATGTATAGGAACCCCAGCCAAATTATTACAGCAGACAAACATTGTCAATATAAAATAATGCAAAAACTCCTACTGCGCTTGGCAAAGCCCTGTGCTGCTGAGAGGAGCAGGGATTGAATAACCAAGAGCCTGTATTGCACTGCCAGTATGGCACAGCTCTGAAGAATGCTCAGCCTGGCCTCCAGGACAGACAGACAGAGGGCTGTGCCCCAGATGGGACCCCACAACCAAAGGGGTGTTTCACAGCTGGGGCTGTGCTGCACAAATGTCACAGCACCTCTCACTGGCCCAACACCCCAAGTGATGTGGCTCATGCTGGCCCCTAGATCAGAGAGCAGTAAAGACCAAAAGTTTTATTAATCCATGTCCCTATAAACCTCACAGCACAATGACAAAGACCAGAAAGTCATTTAAAAGCAGGGCTACTGACAGCTTGAGTCAGACAGCCCTGTTAGTTGGGGTGGTGGAAGAGCAGGGCCTGGAGGCATCCTGGAGGCTGCCTGGGGTGACTGGGACACCCAGCAAATACCCAGACCTGCACTGGGAAGGGAGGCATCAGCATGGGTATGATGTTGGCACTCTGGGAAAGCACCCTCAACAACCAAATGCTCATACTCCCTGGGAAACAAAGTGTTCCCCTTCTCTTTGGGCAGTCACTTGTGCAATTTTGTGCAATTACATCTTTACTATCTGAGATGATGTGGTGACCTGCTAGTGAAGCAGGGGAAGGATGTGCTGAGGGCAAGGATTCTGTAGCTCAGGCCTGGCAGAGGAAACAAGGATCAGAAGCAAGTGGGATGTGGAAATGACAGTCATGATCTGGGTTAGGGTTGGGAAGGAAACGGGAATGAGTCTGGCCCCTCCAGACCCATCTTTTGTAGCCTGTCCTGCCCTGTCCAGCCCCTTTGCCAGTGCACTCTGAGCCAGGTGGAGGCTTTTGGGTGCCCTCAGTGATGGCTGTGGCTGGCTGAGGAAGTGTTTACAGCATCCTCATCTCTTCCAGCAGAGCCCTGTCACCAGCACGGCAGGATCTGCCAGGGCGATCTCACTTCACAGCACTCACCTGCCTAATCCCATCTCAACACATCTCATCGACATCTGACCTGAAGGAGGAGAAAGTGACCCTCTATTCTCAAATGCATGTGGCAAGCTTCATCTTCTCCAGCCTCCTGGGCTGAAAGCTGGGATAAAGGCTTCCCCTAATTCCCCGTGACAGGAAAAGCTACATTTAGTCAATTAGTTAAATCTTTAAGATTCTCTTTTACTGACAGCGCTGGTTAGAGATGAGTGAGTGAGGTCCTGGCAGCTCTCCAGGGAGCATCCCAGTGCCAAGAGCCTCGAGGCACAGCACGGTGCCTTCCCCCTTGCAGGCAGGGCTGAGCAGAGCCCCTGGGCTCCCCTTGCACCCGCAGTGCCCCTCAGTCAGGGGAGGCCAAGACAGCATTTCCCTGAGCTGAGCAGCACCAAGCAGTGCTGTCAGAAACCCCAGACTAAACAAGGGGTTCTCGTTGGGAACAAGAATGGGAACAGCTCACAAACACAGGGGAACTCAGCTCCAGGCTTTGCCAGTGCAGGGGAGGCAATAGGGATATATCCTGCATCTAAAGCAGACAACGTTCCTGCAGAACTGTGTACTCACCAAGGTGTTTCTGCAGAGCAGGGCTGCATTTCCTCCTGTTAAACACCTACTCAGAGCTCAGACAGAGACAGTGACCAGCCTCTGAACAGCAGCATGAAGGAGCAGTCAGTAGCTCCTTTCCAGAAATCCAAATCTCCTTCCTTACCCAGTTATCCAAATATTGATATTTTGCTATCACAGTCTGGCCAAACAAAAAAGCAAGCAGAATGCTTTTAGTGAAGCCAAAGAGAGACATCCCTGGCCATGGATCTGGAATGAACTTTTCCTCAAACACTTCTAAGGCTTTCTCAGTCAACTAGAAAGATCCCTGGAAGCAAAACAACACCCACCTCACTTCTCCATGAACAACAACTCAGCTGGGCTTGGAAAGGCAAATATTTTCAGGTTTGCTTAGATAACACCCCTTTACAAATCCCTGGCATTTACAAATGCCTGCAGTTGGTGATGCTGGAAAGCACTGGGTCCATGTGGCAGAGGCAGCAATTCCTTGCCTCTGGCATGGAGCAGCAAGGGCCTGGAGTGCAGGTGTGCTCCCCCTTATCTTGGATTTGCAGGCTTCACCTGGGCAGCAGCTGATGGAGCTGGATGAATGAATGGCACGGTGGAAAAGTGAAATGTACTTTGGGATTTCAAAAGTTCCTCTGTATCACCTGAGCCAGAACCCAGCAGTGAGAGGATAAAATTCCAGAAATATTGCCAAGCCCCTTGGCCAGGAAGATATGGCAAGGTAAGGCACTTTACAGCAGGGTTTCAGGTGCAGCTTTATGATGTGAGTTACAAAACCATGGCTCTGGTTGATATTCAGCCTTTCATAGAGATTCCCAGACTTTTTGATGACATTATCTTTAGGAGAGCACGCTGGAGACCACACATTTTCCTGCTGTGAGGAGCTGATTAGCAGAAATGTGCTTTAGGATTTAAGTGACATAGGGCGAGGGGCTTGCTGGACCAGCTGCCTCCAAATTTAAACCTTGATTTGGTTAAATAATTAGGTTTAAGCATATACATCGCTGTCACTAGCTGGATGTTAAGCACATGTCCAAGTGCTACACTGAGTCCAGATGAAGGGAAATGAGGCTGGGCTCACATGTCCAAGTTTCTTCTCTTTAGGAAAGAGGAGAAGGGAAACAACATTTGAGGAAGATTGTTCAGTATCAGTTTGGTGGAATAAACAAAGACTTGTGAAGGAATAATAGTTCTGTCAGAACTAAAAAGAAGGTTACAATTTTAAAAAAAACTTTTCTTTTTAAAATATACATATCTTGACAATATAAAAGCTATCACAACATAAATACAGATCCCAAAAAGTCTCCATTGTTCTTTTCAATCAAAACCATATTTACTATTTATGTTTCCTTCAAAAGCAAAATTACTTTAATGAAGCATCCACAAACAGAGCTCATGGAATCCAAAAACATCTGGCAGGGGCTGTATTCATGTTTCCACTCTGAATTGAATTACATCCCTTCTGTAGGCTAGGATAGACAGAGGGTAATGTCTGAAATTACAACTGGGGGATCATTTCCCCATCCTGAGTAAAGCAAGAGCCGGAATCACAGGAGGAAGTAAGCAAACATAGGATACTATGTGCCTGGAATATCTTCTGAGAGTGTGAAGAGAAGGAAAATGTGAATGAGAGAGATCCAAACCAGAGATCCTCCAGGCAGGAGATCTGCTGGTTCTTACAGTACTGACTTCCCTACATCATATCCACTGAAATCTGTAGAATTTCAAAGCAAAGCCCAGCTTCCTCCTTTCTGCTGGGGATCTCAGACAGCCTGTCTCTCTGCCTCACAAATTCTGTGTGGATTATCTCACTGCAGTGCTCAAACAACACCAGACCTCCACCACAGCACAGCCCAGCAGTGGAAGGGGAGAGCAGGAGCCCCAGCAGCAGATCCAGAGGCTCAGGCCTTGCTGCTAGAGCTTTAGGCAGAGTTTTTCCCCTCTGCAATACTGGTGTCCTTAGGGTAAGATCAATTCCTTAATGCTCCCTTTTCCCCAGACACTGCCTCCTTTCCACCTCAATGCTCTGCACGTCCTGAGGTGACTTTTTGCAGGGCACTGCAGCCTGTCAGGGTACAGCCACTGCTGCATTCTTGGTTTGCAGGGCTGGGATGCACTTTGAAGTCTGGCTTCCTCGGTGGAGGAATGTCCAGAGGGAGTGACTGGCACAGGATCTGCTGAACTGAACATCTGGAGAGGAAATATAAACCCAGACCATGAAGCTGAAGGTCTTTATTATATGATATGTCATTTTGAGGAGGGACAGTGCTGGTGGCAGCTGAAGTTCCACAGGATTTCTCTGGAGGGTTTGACACCTTCTCTCTGGATCCAGCTACAGCCAAAGGCAGGTCCCTCATGTCCCAGGCAACCTCCTTTCTTGAGAGCTGAATCCAGCTGTCCTTGTGGGCTGAGGACTTGAGGCCAGTATGGATGTAAGAAGCTGAAGAAGGTTTATGTGAGTGCACCTCAGACAGCCCAAGAGCCAGACCCTGCACTTGCCTGTGGGTGCCTGGTGAGAGGAGCAGCTCAGTGGCACGGATGGGGATGGATCCCTGGCTGGCAGCTGGGAGGAGGCAGTTCCAGGACTCCTCCTCTGTCACTGCAAACATTAAAGGCACTGGCAAAAGCACCTGATCCCCTCAGAGGACCCACCTCTCCAAGAGCCTGCACATTTGCAGCCTGGATTCATCCAGAAGGTGCTTCCTGTTCAACCCTGTGCTGCAGTTTTACCTTGAGATATTTTTCGCCATCCATTCAGAGCCTGCCACGAAGGAACAGCTCCAGTTTCTCATCCCTCATGATCATGGGTGTCCCAGACAGCCCAGTTAATCCCTGCTGTGCAGCACAAAGGAAACTCACTCCCCTTTGCAAGTGGACCTGGGGAGTGAACCCTGTGGGCCTTCCCACCAAGGAGCACAGAGGAATGGGAGCTGTTTTTCCCAGTCACAAGTTAAAAGATGAACTGTGATAAACACCTGCCAAGCTTGGATGCTACTGGCATCCTTCTAGATGGGATTTTAAAGTTTAGAGCAGTTCCAGGGTACATAACTCTGTGGTGACAAAGCTTCCTAGTTGGTTATTCCATTTTCTTTTGCTGGTCCCAGCTATTTGAAGAGACCATTCACTCTGGCATAGGGAAACACAAAATCCTTGGCTGTCCTGAATCTCTGAAGCAGAACTTGCAGGAGAAGCAGAGAGTAGCAGTAGGTAAAGTGTATAGTTTGCTCCAGTGTATGTCTTTGAAAATGCAACATGGAAACAGATCCTTGGAGGGAGAAATGCAAGATATGTTATTGTTGGGGCCTTCAGCAGAACCCATGTATGCTCACTATTAATATTTGTAAAGCAGCTGGGCAAAGAGAAACAATCTAAAGCAGGGATGCTCCTGCAATAAACAGCCCATTGGAGAAGAAAGATTGGAGAGCTCAGTGGGATGGAGACTGGATGTCACAGGCAGGAAACAAGCAGCTTTGGCAGGTCTAGAGGTCATTGTCCTGTCGGCTGTCACCCAAACAGAGCAGGGAGAGCCACACAAGAACTGACTCTGAGTGTCTGTGAGCTCCTTCCTGAGGGAAACACGAGCTCATGGCACTGTCAGTGGTGCCAGGCAGTGCCTCACCCAGCACTTGGCTGGGGGCTGCTCTTGCCAGGCAGGGTGAGGAGTCACCTGTGCTTACAGGGTGCTACTGCTGAGGTATGGACAGCTAAAATCAGGGCTAGAAAAATCCCTAGAAAGGCACAGGACGTGCTTATAATTTGATCTACTGACAATGCAAAGCACACCTTCCTCACACCCCTGCGGAGCCCTGCTGGGAGGGGTCAGTCCTGTGAGACTGGAAGGGAACACACAGGTAAAACAGCTCAGCTCCATTTCTGTCAGCCTTGTCTCTTAATTCTATGTCATGACATAACATTTCCTCCTTCATCTGCCTCTGGTTATATCACAACACTTCGTATCTCAGCTACTTTTTCTTCCATAGCAACAAAGGCACCTTTTCTGGTTTTCTACCTGCATCCTTTCCCCAAGCCCATCTATACCTTCAGACAACTAAATCTTCATCACCCTCACCAGAAGCATCCATAAACTGTGTTTTGACATGGCAGGGAGTTGGAAAAGACAGGCTGGACCACTTCCTTGATAACCTCTACTCTGGACACCCCTCTGCCCTTACACATCCTTTGCATTCACATCCCCGCTAAGATTTGTTTCAAGGACCACACAGCCTCTATGTGCAGCAGAAACGTGGCTGTGGAGGTGCTGCCCAACTTCTGCTCATCTTCACACCCCCAGACAAAACCACCAGATTGTTTTTCCAATGGCTGAAAGAGGAGAAGGATGAAAGCTCATGGAGAGTGCTTACCCTGCGGCCTTTCATCCCTCGGATCCCTGGTGCACCACGGGCTCCTGCTGGACCCTGGAAAGGGAAAAAGAAAACAAAATGAGGATGGAGGAGGAAGGCAGCAGCTTTGGTAAGACATTCCTATGTGATCTGCAGGGGCCTCAGATGCAGACCCTTGACCAGCAGATTGGTTCATTAAACTCTTCCTAAAATCACTGCCATGTTTACTTGTCTATAAATGGCCTTTTTTTTTCCTAAACTCATGGACTGTCTTTGTATTGTGAATGCACAGGCCAAAGATCCTGGCTGAGGTTTGTATGCTTAATGACCTGCAGCCTGTTATCTGTGTCAGTGGTGTGATGTGAAGAGAAGTTGAAGATCCAGAATCCCCTCTGAATCTATTAAAAGCAGCTGTTGCTCAGCATCTGTTCAAAAATAATAATAACCAGGATCTGGTTTTTAGATGTCCAAATACAAAATCAGACACATCATCTTGGGTATCCAAGTTTGATCTTGTCAGCCAAATACTGACTTTAAGTAACTGTTGCCCTGTTAATGCTGCATAAATATTGATACTGGCAGATAGATACTAATTTAATGTGGACTGTTGCTGTTGTGGATGATCCTGTTCTTCTTGCAATTACAGAAAGATTTCAGGTTTTCTTTTAACCTGGATTTGTACACACCTGATTCATTAATATGCATACAGAAAATGCAGAAAGCCAGTTTTTTTTCCCCTGCTAAAATATTTATAAGAGTCAAAAAATAAAGGATATATTTATTTAACAGAACTCAGCTCTGTTCAGCTTTTAAACCTGATATTTAAAGTTAGTGCCCTTCTGCTGTCAGAGAAGAAAACTTCAAAATTACACATTCACTCCTTACTCTCTCAAACATTCCACATCAAATTTGCCTGTTTATATATTAATAGCTTTTACCAACTGTCAGCCCTGCAAACTCCACCACGGATCAGAACAGAATTGGACTGTGATCTTCCTACTGCTCCTACCACTGCCATTTATGAAGATTTTGCTTTTGTATTGGAGATACCTTTGTGCATGGCATGTAAGTTCAGGGTACAAATGCTGAGCTGTTCTCACTCAGGATGGAAAAGTCAACTGACTGTAACTCTATTTGTGATCACAGTGCATCTCAGTTTTGGTAGTGAGGGCAGTGGTGACTGGCACAGGCAGTGGATGTGTCAGATGCCTGTTTTATAGAGATTTTTATGTTAACCATGTACTGAAATGAAATTCTTAGTTGGTATTTGGAACCTTCTCTGGAAGTCTCAGCCTATCCCAAACAGCTTATGAAAATACAAGAACAAAACCATTCATTGTAATGGCAAATGTTGAGGGAGCAGCTAGATGCCCTGCTAGAATTTCAAGGAACTGTTTAGGAGAAGATAAGTGACCTTTAATATTCCTATATATACACATTATTTTCAAACCTGTGTATTAAAAGATGCACCATAATGGTGAGTAAGAAGAGGAAAAAGGAATTCACAAGGGAAAAGTCTAGTGCCATTGACTATACCTTTGCTTCCCATTTCCAGTCATCCTTTGTTGAATTAATCAGCCATCACTGCTAAGGCTCATTCAAAGATTTTAACAGTTCAGGACAAACAACAACTGCATGCCTCAGGTCTGGCTTGAAAGGCAAATAAGGAATGTTTGGTGGAAAAACAGCTGGAGTTAATGCGTGGGGATTTGATAGTGGGGGATTATTTGATTTACTGGCTCTGTGGGGAAGTTTGGCTTATTGAATTATGACTTTTTAAAATGCAGTTGTGGAGCAAACATTTTGCTTGGATGAACTTGTTATTTGCCTGCAGGAGAAGAGGGAACTGAAGGCAGCGGAAGGACCTGGGGATGGTCTCAGCTCCCAGAGCTTTGCCAAGAGGTTTTGGTATCTCCACCTGGATCTGATGCCTCAGCTCATAACTATTGTTATGCCCCAGTGGAGACAGACAAAATTTGGCCTCACTGGAAGGTACATTTAGTGGTGCATGGGATGGTGCTCAGGGCTGGAGCTCTCTGCCACAGGGCCAGCACAGGAACTGCCTCGGCCAGGGGTGCTCACAGGCCCAGAGCAGGAGGGTCCAGCTGTCCCCAGGTCATACAGCAGCTAACATCACGGGAAGTTGCTAAAAATGGGACATCTACAGATATCCAGATGCCTCCCAGGCTTCTGTCAACAGCAGGTGCTGCCACGAGGGCAGCTCAGCACTGGGGCCTGCGGTGGCATCGCGCTGCTTTTATTGTAAGGACCTGGCTGGGGCCATGTTGCTGCTCTCCAGGAGAGATGGGTCACCCTGAGGTGCTGCTTGACCTCAGATTTTCTCTTTTCCTCACCTCCACTGACTTGCTGCTGCACGATCTGTGCCCAGGCAGCAGCTGCCTGCAGCCAGTGCACCCAGAGCCTCCTCGAGCTCCTGGCAGCAGCAGAGCTGACCCCGATTTGGAGGCCACACCTTTGGCACGGCCTGAGCATTTCACTGCGGTGATCTTCCTCCCAATTACCAGCACTGTGGGAATTCACACACTGAGCAAAATCCATTCCCTGCACCCACCCAGGGCTGCCTTTTTGTTGGCTCCAGCAGCGCTGGAGCTTCTGGGAGAGCCCGAACTCCATCTAAAAAACGGCTGTGGGAAACTGGAGCCAGGCTAAAATCTGCCTCCATGGCTATTGCACGCTCCAGCCCCAGCTGCAGAGTGCCAGATGAGCCTGTCCAGATGGAGGGTCTGTCTGGGGAGCTGCTCTGCTGCTCCTCTCCTGCCAGCAGGGGCTTTGGGCACGCACGACGGTCACACTGCGTGACGTGGTCACCGTGTAAGTGACTGTGAGAAATGACTGTGATACATCACTGGATCAGATGGTGTGGTCACCACACTGCCAACCATTCCCAGCCCAGAACACCTTGAACTAGGGAGCTTAGGTCCTGCTAAAAGATTGAAGCTGGATTGTGATTTTTGCATCCTTCCTTAGGGAAATGGGCTACAAAATTTTGAATTAAGCACTGTGCTTTTTTGCATCTCTTTCCATGTTGCTCCCACCCATGTCCCATCCTTTTCACATATCTCTTGTTCGTATCAAACTCAAATAAACTGGAATACAGCTGCTTGACTTAACCCATAAATGCCCAGGATGTGGTATTACAAGGTGATGAAAGCCTTTACTTACTGTTGGTCCAGGGATCCCAGGAAAACCCACTCCTCCTGGCGTCCCAGGGTGCCCCTAAAAGGGAAGGAAGGAGAACATGCCTGCTGTGAATGTCCACAATCTGCACAGCCCTTCTTCCTCTAAGTGGGAAGATAGGAAAAAAGGCATTGTTGGCTGCTTGCAAGGTCAGGCAGATCTGATATTTGTCAGGGTAAGATTGCTCAGGGGCAGAAAAAGATGGCCAGACTGTCAACAGCCCAGCTCCAACCCAGCCAGTGATATCAGCAGCAAGATTTTCTGAACAGCCCAGAAGAGAATGGGCTGAATTAATACGAAAATATATCACTGGGTCTTGTACTATGGTAGACAGGAAATAAGTGTCAGAGCAAGACAATCCAGCTGAGGTCCCCAGTATTAAATTCCTAAAGGTAGATCCTTGAATGGCAGAGCACAGCAAGGCACAGTGACTGTGCTGCCCAAGCTCCCTGTATTTCCAATTGCTCTGGGCAGCTTGGACAGCTCCTTGTTCCTGGGCACCATCTGTTCAAGAGCCAGGATGCTTGGGAACAGGCATTCCTTCAGCTCCTGGTTGTCTCCACTTGACACAGCAGGTCCTCAGCTGATGCAGCCACAGACCACACCTCGAAACCCAGTGTAGCTCTGAGGGGGGAACTGCTGAACACAACTGCTGGGGAGAGGCTACACCCCAATATCCAGTCAGCCAAATGGCCATTCCCATCCCCACAGACGTGGGAAGAGACTGCAGCTGTTGTCATGGAACTAAAAAACCAGGAGAAGCTGCACCCTTAGCTAGGACAGAGGCAGAGAGGCAGCAGCAGGAGCGAGAGGATGCAGACTTACTCCTTACCATCGACCCCTTGACACCCGGAGGGCCTGGGGGTCCCACTGAGCCACGGTCGCCCTAGGAGAGAGACAGGTGCATAGGAAAGAGTGATCTAGAGCAATGAAACAACTAAAAAACCCCACGAATTCATGTCTATGCCATCAGCTTTCTAGCAGAAATGCTTCCAGAATCACTCTCTTTCCATCTGTCTCATCAGAGCAGAGGAAGGATTGCAGGAATTAACTTATCCTCCATATCCCAAGAGAGGGGATTTTACTCTTGCCATCAAAACCACCAAGGTATGAAGGAAACAGGCACACCACCTTCAATTCCAAACAGTGCTAGGACTGAACCCAAGGAAATCTCCAGCCCTCCCCACCCAAGGTATGACATGCCTGTTCTGCAGTATCACAATCCCTACGTGTGCTGGCATTTTCAGAGCCATGGATTTGAAGTCTGTTGTCACAAGGCCCTGCTGAGAGCAGGGAATCAAGCTGGAAAAATACAGATGCTGCCTGGAGCTTTCAGAGAAGACTGTGGGTGTTTTGGGGGAACTCCCTGTTCTGTGGCTCATACTGAGACCACAGTGCCTGCAACAATAACCTGGAGGTCTGATTTATGAGGGGCTCAGAGCAGGATGACTCCACAGCCCACCCTAAAAACAGGATCCCTTCTAAAACAAGCCATTAAAAAACTTAATGTACCAAAACATCCCTTATTCATTGCAAAAGTCTTACTTATCCCCAGATGCAGACCATCTCACTTCCTGTGAATACATCCTTGACCCAAAGGTGGGAGACAGGATGGTTAAGCCCCCATGAGCACCCCCACAACCTGCTGATGTGAGAGTGGCATGAAGGTGTGGCTTTAGCAATGGGACATCGACAGCTCCTTTGGGAGATGGTGGCAATTCCCACACAACTCTCTGTAGTCTCCCTCCAGCCCCAGGGATGCACTGGGAATTAGGTGTGTTCAGTTTGTGTGCTCAGGGGGATGAGCAAGGAGGATTTAGCAAATGCTGCAAATTAGTTTACGCCCAAAATCTGACCTACCTTCCAGCAGCAAAAAGTGTAAGGGGAAATATTTTCTGGGCTCTAAGGACCTTATTAAAAACAAACCCCAGAGTTTGTGTTGTCACCAGTTGGCCCTTGTAAACCAATGTATGGGTTTTTTTCTCCCTGAATGGATGGATTTTATTAAGTGTGTATTAACTGTATTGTTCTCTTTGATAATCTTTGGATTCTACTGGCTACAGTCTTAAGTTTTGCAGCTCTCAGGATGGAGATTGCTGACTCAGCTATGTCTAATGAAAGCATATATTTCCCACTTCATTTAGCTCACAAGAGCATAGTAAGCTGTAGGATACTATGCCAACTGGAAGCCTGGTTGAGGTTTTGATTTGATGATAGCTATTTCTGTCATCCCTAAGTTTGTCCTGGTTGAGAAGCCTGATGGAAATCCCAGCTGTGCTGAGGATCTCCAAAGGCAGATTTTCAAAGGACAGCCCGGGTTTGCCGTGACACCAATGTAACATCATCACATTACAGAGCTGATCTGGAAGCTGAGGACAGCTCATGTGGTCAAGACTTTGGCACGGAAGGCACAGGGACAGATGTGAACTTAATGGAATGGAGAAAATTATCTTCCCACATCTCCTGCATGGCAAATGCCTCATTCCTCATTCAATTCAGGGCTGCAGCTGCCAATGAGACAGCTCACTCAGGCACCAATTTTCTGTGTAACCACCCTGGACACATCACAGACTCTTTATTCCTCTGCTTTCCTTCTCTAAAATGCAGCCCACATCATGTCATTCCTTTGAGTTCTTGTGGGCCTTGACAGCTTGGACTGAGGCTGACTCTGCTACTGCCCCACCGGGGCCCACAGGATGGAAAGGCCTTTCCAAAGGCTGCTGTGGACAGACAATAAAATGGATCTGCAGCAAACACAGTATAACTGTCACAGAGTCTTTACATCATTACCCAGAGGACAGGGCTTGAAGCAATAAAAGTGAGAAAGAGAGCACTGATGTGTGGAATGCATCATTTTATGCTCTTCACTATCTTTATGGCTGCACTGTGAATAATTAAACCACCAACGAAAAGCGGCAGCATGCAAGTGAGATACAATGAGTGACACAGATGATTTGTCTTTGGGAGCTGCCTCTGAATAAAAGTTTACACTCTAATAGAAAACAAATTAACGTCCTTTTATGTTTTTATGTGAAATAAAGCCCTTTTTTTCCCCCTGGAAGAGGTGTGTGTCTGTACTGTACAAAAGAGGGCACCAGCCCTGAGTGTGCCCAAAGCAATCAGGGGCAGCCAGATGGGATGGTCCTCATCAGATAAAAAGGGAAATATTTGGACCAGCCTTTGCTCAGATGAGTGGCTGCACTCTTGTACACCTGAGAAATTGCTGAGACCTCCTGTTCAATGCAGGCTCAGCCCTGGTCCTGTGTAACCCCTCTGGCAACCCAGAGCACACCTCTGCACAAATCTGTAACCTCAATCCCATGGACTCCTCCCATGAGCAGCAACACAGGGCTGATCGATCCCTGATTCCCATAAAAACCAGAGCTGACTGTTAAATACAAACCATCTGGCACGTTATGAATGAGGAAAAGTTAATTTTTCAAAGAATATTTGACAGTATTCCCTGGAGGGTAGCGCATGTTAATTCCTGAATGAGAAGTGGATGATTTTGGCCTGGTCCTAGTCTAGCTCAGACACCCTGGACGTGCTTCATTCCCAGCTGGGTGTTGCACTCACATGACAACTTAAATCTCCACAACCCTTCTCCCACCCCAGCCTCCCAAAGTTACAACAACCATTTCATCACAAGCAATCCTACCTTTTCTCCTGCTATTCCAGGCTCCCCCACTGGACCTATGAAACCCATTAGACCCTGAGGAAAGAGAAGAGCACAACTAATTTTCAGTTTTTATTTGCTGAGAAAATAAACAGTTCCTTTGGTCCACCTTGCTGGTTGCAATAGCACAGCATCCCTCGTCTAATGCTCAGTAATTCCTACTGGCTACCAGAGCGGATGGAATTGCTCCTGGCCATGGGAATGTCTAACTCCACAGCTGGTTCTGCTTTAGGCCCCAGCTGGAATGGCAGCACGAGGATCTGCAAGAACCACAACACACAGCACAGGGGATGAGTGAAGTGTGTTTTGTAGAAGGCCGAGTCCATAGTGTGGCTTCATTCTGCGAGTTTTTCCCAAAAGTTTCCCCAAAAGCATCTGCAGCAGGAGCTCCTGGGTTGCACAGAGACTTACCATCGTTTTAGCTGCTGGACTGGGTAGACTTCCTCTGGGTTAATCCCTTTGTGCAGAGTAATTTTGCCCTGGATAGTGTTGTGCTGGTGGGATGCCAGTAGGAAATAAAGGTCCCCTCAGCCAGAAGGGCCAGCAGGGCAGTGGATCTTGCACACTACTCAGAAACGACCTTGGAACAAACCTCCAGTCTAAGCTCAGGGTTTGACAACGTTCGGGATAACGAAGAGGCAAACAGAACTGCTTTTAATTAGGAAGATGGAAACAGATGCAATCTCAAGTGAAGATTCCTGAGAATTAACATCTAGAGCAGCCTTCCTACCAGCTCCAGTGGTTTCTGGCTCTGGAGATGCAAGGGACCTTCCCCTCTGCCAGTGCAGGCACTTGCTCTCACTGCCCATTCTCATGGCCTTGTCCCGAGCCCCAAAAAGGGTCGCTGGGAGACAGAGATCCATATTTAATTCCTCAATGAGTCTGTAGCTAACGGGATTAATCTCCTGTTGAGACACTTCATAACCTGCCCACACTTGGCATGGGTGGTGTCAAATGAAGCTGTGCCCCAGCTTGTTTGATTTTAGGCAACAAAAGGCCAGATTGGTACTGGGGGGTGGCTGCTGAGCAAGTGGGAGCCAGGGGATGGATTCTCCAGTGGTATCACAGTGCTCTTCCTCTTTTTTTAGAATAATTTGAAATCTTCAAAATAAGTTGTGACGTTCCTCTATGCAAGAACAAACAACACATGAGGGAAAAGGTACACCAGCAAGGCAACTTTTGGAACACGGTCTCAGGAAAGGGCCAGCTTTTCACCTCACTGTCTCCTTTCTGAGGGAACAGCAAGAAAAGAAGGGAAAGCTTCCTCTCTGTACTCCTTCTGCATTGCTTCCCCTGCTCACGGCTGGCCTGAGATGTGTGCAGTTTGTAGAGGAGCTCTCTGGAGCCTGTGCCTCGCTGAGGGTCTGTTTGCACCCATACAGTGAAAGTGTGAGGGGACACTGCCCAGGTACAGAGGAGCACACAGGGCTTGGAGCAGCCTCCTCACAGGCTGTGCAGCTCCTCTCACCAAAAGCCTCTCCCTCTCCATGAAGTTACACTCACAATGTAGGGATGTAACACAAAATAAGCAGCCTCATCCTATTCCTGCATAAGTGAGACTCGGCAGACCCATTCCAAGACAGAAAACACAATATGGGTCACTCTCCAGCGACTTTTAGAGGGAACAGCTTCTGACTCCAAACACCGAGAGGTTCCATGCTTTAACATTCCTCATGTGGTGCAATTAAATGCCATCCTTTGAGATCTCTGGAGACAGGAGCTCCTCACTGAGGCAGGTTGATGGGCTCAGCAAAGGCATTGCTCAGCTGGCTTTGCCTCTTGCAGGGAGCAGCCACACGCTCTGCTCTGAGTGGCACTGGTCACTCAGGGGTGGGAGCAACATCCAGGGGAAAAGTACTTGGAAACACTCATGAGAGAAGGCAAAGAGCCCAGTGGGTATGTCAGAGCCTGAAGTTAGATGCTTGTGTTAGAAATTCATCCAGAGATGATGTCCAGGGAACTGGCAGGCCACTGGGCCATGATGGAAATACCAGTTAGCCATGGGATGACAGCTACAAAGAGAAAACCCTACTGTCCTGTAGGGGTGTCACCAAACTTTCTGGAATGGTCTTTGCTTTGAAATGGCCTTTGTGTCTGAAGCTGAGGCAGCTCTGGAGCACAAGAGTGTCATCGTGGCCAGGCTGCACGGACCAGACACCCGTGTGAGCAGAGCTGGACTCAGCACAGATTGTCCAGTGCAGGAATCAACAGGAGAGCAGAAAACTCTGCAACATCTGTCTATGCAAGGTTGCCACTGGGTGGCATTGCTGAAGGCTGCTGGATCAATTGTCCTTTCAATTAGACACAACTGCATCTGGTTTCTGAATTTTTCCAATAGCCCAAGACCATGAAGAAGGGAAATGTTATGTCAGAGAATGGCAAAGCAATGAGATGCAACAGGGAAATGCATTGCTAGGCAAAAATAGACAATAAAGCAAGAAAGAATACATCTCTTGTTCATTTCCAATTTCTTGGAAAACCACAGAACTCTATCTCTCTCTCCTGGGAATATGCTCTTTAAGAAATTTCTGGTTCCTTAGGCCAGTTCCTGCAGAGAGGGATCTGTGCTCTGCAGCAAGTGTTGGTACCAATTCAGAACAAGATTGTGTCAAACTCCCTTCCAAGGGGTGCTGCATATCCAAGCTCAGGCTTGAAGGCCAACCTTCAGACCCACTGTCCATAGCTGCATTTTCTTCCACCCTGAAAAGTCTCTCAGGAATCTGGATCATGAAGCCAGATGTACTGCTGATGCCTCCCAAGCTGGCCTGCTGGTGCTTTGCAGAGGGGTTTGCAGGGATCTGAGCACACCAAGAGCCCCCAAAGCCCTCCTGAGACTCCCTGTGCTGCTTGTTACAGCAGCTTGTGCAGAAACCTGCTGGCATGGCCAACACTGGCCCTGCTGCACAGATCAGCGTTGGGATGGAAGGGGAGCACAGCCAACACTTCACTCCAAACCCAGGGAAAATTCTGCCTGTGCTGGTGCATTGTGGTACTGCTCAGGGGAAGATGTCCCTGCTCCCCGAGTGAGAGGAGTGTCCCGTGGTGTGAACCTGAGATGCAGGGCAGGGACCCTGCTTCCAGCACAGTAGCTCTGCAGTGTTTGCAGCCAGCACTGTCTGCTCTGGGCTAAATTAACCAACATTGCTGTGTCTGCAAGCAGACACAAATCGAGATAGATATGTCTACGCCAAATAAATCTCAGTAAATTATCAGGAGTATAGGAAAAAACAGGGGAGATTGGGTAATGATGTTCTTTGCTGGCCAAAATGGGATAGACACTAAAGGCAAGGAGATTTAGGTTTTAAGAACCAGAAGAGCTGCCAATGGCAAATATTTAATCAAAGCAGACGTGAACTGTGTCATTACACTAAAATGGCTGTGGCGTAACATATTTTTCTCAGGTTCCCAGGGTTGAAAAGAGGGCCTGCATCAAACACGACTCCAGGCAGTGTGTGTAATGATGCACGTGAAGTCCCAGCAGCGGTGGCTGCCCAGATAAAGGCCCACAATACACAGGAAAGAATGTAAAACATTTATATTAGATGGGAGTTCAGCATGTCGCTCATGATTCAGTCTGCTGTACTCCCCAGCCAAGGGCATGGCGGAAAAGGGATGGAGATTGTTAAAAAGTTGCTGGGGGCTTGGTGGGGGGAAGGAAAGGAGGGGGGACTGGTGGGTTGTAATTCCTAACTCCGGTCTCGCTTTCCCCATTTACTGTCCAGCCCTGTTATAATTAAGCCCCCCCTCTTGGCTCCATCAACAGAGAGCAAGTCAGCAATGAAGCCTTGCATAAATCATAGCCCATTTGAGAGAAACAAGTGACCGGGAGCCCAGCGTGAGCAGGGTCTCCCAGGGACGGGACCGCCAGTCGCTCCCAGCGGGAACCGATCGCGGCCTTTCTGTTTTACTGGTTCGCTAGAACTCAAAACAAAACAAACCAGGGACAAAGGACGGGAGGGAGTAAATGTACAATCCTCCCATTCAGATGAAAGAAAGGGAAAGTAAAACAGTAAATATCACAGTTTAAAGGAGGACGCTCTGACCCGCAAAGAACAGCCATGTGGTTTAACCCCCTGTGCACCAGGCTGGGCCCTGCGCCGGCGCCGCGTTGGGCTCCAGCCACCCTGGGGAGCGAGGGAACGGAAAGTGGAGATGTGCTGGCAAAACACTGTGTCACACCAAAGAGGCTGTGAACACCACGGTGCCTGAAAATCCCTGACCGGGACGTCTGGAGGTCAGAGATGCCCTGGAGGAGGAAGTAAATGGGTTGGGAAAGCAGCAGTGCTAAGAGATGGGAAACAGCAGTGCAATTCCCTGCTTGGTTCTTGGCGACCCTCTTGACCTTGGCCAAGACAATCTGGAGCTCCTCATGTCAGACCCCACCTGCAAACCTGACATTACACCCCCTCCTCCTTTGGAAGGGGAAAAACATGAAGTTGCTGGTGTCCTTTAACAAATTATCTTAGAATACTGATATTGAGACAACACACTTTGACCTTGAAGGACAAGAGACCTCCAAGGAGCCTTGGCTGTAGCCCAGAGTGATGGGTGTGTGGCTGACCCTGACACAGCCCTGTGAGTGAGCAGGGCTGGCACTTCTTGTGCAGGGGAAGGGACTCAAACAGCTGCTCCTGCTGTGACAGGATCTCCCCAGTCCCATTCAGGACATAAGTCAATTAAAGCCTCTTTCAGCTGGCACAACTCTTCACTGGGATTTTCTAGTCCATGGGATGGCAGCACCTTTCCTGACTGCTGCAGGGTGTTGCTTCTCCCACGGGGCTCTCTGACCTTCAACATGGACATTTTGGTGACATCCTCCTGCTGTGCATTCCCATCTCTGGGACAGGAAGGTCGGTGGCTTCCTTGGCCAGAGGCCCTGTATTCCTCTTCATGTCCTTCTGACATCATCTACAGGCAAGGAAGGGTTAACCCACACATTTCCAGGGTACTGGGGCACCCGGCAGCTGGAATCCTTCCAGCACATGGAGACAACAAGCATCTCATGAATGATCTTCCCGAGTCTGTGTCCTTGCAATGGAAAAACAACATGTCAGGGACTGCCCTGTGGCTTAAAACCTCATTTTTCAATGAGAGCTCAAGTATCACTGGAAACCTTACAGAAACTCCCATGTTTTCCTAAGCAGACGTCCCTAAGAAAGGGAAGAAATCTCCAGTGAGATGGATGGCTTATCTCTTCTCATGCTGTTATGCTGAGGTTTTCTACTCTGAGAGAACCCATTTGTCAGGCAGAGCAGCAGGATTCAGAAGTGTGACCACCCCTACTGTGGAACAGAAAACATCAGGGTCTCCACGAGAGAAAACACGGTGAGGTGATGGTGTCTTCAGTGCCAAGGGCCTGGGCCCATCCTCTCAGGGCTCAGCAAAAAACCCACCCAGCCCCAACACCAACTGCTGAAGTTTAAGTGGAGGGAGGAAGGAAACCCCAACACTCCAGCACCGCTCAGTGGAGGTGTGATGGGAGAGGAGATTATTCCTCATTAGTCTGGCGAGACATTTTTGTTCTAATGACTTGCTTTTTTGGAAATGGAAACTTTCTGGGTGATATTTCTAGACAGAGACTAATTGACTAAGAATAACACAGGCAGCTTTCCTACCACTGCGCTGGTTTCAGTGTCAGCAGAGGCCAGCTGTGTTTTCTTTTCGATGAACAGTGCCTAGAGTTCTCATCCAAGGTCAGTCCTGAGGGAAGTTAAAGAATAATAATCCTAATGATGCTTTGCCCTTTAAGGACAATGTCTTGTTAAGGATCTCAGAGCACTTCTAAATATTCATTTTTAACTGTATCCACAGGTGCCACTTCAGAACAGGAGGCACTGGGCTAAGCACTGCTCAGGGCTGTCTCACACCTTCCACAGAAGGGGAAACTGAGGCACAAAGTACTGCAAAGTGTTGCCTGAGATCGTGCAGAATCTGATAAAGCTGCAGCTAGATCTCACACGTGGGGAACAACTTTGCTCCTTCAGTAGCTGCCTTTCATGGAGCAAATTAACAACCGTAACACAGAAATGGCTCTAATTTCCAAATAGAAATAACCACCTTTGATATATACTCAGCCTGGTATCAGACTGCTGGTACTGAAAAGGATCCACTTTGGCTTTTTTAGACTTGCTTGGTCAGAAACCCTTGGAAGAAGTGACCCACAGCTGTTGCATAGAGAGCAAAGAAGAGCCAGAGAGGCTGACAAGCTAAACCAAACCAAACCAAGCGTGCTGACCATCCAGCAGGGAAAGTGTTGGGAGGGACAGCAGTGGTGAGAAGTGCAGTGCCAGGGCCAGCTGCTACAGCAGAACACACAGAACATGTTGGAGGCTCTGTGGCTTCAATTTCAGGGTTGTTGGTGGACAAGTTTGTTGGTTTCAATCACAGAGATGTGGGAACGATTGCTGCTTTTTCCTTGATGCCTGTGGTTCCCCCAAAGCCTACAGGGATAATGCATGTCCTGGGCTACACCAGCAGAATGTTCTCTTTGGAATTACAATGAGATGCAGCTCAGTGTCACTCCTCCCCAGGGTCTGGTTTCTTCAGCTGCTATCTCCTCTACTCCCCAAAAAATCCGGGGCAAATGAAAGCAACATACCACCCAAAGCAGAGGATCTTACCCTTAAATCCTACATTGGCAAAGCCTGGAACCTGGAGCACCAGGGCTGTTGGCAGCTTTGAGGTGGCCACAAGTCCCTGGCCACTGCCCTCTGCCTCACTCTGGGCACCCAGGACATGTTGTACAGAGGAGATCACCAAAGAGACAAGGAAAATAAGGAATTTACCTGCTCACCAACTTTCCCTGGTCGGCCACGGTTTCCTGGCTCACCCTGCAGGACAAGGAGACAAGGGCACAGGGGTGACTTGGTGCTGCCAGCCAGACCCTGGGCACAGCATGACTCTTTGTACACCCATGATTTGGGCTGCTGTGTGTGTATCAGGGAAAATCTGTGACAAACACCACCTTACAAAACCAACTGTGACTTGGAAGATAATCCAAAGTAAGAAACACTGTTGACACAAACATGGAGCAAATGCTTGCTGTTCTGGAGCAAAATGCCCCTAAAGCTGGTCCTGCTGTAGTAAAATAACCTTCAGAGAACCACATTGAAACATAAGATATCTACTGCCCTGTGGCATAGGCCTGGCCTAGTCCTGGTTACTTTATCCCAGTTTTACAAAGCATAAGAAGAAAAGACAACCCAAATACTCCCAGGCAAAGCTGCACCCTGATTCTGTTGTTACAAAACCTCAGACAGGAGCACCTTACTGTCACATGGAGCATCCACAGGAAAAGCACAGCAAGAACCTACATGAGATAAATCCCAGTGCAGGAGGAAGGAGTTCAGAGCATGAAAATGATGAGGGGTGAAGGAGAAAAGCAGAAGGAGAAGGATTTTAAATGCACCAGGGATAAGGGCAGCTGTGGCAGCACATGGAGGCAGAGGCAGTGCCCCTGGATGGGCTGTCCAGGGGCCAGGCTCACCAGTAACCAGCACTGTCTCCAGGACAGCAGCTGTATTTCCTCAGTAGGCAGATACTCCAGATGTGCTGCCAGACCACATTTTTGCTATTTAGTGTTTGAAGAGGTTGTTTTTGTTGGTTTTTCTCTTTCCTTTTGACTGTGGGTTTGTGGAGTGCATTGCCCTGGGATGGCTCCTGCTGATAATTAGGCAGCAAAGATAGGAATGATGTGCATTGTTTTAGAACAAAACCATGGAGAAGCAATGGAAAATGAGATGATGATGGAGGGAGGAGTTGGTTAATATCAAAGGAGGAACACACTTGTTTATAATGGCTTAAAAATGCAGCATCATTCTTTTTGAAGAAAGAAGCAGAAGCTGACCCCAAAATCCTGAGAAAAAGAGGAACCCTCTTGTTCTCTCTGGAATGAATACCTGGGAGAGTGGTAAAGGTGAGAAAAGACATTTCCCTCTTCCTTTCCTCCCTTCTACCCACTGCTTCCCTGATCAGGAACAAACTCTTTTCTTACCTTTGGACCATTGGGACCAGGTGTTCCCAGAAATCCCTTCCGACCAGATCGACCCTGGAATACATGGAAAAACCATAAACATCAAAAGCTTGCAGCTGCTTTGGTCACAGGTGCAGCTTACATGCTTGTAAGATAAAAGATAAAACATTCATTTTCTGATCCACCTATTACCAATTTTCAGGATATTTTACTATCCTGAGGTGACAATTATGTACAGAGCCATTACAAAATCCTGAGCTGGCAAGCTCACAGATATGACAATATTCTTTTTGCTTCTTCTAACTGTGTTTCTGTGATACGTCACAGAGATCAAAAGGACTCTCTCTAACTGTCCAGCCTTTTTTCTTTCTTTTTCCTCTACTCATTGAAAAATACTATAAATCAAGGAAGAAACATCAGGGCTGATTACAGAGATGGTTTCCAGTCAATGTCATTTATCTTGAGGATGAACTGTTTAAACATTAGAGGGTTTTTCAAGGTCTGAGACTTTAGGCAAGCCATAAACTCAACACCCTGTGCAAGACACTTCCTGGACTTTCAGCCATCCTGGATCAAGCAATCAATCAAGCCCTGGACAAGACAATAATTCATAGCAGGGCAGATTAACTTCCCAAACCAGGAGGGTTGAAGCTTTATGAGAATTTAACTACAGTTCCATTGCAAGGTCGTCAGAGCTGGTAATAACTGAGTGAATAAATGACTGAAACATACCTCTGGACCAGGGACTCCTGGTGGTCCTAAGGGTCCTTCATCTCCCTGAGGTGAAAAGAAATTAAAATAAAAGGCAAAGTAGTGACAAAATCTAGACTCACCATGCAGCAAGAATGAAATGCCTGCAGTATGAGCAGCAGTTAAACACAGGCTGTGTGCTCAGCTGTCACATTTTAACAGCTGAGTCCTCCTCTATCTCAGAGCAGGGTCTGAGGTTTCTCAGGAAAAAAAAAGATCTCGAGTCCTGCCAGTAAAAGCCATCCAAAATTTGATCAAGGCAACACCAGTTGATTTGGTCTATGATGGGCTGGGTTTGGCCAGTAGGGTACCCTGGACATGCTGCCATAACTCTGCTTCATTTGATTTGGCAGGGATGTGAATGCTATAGAGCTCTTTACTCGTGTCGTTCTTACCCCCTTTCCTCTCCCTTCCCCCCAAAAAAGCATGTTCCAAAATTTCCCACAGAACCATTTGGCAACTGTAGGAATGTTTCCTTTTTGCTTTCAGTGGGGACTGCACATGCTGCAGGATGGAGCTATCACAAAACCTCACACAGCAATTGGACTCGCTCCTCTCCCTTGGCTCTACACCAACTTCTGATGTGATAGGATCAGACCTACAGTTTCTAAGAGACCTTCAATTAAGCTTCACAAAAATTATCTCAAGTGTCTAAAACCAACTGCCAAGAGAGAAATTAAAAGCGCCCTTGGCAGCCACAGCCTGGCTGCTCTCGTTTCGGTGGTCAGCCATGTAATGAAGGGGCACTGACAGGCTGAGGGTGGGCCTGGGGGTCAGGGACACAGCTCCAGACAAGCCACCCACAATATCCCACATTTCCAGTGGGATGTCATTCAGAGCCCTGACCCAGTGCCCTCGGTGACCACAGTGGTGAGGGCACAGTGCTGTGCTCTGCTGCACACCCAAAGTCTTTCTGCACAGCTTGCACCAAACTCCATGTCCATGTCTTTGGGCTTACTTTTATACTCACTAACTAGAGGAAATTGAAGGCAGCTTGGTCATGCCTGCCTGAACCTGGAATGCAGGGCTTCGATTCCCTTTGTATTTTGGCTGGAATATTTTTTTTCCTATTTCACTGCAAATAAATGAGCTAATTTGCATTAATCCCATTTAGAGAACAAGCAGAAGAGTTCCCAGAAAAAGTTAAGAATTATTAGTGCTATTAAAACGAGCTCCTGCCCATGCACGTGCTCAGTGTTATTTACACAATGTCTCATGACTCTGGACAGACAGCTTACACTGGCCTGAGTGAGAGGAAATTACACCAATGTCACTGGAGTTACAGCAGGATAAACAGGGAACCCAGACATTCTCTGCTGCTCCCATAATGTATTTGCAGCTCCAGGACAATTAAATCAATGACAATTGTTCCCTTCTTAGTGACTGCAAGTGGAATGATGCTTCAAGTTCTGAGGTAACGTGGTTGAGTGCAAGCTCTGAGGTGCTGGGCAAATGAATTTCTGCAGAGCAACAATTCCCATTTCCATCTCTTTTTACAGAGGGATGTTTCTCTGTGTGAGAGAGCAGAGTCTGCAGGTCTCATGGTTGAAAAGGAACACACTTAAAAGGAGCAGAAAGCAAAAGCCAGGCCAGGGCATGTCTGTGCAAGGGGATGTGCAGGGAAAAGGGCTCTAACACCCATCTGGGGGTGGGGGAAAAGGCTTTAAAAGCAAAGCCAAGGCAGAATTTAGGGCCAGCAGATGCCAGCAGTGACTGCAAGCAGAGATCACAGGACTTGGAGATCACACAGCTTAGAGGAAGCTCCTCTTCTGCAGGTCTCTGATCACTCAGTACAAGCATCTGCTTCCAGATTCAGAGGGACCAGAGCATTTTAAACCACGGACACCATTTCAGCATGCATTAATTTACAAAAGTTGGTGTTCTTTAAATCAAACCTCTTCTGAGCTGAGGACACTCACCTCTTCTCCAGGCAGTCCTCTTGGCCCAGGTAAACCTCGTGCTCCTGGCTTTCCCTGAGAAAGAGCCAAAGGAAAAGACACTCAGAAATAGAAACATAAGCTCAGAAGGGCAATTAAAATGAGAAAGTCTCTTTCACAGCCACGGGACATTATCCAATGTCAATTTTGTTACAGAAAAAAAATCTGAAGAAAAGAAAACGCTGCACTTGGAGGGATCTCAAGCCAAACAGACCAAGCTGAGATGCTGGCCAGGACAATCTTTAGGAATCTCCAGGGGTTTCTCTCTTCCCCCCTTCCCACTACTTTGTTTTCCCTGGCTGCTTCCAACCCCACACAGGGCTGCAGTCTCTGCTACACTCACCTTCAGACCTTCAGGACCGTTTTCTCCTGGTGGGCCAATGTCACCTGGGAAGCCCTGGAGAAAATGAGGAATAGTCAGGGTGCACAGGTGGAATTCTGCAGGCAGTGTCAGTCTCTGTGAGAGGTTTAGTTAAAGGCCAAGGGACAAGATGTGTAAGATGCTGGTCGTGTCTTTGTGTGGGCTTTGGGAGGGAATGGGACACAACAGAGCAGCACCATCAGTCTGATGGAAGAGCAGCCTTTCCCAGCAACTCCCTTTAGGTCCATCTTCTTACAAAATTTATTGCAGCGAGAGCCTCCCTGTCATCACACAGCTAAAGGCAGCAATTTGGGTTTTAATTAATCTTTATGAGTCAGTGCATAATCTCTGTGCTGCGAGAAAGGAGCTGCAGCCTCCTCGACAAAGGGAAGCAGGCAGGAATTAGGAAAGATGCTGACACCCTCATTAGCTGCTGACAGCCTGGCAGCAGCTCCTTCCACCCACCCACCCACCCTTCGAGGAGCAAACAAAGGAATCCATGCTTCTTTCCAACAGCAACCACGAGGGACAAGTGCTAAGTGGCAGCAGTCAGCTGAGAGCCCTTCCAGACCCTGTGAAATACCAGAACGCTGATGAGGGGAAAACAGGCCATCAGTTGTGCTGGAAGTGGCTTTCTAGCATCTTACAGATTTTGTCTGGTTTCTTAGGAAGGAGAAAAATGATGGTGTGCTGGGGGAAGCTCATCCTGCATTTAAGGTATCACTGTGACTATTTTTTGGTAAGGGAAGTAAGAGGATTTTCTACTTTAAATGGTATTTTGAGGGGGGAAAATTGAAAAAACTCCTTCATTTTATCTACGAGAAAAAAGGAAAAGGAAAAAACAGGAAACCATGAGATGCAGAATGGGTCATGAACCCATCTTGATCCTTCCTACCCCATCACCACTCATGTGCCATCATATCCCAGCAGAGAAGTGAAGCCCTAGGCTGCAAGGATGTGAGAAGGTGGTGGTGGGACATACCTCAGGGCCAGGTGGTCCTGGAAACCCGACTGGTCCTTTGTCACCAACTTTTCCCTGCAGAAATCAGAAAAACGTGGGGAAAAGTGAGCTGGCTCCTGGCAGTCGGGTTTCCAGTTTAGAACAGCACACCACTGCCAAGCTGCCTTTCCAGCTGGGCAGGGAACCTTTAGAAAGGGAGATCAGGAAGCAGAGGGTGCTTGGTTACTTACCAGGGGGCCTGCTTTCCCTCGTGCCCCAGGGACCCCAGGCAAACCCTGGCTGCCCTGAGAGAGACACATTTTTTCAGAACACAATGAGGCATCAAAAAAAATACCAATTCCCCAGGCTCCAGCTTCACTGCAGAACGGGAAGCATCTCCTGAAGGCTGGACTTAGCCCTGCATGGAGCTGAGACAGCTGCCCTACTGTCAGTGAGATGTTTCTGAAGACAGCCCTGAATTTAGCCCCAGAGAACACGAGCTGCTGCAGTTGGCTGTGACTCAGAGCCACACAGGCTCCAGCACAGGTCCATGTGCAACATTTGTCAGCCACAGTCAGTATTCCATGGAGTCTCAGGGGAGAAGTCATTTGATCAGAAGTTTTACAGAGCATTAAGTGCTTCGCTGGGTCAGGGTTTAAGTTGCTGCACTGAGCAGACAAAATCTCCTGAGTCTGCAGCCCCTGGACCACACACATTCACAGACATCCCCATCAATCCCATCCCTTCCAGTCTCTGCTAGAAGACACAGCCCCCTGCAGAACTGCTTTTACTATGAGTAACTAGAAAATCCATATTCTGACATGGACTTTAGAAATGCACAGCATATCCCAAATGGGAACTATCCAAGCAGGGGAACCTGACAGCAGGATTCAGCTAATTCCAGCTCCTAGTGGATGAGCTGAGAAAACTGGTGGCCACTGCTAGGTAAGGGGAAAAGAATAATGGAGAAAAGAAAAACAATTACCTTGTCTCCTTGGAAGCCGATATCTCCTGGAACACCTGCTCTTCCCTGATCACCCTGGGTACACATCACCAGAAAGTTAAAACAGGCAACAGCAACAGCCAAAATGTCCAGGTTGATGCTTAGAAGGTGCTTTGTACAGCAAAAGTCTCAGCACCAGCTCCACTCAAAACTGAACTGCTGGCAAGCTGCAGATCACACTGAATGTAACAACCCTGAACAAAGTGTGTATTTCCCAACTTGATTCTAAGGTGAGAAAGGAAACTGCAGGAGAGTGAAAACCAGGAATTCCCAAGCACTGTATATCTATAGAAGCTGCAAGAAGAGAGACCATACTCCTCTGGCTAACAGCAACCATGAAGGTGGTGAAGTGTTAAATTCAGCTGAGCAGAAGAGTTCAGTTTTTGATGAATGAACCCGTTCTCTCACAAGGCTCTACAGAAAAGAAAACAATCCTCAGGGTTTCTGTGAGCATATCCTAGTCTTGACATCAAACATCAATCCTCTTCCATAAGAAAACAAGAGCAACTTCTGGTAATGCTTTAGTACCACCTCACTGCCAATATTTGAGCTGAGATTCCCTGGCAGGGGTAGGCTGGTGTTCACTGGCATGGGGAGCACATCACTGACAATATTTCCTGACCAAGCTGTCTGTCTGTCTGTCCCCTCATTGGACCAACATAACAGATTATGACTCCCTGGGTGGAAGAAAAATATCCCTGAAGGTTTTCCAAGGAGCAGGGGACCACCTTCCATTGGCTCTCAGCCCTGCTGTGAGCAGCTCTCTGGACCAAAGGACCTTCTGATGCCCCTTCCAACCTCATCTATTTAGTGATTTATTTAAACAAAGAATGATCAATGATGGGGCAGAGAAAGGAAAATTCTACTTGGGAAGTCAAAGGAGGAACAACTACAATAACTTGGTACAAGGACAAGACCCAACAAAAGCAACTGCTGGAGGAACTCTGTCCCAGGAACTTGGCTTCCCAGCGAGGCAATGAGCCACTCCAGAGCTCTGTGTTTAAACATAGTCCACATGGAAGACATGTGGAGTCCTGCAACAGAGCCAAAGTCCACAGAGAGATGAGAGAGAAAGTCCACTTCACCCCAGAAAAACCACCCACTTGTTATCAGAGAGCTGAAATAACTGTAACTACTTCAGTAACGTGCAGGGGATAATGAAATTGTGGATGGTTCAGATTTGAGTTGGTTAAGACTTTTCAAAGACAATTTTTCGGAAGAAAAATTAAGAACTATGCAGATTCAATGATGGAAATATTTCATGGATTCATGCTAAATTTGCTTGAATGTTTTGGTAAATGTTCCCAGAACATTTCACTAAACCATCTTCAAAACAAATCTTTTATATAGCAAAATTAGAATGTTGCTCTTAAAAATGTTAAATTGATTTTACTCATTTGGTTTTTAACCTAAAATATTTTAATTTGAGTCAAATAACCAACATGGTGTTTCATCTAAACTATTTTCCATCTTTTTTCTTTTTTTTTAGCAATGCAAAATGGAAACAATCTTTACACAGCTTCAGTTCAGAAGAACCCCAAGTATTAGATACAATAGAAATGGCAAAAAAACTACTGTGTGACCCAGCTCCTTTACAGATTTCTCTCATCTTCTCTCAATTTTCTACTTATTTTATGTAGTCCAAGGCTTAAAACACTGAAATCTACTTAATTCTGGCTCCTGACAGAAGACAGCATGAAAACAGCTTTCCTGGAAGTGACAGGTTGGCTCTGAGGTTTGTCTTTACCATCAATTCTGAGGGCCAAAAAAGAAAGATCGTATTTTTTATCAAGCAATTTTCTACCCAGACAGTACAAGTGGCCACTGAAATACTTTTTTAGAAGAAATAATTGGACACTAAGTAATAACTACTAAAATAAAAGAGTTTCCTGAGCATAGCAAAAGGGAGGAACAAACCTTTGTTTCCAACCTTTAGGAAAAGTGGGGCATGACAGTGAAACCAGCTTTCAAACAGCTCTGAGAAATGGGCATTAGAGGGGGTAAGAAGGAAGCAAGGGAAACAAAAGTCATCTCTCATCCTGAGCTGGATTTCATGCCAGATATTCACATGTTATTGTGATAGCACAGCAAAATGTCACGGCATGAACAGTCCATCTATGGCTGTTAATCTCTTAAACCAGAACTGAGGGCTGGGGCATCCCCTTTCACCTGCCCTGGAACTGGGACTCAGGGTCTGTGTCCTTGATATGAGGGAAAAATTATAGAGGAAAGAGGTCAGGCATGTTTGTTATTAAAAACTGCGACGCCGAGATGATGAAATGGGCCTGCAAGGACTTTGTTCATGGGTCAGGAAAAGGAATGTAGGGTCTGAAATTACAAACAGGCTCTGCCCATGGGATGTTGCCTGTGCTTCATGTTTCACCTATAAAAAGAAATGCAGCTTCAGACAGCCCGAGGCCCTTTGTAACCCAACACAAACAGAGAGGGGCTGCAAGGGAAGGAACCAATGCACAGCTGTGGGATGTGTTTGCTGTCTGTGGGATGCAGAGGAGGTTGTTGTGCAAAATCCCCTCAATTTTCCTCGATTGGAAGTCTCTGCTCCCAAGACTTCCTGCTTAGCAATGCAAAGGGAGCTAACACCACACAATTCCAGAGGTATTTGCCTGAGCCATGTCCTCCACAAGTTACAGATGTCCTGGTTCATAAAACTCCTTTGTGAGAACAAGTAGCTGGGATTTCCTCTGCTTCCTCCACCTTTCCCCTGCACTCATCACCCCACGTGGTCTTTTCAAGGTCACTCTTTATTTCAGAGTTATGCAGTAATTCCACTTCTCCCTGTAAGAGCAGATAAAACCCTCTCTTCCCCCTCTCCTTGCCTCCATGAAAACACTGGAATGGCAAAAGAAGGATGACCTGGACCTGCCTGTCTAGCTGCTAGATAAAAAGATGTGATTTTTGCTGGAGGAGTGAGATGTTGTCCCTTATTCTGGTTCACACCTGGTCATGTGAGGACATTCTCCCAGCTGGATGGGGGTGGCAGCTCCAGTGACATTCCTGCTGCCTCCACACACCATCCAGCCACCCTGTCACTTTTCTCAGGTTTTACCAGCATCCAGCTGACTGCTGCTGAGTGAAGGGAGTTCTGCTCAGCTACTAAAAGACAAACCTGTACAAGGCCACGTGTTTTGGATGTGACCAAGACAGATGGGATTAATAGGAGCTTGCAGACATCCAATTAAATCTTCATCAGCCCATTCCCAGGATGACCTGCAGCCTGGAGCTTGCAGGAGGAGGCAGCTGGGGGGGAAGGAAAAGGTTTCCTGTACCTCAGGAGAGTGGGGTTGTTGGGAGGATGGATAATTCCACACTTGGGAGTATTGTAAGGGTAACTCCAGAGAGAGTCACAAACCACTTGGTTACTGTGACAGCAATGGCTGGGGAAATACTGGGCATAAACAGTGCAGTTTCTATAAAGTGATGGAGACTGACCTGTCCAGGAAGTTTAATTTTGCTAAACAATGACTCAGATGTTGGTGATTTTTAAGATATTTAACCATTTATTCCAAGGAGTGGAAGGAGGCACCTGTGGACTCTAGGATCTGGTGTTTAGTCAAGAAACCAGCTACAATATCTTAAGCTTGTCCTAAAGAAAAAGCCCTTCTCTTGCCTTGTCATTGCTCTCAACAGAAGTGGAAAAGCAGCACGGGGGAGAAATGGAAATTGCAGACACAGGAGTCCTGGCAAAGAGCTGCTATAATATAAGAAGAGTTGAATCAACTGGTTTGACACTACTTCCCCCCTGTGCAGTTTTGGGCTGCTAAATCATTCTCTAAAAGCAAACATCTAAGAAGAGAACAAAAAATCTGACAGAAGGAGGAGAATACATTTAATGGTCATTTTCCACTGCCCTCCTGAGCAATCAGAGCTAGCAATAAATAACTGCACCTCCCACTCTTTCAGACTAAATAAATCCTACAGCTGAGTATCTGTAGGAGGAGGGTTCTTGTGACAGTGAGACATTTACACACACAGCTTCATGCTGATTTATCTCAAGCTCCGTGTTTTTCTGCCAGCACCACTAAATCACTGCAATCAAGGCCCCTCTCCATTTTGCTCTTTCTAAAGTGATTTATATCAGTTTGGGACAAGGCAATTTCCTCTCAGTAGGAAGCTGAACTGAGGTGAGGCTCCTTGAACAGGAGCAGGGGTATCCAAGACACAACAGTTTTTCCAGGGAATCCACCTGGTTTGTTTGATACAGAGCTGCTTTTTCACACTGCATTTCCCCCAAATGCATTAATACAAACTTATTGTCAGTGTTGGATCATCTCCTCCCCATCTCATCATGTAAACAACCTAAAAACAGTGCAACACCAGTTAATTGCACATTTACTGTCATCATCAGTGGGAGATGGGAGCTCCAAAGAGGATCTGAGCATAACTGATCTATACTCCATGGAAAAGGGGATGGGGCAGATATCAAAGAAAAAAAAAATCAAAACTAGAGTGTCAGGAATGGAGGGAGAGTGAGAAGATGGGGTAGAGATGGCCAGAGTGGAACCAGCACTATGGTGCTGTAAGAAAGAGAAACTAGAAAGGGGGTTTCACATGCAAAATTAAAACACAGTGCAATAAGGGAGTATTCAGATCACCTTATCACCTTTCAGTCCATGTTCTCCAGGGTTTCCCATCAGCCCCTGAAACAAAAGGAAGTTCAGAGTGAGGCTGAGCCATGGTGGAGACTTGCTCAGGTCTGTGACATTGCTGTTTGCTGATGGGGGGGTGGTTCAGACCCACAGCATTGGGCTGGCACAGTCTCAAGGTCAAATGCCAGACTGCTCCCAAAGTGTGCTCCATCACACATTCTTCATGTGCTGGAGGCACACAGGGAAAATGCTCCTGGAATTCTCCATGACTCACACCTACTGCAGAGCACCAGAGGGATGTTGTGTTCAGCAGTCCTGTGCCTGGACACACAGCACTGCTGCCCATCCCTTCTCTCAGGACAGCCACCACAGCCCAGAGGAGGAACAGAATAACCCTCAGCCCAGCCATGGAGGGATGAGAGCTCACAGAGCTCAGCTCTTCCCTCACCTTTAATCCTTTTGGTCCTGGATAGCCAATTGGTCCAACAGGGCCCATGTCACCCTAGTGAGAGAAAGAAAATTACCACAGTCATTAGGTGCAAACCCAACAGATCCCTGCGTGTGCTGTGAAATTCCTCTGATACCCAGTCTCGGTATCCCTGAAGAAATGCACTATTGATATCAACAAAAGCAGCATCCTGGCACGAGTCAAGGCTCTTTGAATATGCACACAGGCCCTAAGTAAAGGCAGCACACAAAGGAAAGAGAGGAGAGCCAGGAGGTGAGGACAGAGGTGTCTCATCCTGCAGCAGGGAGAAGTCAGCATGGCATCGAGTGTTGGCACTCCAGCACAGGAGGACAGCAGAGCTCTGGCTCCTGCGGGCACACACGTGTGATATACAACAGAAACCCTTCTGTGCTGCTGTTGAAACGGGCTCTGGCTGCTCTCTGCCATGAAGAGAGGCAGTGACAGGGTGCACCAGCCTGGCCTCGGTGTGTAAATAAACAGGGCAGGCTTCCTGAAGGAGCGATTCTGCAGCCGCAGCCCCAGGCCAGCAGCCACGCGGAGAGAGCTGGGCTGCAGCCCTCCCAACAGAGCCCTTTTCATACCTCCCAGCATAAAGGCTGCTTGTAGAAATGCATTTACTTAGAGCTCTGCCCACATGGTTAATTAGAAGAGCAAGAGGCTTTAGTTACACCTAATTCTGCTCTTCAGGCTCTCTTGCACGGTGAACCAAACTCTGCAGCCGGAGCCTGGCTGGTCCCCAGGGTGCCTGCAGGTGACAAGAAGGGACTGAAGGGGGGCCATGTGTCACCTCCTCCAGGCCCTGCAGTGTGAGCACTGTGTGCAGACCCGGGGCAAGGAGCTGGAGCTCTCCTCCACAGGCAGGACAAGGAGGATGGAGGAGGCCACTCTTGGTCTACCCCCTTAGAGATGCTTCAGCATCCTGAATTCAGGAGATGATTGTTACCCTGGGACACAGGATCTAACTCAATTTGACCTGAATCTCAGTTTGAAGTTTGGCTGGGCCACTGTGGAGGGAAGGACAGGCAGCTTCTGACTCCATCATCTCTAGAAGGATCATGATCCCATTTACCATCTCTGACCTTACACTTTCTAACAAACAAAATATCTGTGAGCTAACGGCAACAAGGAAAAGATAAATCTTTCCAAAAGCAAGGAGGAATAGAATCCAATCTGCACAATGCCTTCAATGGTATTGTTTTAAATAGCAATCTTCCTCTTCCAGCTTTTTGCCAGGAGCACATCCTTTCTGCTGCTACAGCTAAAGTAGCTACTTTTATCTCCACTAATGAGGGGAAACAGACCTAATTCCTGGTTCCATGGAAAACTTTCCCCCCAATCCACCTCTGTCCCAATCCCCCATCTCCAAGACGGGTGTTCCACCATATTCTCTGCTGTTCCTTCAAGGAATGTAAGATTTCTGGGTTTGTACAATGTCTAGTGCAATGGAGGCCTTGATCTCAGCTGACACACTCTCCTATAATTTCAGCTACAGAAAGGCAAAAGTTTTTTTAAAAGTTTTTTTTAAAAAGTTTTAAAAAGTTTTTAAAAAAAGTTTTTTAACCATTCCTTGCAAGTCAAGTTTCCATGAATTATCACAGCTGAGGCAGAATCATTGTGAAAGAATGCTGTAGTAGTAACAGAGACTACCAATTTTTGTGCCTGGAAGGGAATAACCTAAAACAAATCCTAAGACCTAAAAATAAACCATACTA
Organism: Daphoenositta chrysoptera; assembly: GCA_013397915.1. Lineage (NCBI taxonomy): Eukaryota > Metazoa > Chordata > Aves > Passeriformes > Daphoenositta > Daphoenositta chrysoptera. Next base: position 238,390 of record VZRO01002997.1, read on the forward strand.
TGTTCAGCTGGGCATTAACCATCACTAACCCCCAGCACAGCTGCCAGAGGAGGAGCTGTCACCCATCCTCACACCCATCTCTCTCCTGCTGGGGGAGAAGTGTAATAAAGGGTGGAATTTGGCTGAGTACGTAATTACCTGCATTAGTGATGGGATAGTGAGAGTGCATGTAAAATTCCTGTTTACCCAGAGGACAGACTGTTCCTGCCCACGGTCTCTCCAGTGAACAAGAACTGTGTGTCCCTGAGGTCACTGCCTACAGGAATTTGCTTTTTAAGAGATCCTGGTGTGGAATGAATGCTGCATCTTTGAAGAAGTACCCTGGCAAATGTTATCAAAAGGGCAAGTTATCAGGAAAAAAAGACACTAACAACAATCTTCTAATCTGTTTCCTTTTGCTTGGAAAGGTTTGCCCTTCTCCACCTCCCAATCCACCAGGAAACTCCCTCTCTCCCCAGATGTCACACCTCCCCCATACAAACAGTCATCCTGCTCACAGGAAGAGGAAAATCTGTGCATAGTTAGGCAGGTTGAAAGGGTTGAAGTCCGACAAGCCAGATCTCCATTTGTTTTTGTACTTACAATGAGTCCAAGGACTCCAGGAGGACCCGGGGCTCCCATTTCTCCCTGAAAGGAAAGACAAACCCACATGGTTACAGACACTTTATAGACAAGCAGAGACTGAAAGGCAGCTTAGTGTTTCAAGGGCTTGAGGGAAGGGAAAAGACCGTCCCTCCCACTTCCATCCCCCCTTTCAACCCCAGCCCTGCCCCCACCAAAGTGATCCAGAACTTCCATCTTTGGGAGTGCACTTGTGAGCACATCCTGGGAAGACACAGGCTGCTTGTTGTTGGGCAGTTATTCCCAGGGCTGACTTCCCTCCCAGGAGCAGGCTGGATGAAAGGGACATTTCACTGTGCAGGGGAGAGGTGGGAGCCTGCCCCAGGTGAGGTCCAGCCACGGGCAGGGAGAGGGACCAGAGCAGGGAGGGGACATGGGGAGAGCAAGGCTAAGGTGGGAAGGAGAGGAAAGGTGTTTTTGAGAGTGGTTAAGTAATAATAAAACTCATAGGAAAAGGAAGACCTGCATGAAAATGATGCTCTAGGACACGAAAAGAAGCACTCCAAGTCAAATCCTTTCTGATCTCTGCCAAAGCAGGAAAGAGCCCTGGCTGTTTATTCTTTTCATATATAAATGTTTCTAGGAATGACCATGGATTGGAGGATGAGGTTGCCACCTCTTCCATCCCCATTAGTTAACAGAACAGTCCATCAAACATTCTCCACCCCAGAGAAAAGAATGAAAACAATAGTGTACAGTTAACAAAACATGACTATGTTTACAGAAAGCATGTGAGAAACTTTATCAAAGAATGAACACATAGAAAGACTGCAGAAGTCAGGGCAACATGAAAATGAAACTGGGTAGTTTGGGGAGAGGGTGTGGCAGGTTCTGGTGCTGGCAAATGGGTCCTGGGAATGTATCTGGCACCTTGGAGCTCATCATTCCAAGGGTCAGACTGCTGACAGGGCTGTGGAGATGGTTGGACTTCTCAGCTTCACCACAAACTTCCTCTGTGTGAGCTCTCCAAAGACATGCAGAAGCACTGGTGGGTGTGTGATGGCACCTTCAAGTGAAGCACAGCAAAGAAGCTCTGCCAGACCTCCAGAACTCACCTACCCAGGTCTCTGAGTAGCTCATCAACCATGGGGTGCTCAGCCAGTGCTATGTCACCCTCGGTGGCCACGCTCACAGTGAGCTGCTTGTGAGGGCAAGGACCTGCTCTTACACACCTCCATCTCCACCGGGGCCTCTCAAAACAAGTGCATTGGAAATGCTGAACTTCCCGTTAGCTCAGACAGCCCTGCCCCTGCTCTGGATCATGCTGGCTACTTTCTTTGACAGCCCTGCTCAGTTTATGGTGCACATCTGGTGGAGTCCCCTCCAGTGCAATAAAGCTCCCCTTTTATGGAAAGATTTGCCTAGTGGAAGAAGGAAAGAGAAGGGGATGCAACGTGACTGAATGTGCTCAGGGCTCCTTGGGTAAAGGGTTACGTGTGTTTATTTTATGGGAAGTGGAGTAAAGGACTATTGGGCAAGCACACACACAAAAAAGTGTTTCATAATCTCAACCAGCCTAAAATTGCTTTTTTTTATGGCCAGTTCCTTTCCTGCATACTTGGGACATCTGTGGAGCAATTGTTCCTCATGGGTGGGATTTCTGTGTCCTCAGAGCTACTGTTATAAGGTCGGCTTCAAGCTTTTAGCCAAGGCCTGGCATTACTAGGCTCAGGAAGAAGAGGGAGTATGCCAGGAATGCTGAGCACAGGGGTTCCACGGTGGCCTGGGTTTCCCAGGAAGCTCTGCAGGCTCCCAGGGTGGCTGGGCTGCAGGCTGGGTGGATGGCCAGGTCTTGCTCCCAGCACTCTCAAGAGGCACTTCCCAGATTTCTGACTTATGTCATATGGATATTCCTCAAGAGAATAGGTGTTTGTGGAAATGCATGACCTCACGGCTAATGGAAGAGGATTTCCTCTTGGAAGAGGAGGGGGTGGACTCCCCTGAGAGATGTGGACACGACTAGTAGTTAATTTGAGCCATTCCCTGGCCTAGGAAATGGAAGATTTACAAGTGGCCTTTCCTGGCTGTCAGTCCCTGACCTACAAGGGAAATCAGGCTCTATTCTCCTTTTTTCAGTGCATGAACCAGGCACCCGGACAAGAGAGAAGAAGATGAATGAACAGCCCTTTCCCACGTCTAATTCCTGTGATTAAGAGCCTAATTGGAGTGGCTAAAGCACTCCGGGGGAACACGGGATCTGGAATGCGATGGCTCAACATTCTCAGCTAGCTGGTAGGAGGGAAGAAGGGCCCTGAGGCTGGAAGAGCCTGTCCCTGGAGGGGATGGAAAGGAGATCAGAGGCTGTCGGGTCCAGCCCTCCCCACAGGACCAGGGGATCAAACAGAGGATGTGGCAGCCGGGCCTCCCGCCTGCCTGCACGCCCCACCTTCCAAACCCAGCATATTTGTGTGCTCCACAAACAGACTTTCTGGCATTTTTCTGCGTCTGTGACTCCACTTGTGACCCTGTGAACCTCCCTTTAAGTCAGCCCAAACAGTCTGTTTTCATTCTGTGATAGCCAAGGCACATTAATATTTAAAAGCCGTTGATAAGATGAAAGAAGAGCAATCCTTCTGGATGAATTAACAGGACATTTGCTGCTCTCCCAGGCTCTGGGAACTGCCATTCAGCTGACTGGCATTGAGAACATCTTCTGAATGGGGCTTAGACAACTTGCATATTCAAAAGAAAACAAAATAATTTATTTGTGGAAAAAAAAAAGTCTTCCTGTCCTCCAGGATCCCTGCTCTTCCTGGTGGGCTGGCTGGAAATAGCAGTACAATCAGAAAGTTTTCTACTTTGGGACTACTGATTCCACTCTGACCCATGGCTTAAGTTGACTGAAGGATGGGAAAAGTCCTGCAGAAGTATTCCTTGAGAATATTCTTTCAGTTCTCTGCATTTATGATTCTCGTGCTGAATTCCCACAAAAGCTGGAGTGTAGCTGAGCTTGGCTTGGTGATTGGAGTCGATTGTATAAATAACTTTTATGCTGCATATATGACGAATGGGAACTTGCAGACACATGTGGAGTGGGTTACTTCACACAAATCATCCCATCAAACCCCAGAGCAGCACGGTGATTATGTGTGAATAACCAAGGCAGCAGGAATTTCAAAGATGAATCAGTGCTGCTCACATGCTAATTCAGGGAGAACCAACAAAGCAATTCAGAAAATAATTTAGGATAATTAATACATCTGAGAACTGTTGCAAACCACAAGGACATGTTCTGTGAGCAGTAGCAAACACAGCACATCTCCACAGTTTAGTGCTACAAGAGCAGAGCAAATTAAGCCTTATCAGCACCCAGCTGCTTAAATGTCTTCTGTGACCATCCTGATCTGATTCCCAGGAGACACATCCCACTCTTAGGAAGCCAGCAGGGGTCAGATGAAGACTGAAGGGAGGCCAAGAACTCAGGAGACTGAAGACTTACTCCCCATGCAGTCCCAGGGCTGGCTGAGGGATGGGGCAGGCAGCAGCCTCAGCTCTGGAGTCTGTCCCTCAGTGCTCCCAGACACCAGAGCAGGGAATCTGTGCCCTGTGGTATGGACAACATGGTCCAAACACTGTCTGCTCTGCCACAGCAACATCCTTGCCCTTTTTCTCTTGACCTCCTCCTAGTCACACCCCCAGGGTAAGAAAGCATCTATCAAGACTCAGGTGCAAGGAAGACAAGAAGATGGAGACAGAAAACTGATGGCAAATGATGACCTGACAGTTACAGGAATCAAACACAGGAATTTTCAGCAGGGCAGGGATGTACATTTGTTTTTCAGGAGGGACAAAACCCTCCAGCAGCTGCCACCAAGCTTAAAAGCTTCACTCAGCTCTAACTAGCATGATTCAGTACAGTGTGCTGTCTACAGCAAAAGAAAAAAAGAAAGGAAAACGTTATGAACTTACAGGGTTCCCATCGATGCCTGGAGGTCCTCGTTCTCCAAAATTACCAGGAAAACCCTGAGAAGAAGAGGCAAACATGAATGTCAGTTATTGAGGCTCCCTGGTGTAGGCAGTCAGTTCCAAACCACTCCCCTTGCACCCTGTGCAGCACTTTGGAAAGCAGTGGGACACAGGGACATGTGGGACAACCGGCCTGCCTGTCCTCATCCAAACCATTCCTGCCACACCAGCACAGCTCAACAAGGCCAGAAACCCCAATTCATAAACCTCACTGCAGTGACTATATTGAAAAATGGATTGTCAATCTGAATTATTTAGTGCTATCTACTAACAGGATCATTCAAACTGCATTTGAGCTGGACAGCACAAAGCCTGTTGGAGCCCGTGCAGATGCTTAATGGAGCTGATCGGAGATGCCTGGTGAATTCACTGCCTTTCAGCTTGCCAGAGGAACAAATGCTTCCAAACTCATTACAGTCCACACCCCAGAGCTGTGAAAGGCCATGTTTGCTACATGAAAAAGTCACCACAAAAGACGACTTCATCTCATTATATCCGATACAAGTTTGGAAGACTTCAGACAATTATAGGGAAGGGAGTGGAGGTACTGAGCCAGAGCCAGAACATGGGGGTGTGACACGTTCTCTCTCACTCTTGGACAGACCCTGTGCTCCTCTAAGCCACCCCAGCTCCCTGCTATGACCAAATCCCAAAGCAGCTTTCTCTTCCCTGTCTTTCCATGCTCTGTCTCCTGCAGGAAGAACTCAGAGTCAAAGTGCTTTATCCCCTTCTCTGTCTCACCAGAAATACAAAAGAGAACACGGGCATATTCTGGAATACCTGAGAGCTGAAGAGACAGGGATGAAGCAGAAAGGGAGAGGATGCTCTCCTTTCCTGCCTGCTTCCCTGTACACTACAAACACTGGTTATCTGGAAAAAGCAAATCTGAGGGAAGTGGAATGCAACAGCCAATGGCAACACACTTATCTGGAAACCCATTGGCAACAATGAAAACTGAAATGATCACAGCAGACAGAACAGGAAAACTATACTGGGGAAATCAGTCATCCAAGACCTCCCTTGACCTTTGAGGGTTTACAACTCCTGGCGAACAGAAAAGGTAAAAAGTTACTTCTTAAAATCTACAGTGAGAGATGGGAGACCTGTTTAAGTCAATCAAAATTTTGCCACTGACCTCAGAGCCATCATTTCAGCTCTTCTGTACCAACTGCCTACAGCAGGAGGGACTGAACTGACGTGAGCTACTGCTTGCTTGGATTCAACACTTCTATTTTGTGAGAATCACTGCGAAGAGGAAAGTTGTCTGCCCTTCTCCAGCTAGGCACCACATCCCTGAGGCTTGTGCACATGCCAAGAGGCTGTGGTAAGCAACCACTGGAAATAGCCTTCTGCCACCTAGAGACAAAGATGTCAAATATAACAAGAAGGCAGGGGGGCTACAATTTTCTTTAATGAAAAAAAGGGGGAAAATAACTCTGCTACATGCTGAATCAATCAGATCAGAAGAGAGAGATGTGCAGGGAGAAGTCATTGCTCAGGCAAGACAAAAAACCAAGAAGATTGCCAGAATATTTTGCTGTTTACAGTCATCTGGCTTGCCAAGGAAAATATGAGCGTGCATAGACTGATACTGTACTTACACTGCTGCAGATTTCAGTCCCAGCCTTCAGCATTCCCCCAGCTGCATCTCCTTCCTTCCTCAGAGGGCAGGGCTGGGCATGGAGTGACCCGTGGCTGCCACTGGCAGCAGTCTGGCCCTGCAGCTGCTGAGGTGTCTGCTGTGGAGCTGAGCTCTTGCCAACATGGGGAGATTTTACTACTTCGAATGGTACAATCAAAACAATATTGCTGCAGCAGCATAATATCAGCTAGGGGAATGCTTGCTCCAAACTAAAACACCATTTTCTGAATTTGGTTTACAACTGTTGCAATGTGACATAAACAATGCGTTCCTGTGCCAGAATAAAAGAACCCAGATAAGGAACTATTTAAATGCATATGTTTCACACATGTGTTTCATGCCTTTTTATGCCTCAGTTTCCAGTATTAATCTTGCTGCTTAAAGACAGGAAATTTGAGGCACTTAGAGTTAGTAAAAGTCTAACTTTTACACGGGTTTTCCAGCACTAGATCTCCAACTATCTAGAAAACCAGATTATTCCTGTGTTTGGAAGGAAGAGCTGAGCACCGGAGGCCACTTGGCCAATACTACCCAGCAGCCAAGAAATCCAGCAGTAAAACCTGTTCCCAGCATGGTGTGACTGCCCACAGAGCTCGGGGTTCTGCCCATCCTCAGGACAGGATGGAAAAGGGTCAGAGTGGGAGGAGGCTGAGAAGAAAAGCAGAACAGGCCCAACACAACACTCAACACTGACACCCCATCCTTGCCAACACCTGATTGTCCTTAACCATCTGCACTGCTGGCATCAGCAACCCCCAGCCCCAGAGCACCCATTCCTGGGGTGGTGGGTGGTCCCCTGGTACCTTTTAGCCCAAGCTGTAAAACAAACCCAGAGGAGGAGACAAATGGAAAGAGCAGCTTCAATTCAACCAACCCCAGGCATCCCAGCCCAGCAGTCGAGTTTAGCACACAAGTATTGACAGGTCTTGCACATTAAATGAGGCTAAGGCTGGTGGCTGTGGCATGGAGCAGGGTATTTCAGCATCCATACAGTCTGCAAAGACCCAAACCAGGTTGTGAAAGCTACCCCAGCACAGCTCTTGCACAGCAGGAAACAATCAATCTTCTAAGCCCCTAATGAAAAAGAAAGCACTTTGTTTCCATGGGGTAAGTAGTAGCAGTTTAAACCACAATAACAGTTCCAGTGACCACAGTGCTCTAATTTATTGGATTTCACACACTCTTTTTTTTTGGTGCCTCTCCTGCCTGAGCCTAAAGGAGAGAGATGTTCCCCAGGAACAGAACTAGCACTGTTCAACTAAAACAAACAGCCTACAAGTTACAGACTTTGTTATCCCACTGGTTTCATTCCCCTAAGCAGTGATACCTCTGCTCTCCCATGCACTGCTCCAACAGCCTGAGGAGCCCAAACTGAGGGGAACACATGGGGCAGGAAGCTCATTTTATGGTGCTGGCAGATGGGTGGGTCACAGCTGGCAGCCCATTACAGGAGACTTTTGAAAGAGATAAAGGAGTCCAGCAGATTCAGAGTCTCATGGGAGTGCAGAAGGGGTTTTGGTACAGAAAATCCATCATTTTCCAGGGTGCTGTTTTTTCAGGAAAACCAGTCCCTGGAAATTATGCTTAAGAATTGTGACAGCAAAGGAAAAATACAGTGAAAAATACAGAGCCATGCATCCTGCCTGCTCTGTGGGAGGGACAGGATGTACAGAGAAGGACCAGGACAGGGAAGGGAATGGCAAATGGCAACAGAACTAGGAAGAAAATGCTCGACTAACAAGTTGTGCTGGCCAAGAGCCGGCGGGGTGCTCCTCCACAGCGCTCCAGTCAGGTATGACAAAACTTTTGGCTCTATCTCACAGCTGCGAAATTCAGAGAGGAGGTGGGGGAAAATGTCCAGCTGAATGGATTTCACATTGTCTGAAGGAGAAGTTCAATGAAAGAAGCAAGATGATGCTTGGGGGAGGAGTTGGAGAGAGAGCACACAAACAGATGCTTTGCACTAACAAGGACAGGGGTGCTCCTGTGCTCCCCTGTCCCCACCCCAAACACAACCCAACCCGATTTGTCCTCGCTGCACTTGGGGAACAGAGACACAGAGAGATAGAAACTGATTTATGTCCGGTTACACTGAGAAGTCTGAAGCTGAAGCAGTAACAAAGTCTCTATCTTTGAGATGTTCCAATACTGCCTTAATTCCTTTTCATCTCCACTCCCTGCAAAGAGCATCCTTTCATGCACCAGGAGACTCCTGTTGAGAACAACCAGACCTAGGCAGACACTGGAACCAGCTCCTCCTGCATCAGGGGATTACATCCCCCTCCACCTCCCCTTCCTTTCTTCCTCTGCTTAAAGCAAACACAGCAGCCTGCCCTTTCTGCTGGCTGCTGTCAGCCAAAGCACTGCTCCTGCTTGGAGCAGACACCACTGCTCCTTGTCTCTTGTCCCTGGAAGCAGCTGTCCCCAGGAAGAAGGGACTGGTGACACACTCGGTGTCCCTAGCCCTGCCAAAGTCCTTTCAGGTGTTCACGTGTGGGTGGGTGTGTTGTTATGTATACAACATCTGATTCAGTTTAAAGCACTTTTCCCTGAAGGAGTAAGGGAGGCAGTCTGGCAGCTGCTGCTCCCAAGAATCCTGGCAGGTCTTCACGCCAACAGAATCGTTCTCCAAAAATAGGATATTTTCCTGTTGGCTGAAGGTGAAGCTGTTCAAACCAACCAGCCCTCCTGTCTTGTCTGCAAAAGACTCTATTTGCCAGTTGGCTCCAGCCAGGTGAATCACTGCCCAGGAGCCTCCCCAGGGATGGAACTTGCAAGTCAAACAATTTAACTAAGAAAAAAAAAAAAAGGTGGAGGAGAAGCAGGGCTGAGGGTGAGAGAAAGCATTCACTGGAAAAAAAGGAGAATAAAACAAACAACTGTAGCTTATGTTGGCAGCTCACACCTCTGAGAGAATTCCTGGTGTGGACAGCAGACTGAGCCCCTCCACAGGTGAGCAGGGGGTGGCTCAGCCCCAGGAGAGTCACCCCAAAAGGAGCCTGGCAGACCCTGTGCTCCTGCTGTGCCTCCCACCAGTTGTCACTCAACAGCTACAAAGGGACCTCTGCCTTCCCCTGGCCCTGGGCAGTTTCCATCCCTGCAGAGAGGGAGATGCCATCCCTGCTGGGTGTGGAGTGAGGGTCCTGCTGCAGCCCTGCTCCTCTGCCACCTGAAAGGAAGCTTTGCTCTGTCCCCCAGGAGACTTCACAGCTCCGTGTCACCTCCTGGGACAAAGATTTCAGGGCATTTCTAAACATAACTATCCCTCCAGCTGTGGGAGCACAGCAAGAGCAACACAACAAAAATTTCCTGGAGCCCCTCCAGCCAAGCATCACTCAAGTGATGCCAGCCCCTCCACACTCCTGCTCTATTCCTTTTCCACTGGTACAGGAGCTCTTCCCAATCTGCAGAGCTGGAAGTTACCACTGCACAAACATGTTGGCCTCATGCCAGAGACCACTGAGCCTGCCACTGCTCCTCCTTATCTGTGGCCAACATTTCCAAATCAAGCAGTCTCCTATTCAAGAAAGTCAAGCAGCTTTAGGGGTCAAAATGTTTTCACACTCAGAGGTGATAGTTACATTATAGTTTCATTATAATTTCTAACGAGAATAATTTTTGAGGTTTGATTTATGAATGAGCTTTTCCCTGAATGATTAAAGACACCTGGGAGACCTTGGTTCAGTTCCTCATGAGAGTTTTGAATGATGATGGACAAGTCTCTTAGAAATATTCTTGGGAAAAAACCAAATATCTTTGGGATTGTTTCTTTTCTTTCAGTGGAAGTTACAGCTCTTGGCACGTTTCAAACCCTTTTCTGTGTGTTTTCAGTACTTTGATTTGTCCATTCTTAAAAAAATGAAATACATACTGATACTGTCCACCTCGCCAGGTTATTTGGATGGTGTAATCATGGACATAGCAACATGTGAGAAGTAATCATGCAAGCACCTCACCACAGAGATTTGGGAAACTCCAGACATGTGGAACACAGCTGAGGCCAAAAAGAGATGGTGACATTTGCTCTGGGCTCATGCCTGCATTTCAGACTGGTGAACCAGGCCCGGAGGGGTGGAGAGACCAGACCAGCTGCCCAGCTTCAGTGTTCAACTTCAGCATTTAAAAAAGTCCCTGATTGCTCAAACCACATCTATTTTAAAAATTTAGGTTAACAAAGCAAAAAAATATAGCAAAGCATTTACTTAAGAGGCCAACATCCCAATCCATGGGCTAAAACTCTCATTAAGAGGAGGAGCTTTGTTCATGGCTAGTTTTCAGGACCTCCACTGGACTTTTCATGCAAACAGAATGATTAAAAGCATATTCTATTTTTAAATTAATCAGTTCCTGAAAAAGTCACCAAACATTTTGGTGCTGTGCTGGGGTACTGGCACAAAACAGAGCTACTCAAGTCCTGCCCATTAGCTCCTACAAACCATTTGTGCTCCTTCCTGCAGCTCATCTTGTGGATTTACCTGTACACAAAAGTCTTCAGCCCACACATTTCTCCACTGGTTTTAGCTGGCCACATCTGAGACTACTACGAAATACTGTTACCAGTTCCCCAAATCTCAGCTCATGTGGTGCAGGAGACTCTTGGCTCACTCCAAATGCAAGGAAGGGTCTCAGCTGCATCCAAAGCAGAGAAAAGACTGGAGCAAGAGAGGAGCTGTTTATCATCTCAGTCCCTACGGAGAGAAGCAACGTTTATTTTGTGGGTGCTCTGTGGTTATTCCAGCATTTCCAGACACATGGCAGAGCACGTCTCCCCTCTGTGTGCACGGACAATAGCTGAGCCTGTGTACCTTGGCAAAGCCCATGCTCTGACATTGAGGATTCATCTGTCTCAGCCATCCATCAAAAGGTTGGGGGAGGCTACAAAACAAAACCTTCCTGGGCCAGAGGCAGCCTTGCTTTTGGCTATTCAGAGTCTCCCATGAGGCAACTGATGCCTTTTTATATGATGCAAGAGCCTACTTGCTCTGGTGGGGAGGGCAGGAGTATCACATGCTCTTCTGAGAGCTTAGCAGATGAAGAAAAAACCAATATATTGCAACTTGGTGTTCACTGGAGGCAGGAGTTAATGCGTGGTAAGTAAACACAGAAGAAGACAGCACACATGAAAAACAGCCTGGTGAGAAGGTGCCACTGTGTCACAGGCTGAGAGCTGGACCTCAAAATTACTAAGTATGTCTTTGAATTAAATTTTGCTCCTTTTCTATGTCTTTTAAAAGAATATTATTGACAAAGCAGATTGTAAGCAAAAAATCATAGATATAAAATAGCACAGCTGGTGCAGTACTGACACTCTATGTGAAAAAGAGAGATATAAGCACACATCAAAACCAAAGATGAACCAAAAAAGAGCTCAAAGCTCTTTGGATATATTTCCTGAAAATTTGCCTTAAAGTCTTTCCCTCTAGCAGGGCTTAAGAACTTCTGAAAATATTCCACTCTATTTGAAGTTTAATACAATCTGCAGTGCAGACACTTCTGATTGTGGCTACCCATCTTCCACAGCGTAAGAACAGCTTGGTGTTCCTTGAGCTGGTTCTATCTCCTACTCTTCCTCTGAGTCATTTCCTACAGTGGCAGCACAGCTCCTTCCTAAAGATGAACCAGGACTCACACATTGCCTCTGCATGGCAAGACAGGGTATGAACAGCTTCTCTCACTCCTTCCCCCAGCACCCCTAATGGGCTCTTGTTTTTATATTTTTTTTTCCCAGCTGCTCAACTGAACACCATAAAAATCCACAAAAAAATACCATAAAAAGACAATTTTTTTCAGCCACTGCACTGGCAAGACTGAAGGTTTAAGCAAGCAGTCGCATCAGCTCCAGCCCCCCAGCCCACCCTCTAAAACAGGAAGATTCAGAGACATACAGCCTCATGTTATTTCAGCCTCCTTTGTGCACTGGACTCCAATCAGAACTCTCCCCCCAGCCCACCCCCAGCCCTCTCCTTCTCCAGGGCCCATCTTTTGGGATGCCCTGGCCTCCAGGATCGCTGATGCCGGGCAGGGAGAGCTGAGCAGGAGGTGGAGTCAGCTGTTTCCACGACAGACTCACCATGTCCCTCACAGCTCTGCAAAACTTAACTTCCCTGGAAGGATTTCAAGATCTGACTCATGTCCAGTTCCTCTATTTTAATCATTCCCTCTTACATCATTCTCAGAGGCCCACGGTGTCACATGCAACCTCCCCCAGCCCCTGCTGCTCCTCGGCTGAGCACTGATCCACTGCCAGCCCTCATCCCAAACAAAGCTAGGTACAGAAATATACGTGATACCAACTCCTCCCTCCTCTCCAGAGCATTCACCAGCTTTGACAGCAGCTAATAAGGGCTTCCAAGAGCTCCCCCCTGCAATGACAACACTGAGATAGCACAGGAACAGCAGCCACGCCGGCAAACCTAAGGGGGCAGGGATGGGAGAGGCCAGAGAAATCCCAGAAGGCTCATGAAAACCCCAAAGCAGCTGGGAGGTAGCACTGGCCAGGAGATAGGTGTTGGGAAGAGAATCAGGTCAGCTGGTTCCTGCTTTCCATTTCTCCCAGAGACTTCCTCAATAACTGTGGATGTCACTTAATCTTTCTGTTCATGCTCGGAAGCACAAATCGTCAGCATCGGTTCATTCAAGATTTCTTATTAAACCTGATATCATAAAACAGAGATGGAGCCAAAACTCTCTGAAGGAGCCAAGCAGAACAAAGGTGCTCATGCGTAGCCATTTAATCCCTTCCCTAGATCCCAGCCTAAATGCCTCCACGGCTGAGAGATTCCCTGCTGGTCTCAGGGGAGCCCCTTGCTTGCAGCAATGACTGCCAGACCGAAACCCTTGCCTGGAAGATTACAAATCCTGGCCAACCAACAGCTGGAAGGCTTTGAGCCTGCAGCATGCTCAGTGCAGAGAGAGCAGAGAGCACAGCCCCTGCACCTAACGACAGCTGCTGTGTTTGTTTTGCCCTGGCCAGCAAGTCATGGTTACACCACGGGCTCTGCACTTATTCATCACGGGGGTTTCTGGTGCAACCAGCAGCTTGCAAAAGATCTGGTATAGATTTCCAGTATCCCTCCAAAAAATCTGCTTGAACTGCTGCCCATCCCAGGCAGAGAAGGACATGTGGGATGGACATGGCACTGCTGAGGCTTTCACAGTGAGAACATCAGACACTTGCTCTTGCGGGACTCCTGGGATGGATGAGGGGGGCAAGGGGAAAGCACTGGATTTTTCTGTGGGTGAGTGGACATTTTGCAAGAAGCCTGTGAGTGCAATGATGTCCAGAGGTCAAAGGAAACTCAGGCTAACATGAAGGACAAGGTGCAAAGGCAATGAGACACAGCAGAGCTCCAACATGCCTGAGCTCTCTGCTGATTCCTGGAGCAAAAAGCTTTATCCAGCTTCCTAAAGGAGGCATACAGAACTTCTTGGAAGATGGTTGATGGGGTAAAGTCTTTCCTTTCTGTCCTTTCCCTGTTTCCTCTGCTCATTTCAGTATTTTTCCCCACTTGCTCTTGCTTTTTGCTACAGTCAGCACAGCCCCCCTTGCTCTTCTCCACAGCTCTCACAGTTGTTTTCAGCCCTGCCTACAAAAACCTCTTCCTCCTGGCTGAGCTCTCCCATCTACCTGGTCTCCTTGCTCCTCAAACACATCTTCCCCAGTCTGTTACATCACCAAGGACAAAAAGGTTTCTATACAGAACCACACTTGCATTACACAAACCAGGGTGGGACAAGGGTTGGAGAGAGTCACAGCAAGAGAAGGATAATGTGATGGAACTGGTGGGAGTGCAAAGCAGGAGATGGAACAGAGCCAGTACAGACACCTGGGATGCTGCAGTCATGGTTGGGAATTAAAAAGTGCATCCAGGGAAACAACTGGCCAGAGGCAGGACAGGAGGGAAGATGTTGTAGAAGAAAATCTGGTAAGTGTAAGATCCAAGGGAGCAGGGAAAAAGGAGATGATGCCTGTGAATTGAGCAGAGCATGGAGGACAGGAAGAGAGCAGTATCTCTATCTTTGGTTTTCTTCCTGCTTGAGAAGACAGACATGTGAAGGTTTGTTTAAAGATACGAGGGGACCCAGCCAAAAGCCAAATGTCTTGTTTCCAGTTTCATTCAACAACTTCTGCATAATAGACGAGGAAAAACTTTACCGGCCTACCCATCTTGCCCCTCTTCCCAGGAACTCCAGGGATCCCCTGCAAGAAAAAAACACAGAGAGGGAAAAAAAAAAAAAAGAGTTCTGGTTGAGAAATCAAACAGCCAACCAACAATACAAAACAAAATGAGAAGAGAAAGGAGAATGCAAAACAGGCTAATGACTGCAGCATTGTTTGGGAATCAAAATGTCAGCTACTTGCAGTCGGCTGGGAGAGCAGAAGACAATTAACCTTCACCCATTAACTACGGCCTCCCGAGGACACGTGCAGGCAGCCTCCCCAGGCTAGGGCTGAGCTTAGCAGGAGCAGTCATTAAGCTACTGGTCTGGAACCAAATGAAGGCCACTGCTGAGGCACTTGAGCAGCACTTCTGGTTTTGTTTCTCGTTTCGTTATACAAGCATTAAATCAGCGTCGGCGGGCCCCTCCCAGGCAGGCACACGCATGCTCACTCCCACATGGTCCCGGGGCCTCCCTGGTTTCCAGAGCTTGCATTTGAGGGAGAAAAGGCTGGAATCAAACAGTATTCATCTTCCAGTGACCTATCTTAGGAGCTCTTGTAGTGGGAAGAAGGGGGTCCTTGGATGGGAAGAGATCAGGCAGGTGGGAGGATGTGGAGATGGAGAGTGGGAAAGCAAGGGATGTCCTGTAAAGCTCTGAACACTTGGGCTGGGGGAAGGCATGATGAAAAAGATGGGAGGAAAGGAGGGCACAGCCATAGCTACCCACTCTGAGCCCCATTCTTGACTGCCCAACTCAATGCAAGCAGAAATAAAGGCATTTTCAGAAAGCCCAGCACTGTCCCCTCCGAGAGCCAGGCTCTTCCCAAACGTCTCCAGTCAGACACAAAAAATTCTGAGACAGCGTGGCTGGGAGGTCATTCCTGTGGGACCAGGGAATCTCCATGCACATTCTCCTCACCTGCCCCACCTCACTAAGATGAACTGGCAAGGGGGAGAGGGAAGGCAGGTTTTTAAGTGAAGGAGAATACAGAAAAACTCCTCTGTAGTCAACAGGGAGGTCTGATGGCCCTGCCTGAAGCCTGGGTTCTCCTCAGCTGAACATCAGCATTGTACAGGGACACAGGTCTTCATGCAAGGGTAGGAAGGGACTAAGGAAGGGATAGTTAAGAATTAGGTATGCTTGTCTCCTTCCTCAGGAACTAGGGATAGGGAAGGTTTCATCAGGCTCCGAAGAACTGCATTCAACCAACACATCAAGGTTTTCTTCACAAAATACTCACTCGTTCTCCATCAGCCCCCGGTAGCCCAAATAATCCTGGGAGACCAATATACCCCTAAAGAAAAGAGGAAACAAGTAGTCAAATATATTTCTCCATTAGCATCCAGTCAGTCTGTGTTTCCTGAAGAGCAGAGCAACCTCCAGCGTTGGTCAGTGGCAGGCCATGATGAAATAAACCTTGAGGCAAGTGTATATGCCCATGGACTGCATGGTGCTGGCTTCCACGATGTAGTCCAAGGGCACATACCCTCACACCAGGGATCAGGAGGACTCCAGGCAGGAAGAGGACAGCCAGAAGAAACCTTACCTGGGCTGGCTCTACGCATACCTGAGGAAAACGGAGCTTTGTTTGAGGTTAGCAAGAGTGAAAGCAAAAGTCATCCATAGACCTGCACCTCCTTTCATCTCTTTCTTTGCCTTTGACACTCATTTCCAACGGTCCTGTTGCACCAAGCCCTTTCTGTTTGTCCTCTGTCACCTGGTGGTCACACACTGCAGCCCCTTCTGAGGCAAATCCCCCCTTTTCCTGGCACCAGGGCTGCCACCACCCCGCAGTCAGTCCTGGCTCTGCCCTAAGCCTGTCCCTGCACCACCAACCTTGTTCAAACCTTCACCATCCCAAGCACTGAAGGCCCTGCCTGGGCTGGGAGAGGTTGAACCTGACATTCCAGGCTCGGGAGATTGATGTGAAGCTAAACCTGTACATCCACACAGATCCAAACTAGAGGGAAACCACCTTTGCAGCAACACATTTCACATAAAACCTGCTGCTCCCACACTCACCAGAAACATTGTGTTTGCAGGTTTCTCTATGGCCTTGGGGTCCTGCTGAGACAAGACACGCTGCATAAAACACTGAGTTTCCCTTCCCTTGCCACAATGGCAGCCTTGTGTTTAATCCCTTTGCTCAGCAGCCTGGACAAAGTTACCTTGTGTGCTGGGCCTCTGCAAAGGCCCGACTGGTGCCAAACATGCCGAATCCAGAGGAAGTGAATTTCAGCAGGGAGCCCCCTCCGTGGCACCTCACTGTTACAGGAGCCAAGTGCTAACACTGCTTTTCTCTCATCTTTCTTTCTCCCTCATTGCTAAATCTCTATCTGCCAACCCCACCAAACTTTTTCACCAGTCCATCGCTCCCTGTGTTTCCTTGAGGGACAACACCTGAGCTGGGAAATAATGCTACATTAAAATGATCTTGTCTGCCTTTGCCTCCTGAATCCTAAAAGAAACCACGTAACTCCTGAACTTTTCCTGAAGGAAAAGGTAGAGGTGGAGGATGAAGAAGAGTCCAGAAATGCACAAAATGCACATATCTTACCTTAGCACCCAATTCTGATTGACTGTGGTTGAACTGAGAAAGGGCTTCCTTGGGTATTTATAAATATTTCAGTCCTCAGCACTCAGGGGTGCAAAGGGGAAAATAACTTTCAAATCTTACATTCTGCACATCTACCACCAGGTAATTACACAAGGTCCTGGTTAGAGCAGTGAAAGAGATGCCCCAGGGAAAACTTCAGCCCTTGCAGAAGTGGGGTGAGCAAGTTGTGCTCTCAGATTTTCCTCTCTCCTGCAGGAACTGAATGTGCCATCCCCCTTCCCAGCTCAGGAATACTGCTAGCTACAGGGTCAGCATTTGTTTATTGCTTGCAGTTTTCCTAGTGATGAAAGCCAGCTGCTTGAATTTACTGCATATAGAGAAAGTATCACATGTTAGAGAAATAGGGGGGGTTTATTGGCTTGGAATCTCATTGTGAATTTATAATTGCAGGAAAAGAACAAAATGTGATTAACAAGAGCCTTAAATAGTAATAAAAAAAGAATCCTTTGCAGTGAGAATAAAACCCCAGCAATTATTTTTGGTGAGTAAAACCAGGCAGGACGGAGATATTGTTTTTATTTGCACATGGCTTCAAGATGCTGGCTTGCTGTTGTGCATAATGATATAAATCACTCCCAAACCAGGCCTGTACCCAAATGAGCCCACATTCAGCGTGGTCAAAGACCGCTGAACCACACTGATTGAAACTAAAGAGGCCTTTGGGACATGGGGCTTGCAGGCTTTGATAGGAATTTGTAAGCCATTCTTTCCTCTCCTGCAATGTGAGCTCTGAAGGGGCTGACTTTATCATCAGCACCGTTGGGGAACTTTGATCACGGTACATTCCACGTTTAATTTTAAAAACTTAACAGTGCTTCAATAAACAAGCGGTGCACAGTTCAAATCCCCCAAACTCAACAAATTAAAGCAACTAGCTTCATCATTGCAAAATCAAGCATAAAATTTCTTGAGAAGCCTTTGATTAAAAAAAGCAGAGAAAAGCCAAATGAAAGGTTGCTTACCCGAGTGCCTTTTGGGCCAGATTCCCCTATGGGGCCAGGTAAACCCTAGAACAGAAGGGAAAAAACAAAGACAAATGTGGACAAGCTTTAACTTCAAGTAACGAACAGTGCCAACCCCCAAGCACCAACCCTGCATGGTTCTGTTTTAAATGCTTCTTACAGCTCTTAAAGCTTTAAGTGCTGCATGGTTCTGCTTTAAGGTTTTGCTTTAAGAGTCCAAGGAGTATCAACAAAGGAGAAAAAAAGACAAAATGATACAAATAACAGATCTCCCATTGTTGCAGAGCTGGGACTCAGCAGAACCTGAGACTGCTGCACATAGTGAACCTTCCCTGGGGCTGAAGTAGAGATTTCTGGTGATAAAGACCACAAGGGCTGATGCAGTGGGGTGCCCAGAGGTTGAGTTACACTTCGGATGCGAGGCACAGGGATGCTCTGTGCCCAACAGCTCTGCATTCATCTTCCTGCCTCAGCAAACACATGCATAGCAAATGTATTCCAATACCTGCCTAGGGAACACTGATGCAATGAGAAAGTCTAATTTCTACAGCCTAGAAAGTCACTTAGCAATGCAGGTACTGTGGTATCTCTAACCCTTTGCAGCATCAGCTATGGAAAGAATTGAAAATTCATTCCCCATTCTAATTCTATGCCTAATGCTGCTCACTTAAAGTACTGCAAAGAAGAAAAGTGTAAAAATGCAAAATAAATTTTCAAGTTTGTTGTCTTCCAGCAAGTTACCAGATCATTTTTTTTCTCTAGTTCCAAATGTTGATGGGATTTTCTGGGAAAAAAAAAAAAAAAAAGAAAAGGTAAAGTCCATATTTTCTTCAGCTGGCAGCACTGCAGGCTCAGCCTGGGATGTAAAAGTCTGGTTGTGCTCTTTCCTGGCTCTTGCATCATTGCCAAAGATTTCAGGCATCAGGGTGAAGTTACAATCCTGCCTGTTATGCACAAACCAAACCCGAGCCAAGTGCTCTCTCCCATCGCTGCAGAGCCAGCACAGCTGACAGGAGTAACAAGTAGTAAAATCTCAGTAAAGTAAACAGCTCTGATGCAGGATACACACAGCATTCAGATGGACTGAAAAAAGCTGCCTTAAAAAAATAAAAAAGTCACTTTCCTGACCCAAACCACATTTTAAGAAGGCGGTTTTGTTCTTTGAATGTCAAGGCACAGATTTCATCCTGCTTATCTGATGGGCTGAATTGCTGAACAGCATTTATTAACCTTGTATGTCCAAAATCTCCTGGACCTCTTCTTATTAGTCATCTAACACACATTCACACCTAGGAGACTCTTTGGCATGCTCAGCTCTAAGAACCTTTCAGAGTATGAATGGAGCATTTAGTCAGGTGCATAAAGCTCCCATCCAGCTCTGCCATCTGCACTCTCCAGTGTGCAACCAAGGTATCAGTTTAATTTTCAATTTAAAATGGGTCATGCATTATTGACAGTCTGAGGCAGAGAGATACAGGCTTGTTCTGCAGGTCTAGTTCACATTTAATCCAATAACCTACAAATCTGCATAAAAAATTCACATCCAAACTCATGATAAGTCTGAAAGACTCAGCACAGAGCATTTGGGATCTTTGACATTTGCCTGGTCTCTTGGCTTAGAGATAAACGTGGCAGATTCCAATATTAATGTGTCCATTTTAGAAAACCCCGACAAACTCACTTCATCACAAAATGTTATAGGGCTGGATGTTCTGTTCTCCAAGAGATTCCATTTTTTAGGGTCTTACAAATTCTCCTCTTTCCTTTCCACTACTAAGCATCTTACATCAGTAGGACAACAAAGTCTCCAGTCTTGATCCATTACCCAATGCACACTCCTCCATTCCTAAAATTGTCTTTGTGTAATTTTTTTCAGCATGAGAACAAAGACTTGATTGTCTTTCATCACCTTTTTTGCAGCTGCAAATATGATTTTTATATATATATTTACAGTTCATGCATAATGTTATGTGTGTCTATACATATGATTTTGCCAGTGCATTTAACTAGTGAGAGTTCATCTAAATCTCCTCCTCCAATAATAAATACACCTTTTTCCATCCCAGGTTTCTAACTTGTTCAACATGAGGTGCAAAATATGCCTAAAAGAGAAGGGTTAGCAGCTTGCAGGTGCCTTTCTCTGCTCTGCTGTTCTGTTTTATCCCTGTTGTTATACTGAAGAAAAATCTATCAGAATTGGCTACAGAAATTCAAGTTTTATCTATCATAGGCACGAAATACTTTCTAACAATATTTCAGAGTTTAAAGACTCTGTAATTGGTACAACATCTTGAGGAGAAAGAAGGAAAATAATCAGAGATCAAATATTCAAATATACCACCATTTTCTAGAGTACTGCACTGTCCTTAGGGGGGGCATGTCTTTAGCTACCTGCACACCCAAATCCCTACTGTGTGCACAGCACGATGAGATTTACTGCACCTGCCTGCCAGGATAACCTTTGGCACCAGGACTTCCAGCTGGTCCTCGTTCCCCCTTGGGAGAGAAAAAAGAAAAGGCACAAAAGGTTAAGTGAATGTCCCACTTGGGAAGTGTCTTTAGCTGCATCATTGTGGAATGGATTCACCTGATGCACATTTATCAAGAAGAAAAAAATATTAAGGGTAGATAATGAAGTTAATTAATGAAGTTAATTAACAAGGGGGGAAAAAACACAGAAGCCAAGTCAACAGATCCATACATTAAGCAAGTGCTGCTGTTTCTCCTTCTCCCTTCATTTGCAGGGAAAGCAGAAGATAGTCTGGAACAAGGACGCTTAGAGAAGGTGTAAGGCTGCATCTATATCTGGCATATGGAACCGTTTTGCTGGTGGGAAAGCACTGCCAAAATTCTTCAAAACTAAATGGATTCATGTATAATATCCTTTAACATCATTGCTAACAGGGCCTGCTATTCATTGCCTTTTTTTTACTGCATTGCAAACATCAAACTTAACCAAATAAAGAGGGGGAAGAAAAGGGGAGGGGGGAAATGGGGTTTGGGAAGGGAATGACAAATACTCAACACAGTGTGGTTAGTAAAGTCCGGGTGAAATGAATGTAAAAAGACAAATAAAAGGGGAGGACGGTGAGCTGGTTTTTCTTCCCCCAAGTAAACTTCGTGTGGCTGAGCAGTAAGAATTAGAAATTAAATTTAGAAACTCCAAGGCAGTCTCCTCCCCCCATCCCATTGATGCTGGGTCTGTGTGTGCTGAGCTGCCCTTGGAGGAGCTGGCTGTCCACACCGAGCAGGCTGTACCAGAGCCAAGCCAGCACCACATCCAGCACATCCAGCCCTCCTTAAAAGACCCCTGTTGGCAACTGGGAAAACTCACCTGGTCTCCAGGGTGACCTAGTGGTCCAGGGTAGCCTTTATATCCCTGTCAAAACAGGATGGAGGAGATGAATACTCAGAAACAAAACTACAGTAAAATAATCTGGGTTTGGTTTTAATTTCTCTTTGCAGGTGGGACTACAGTTCTGAGGAGAAGCAGGATTTTAGACAGCATTACACAATCATGCAAACTTCTATCGAGCTGCTTTGTGCTTGCACCACCCAAACCTGCTGATGTGCCCTGCTGTGCTCTGGGGTGGTACATACTCCAGAAGGAATTGCTCCATGAACACATTTAGGATGCTCTCCATGCTCAGATCTGTCTATTTGTAATCTACACCTTGAGCAAGGCTGCCCTTAATCCTCAGGAAACCACAGGCCTGTAGAATGAAATGTTGGCTTTGGGCACGTGGGGGGCTACAGCAACACAAGTCACTTGTGTTTCAGAGCTCTTACTTTTGCTTTAGAATTTGAAATGGCACAGGAAACACCAAAACAACCATTTACTGTCACAGAAAACTTCGATTTTTCTATCTTGAACTTGTTCAGCTTCCAGCTTTTCTAATCTGCTTATAAGATCCAGAGTCCTTCATTATGAAGCTACTAAAAATGGTGAGCAAGCTGCCTCTCAACCTGCTCTCTCTGCTGAATTAATTAGAATGAGTTTCTTAATCCACCTTGCTTGCTGGCAAGTGTTTCAGGCTTCAAATCATTCTCACAGGTCTTTCATAAACTGCCTCAGTTTGTCAGTATTTCATTTTTTGGGGGGATGCAGACATGGGAGCAGGACAAAGGCAGCCTGTTTGACTGCAGACTGAGCATTGTGTGTCTTTTAAGGGAGTTTGCTTTCTCCTGGATTTACCTAGAGCTCCTTTCAAATAGAGTAAATTATGTATGAGATGAACACGTCAGTTATTTTCCCTCTTCTTTATTATCTTGCTTCAGCTGTTTAAAACAAATTCACTTCCATCAAGAGAAGCAGAGCAGAAGATTAAACTCAATTACAGAGATGTTTAGCTGGGCTACCAGCAAGATTAAAAAAAAAAAAAAAAAGAGCAGAAAATTTAACTTGAAACAAATGAGAGAGAAAAAAATAAACACGGAAAAATCCTTGCACAAATACCAGAGAAATAACAAATTGCTTTCAATGGTGGATTACAACTAATTGTACCTCAGTGAGTACCCTGCTACTCACTCTGTCCTGGGCTCCAGCACACCTCCTCTGTCTCTGAAGCTCACAGGGAGTGTCCCTGCTCTGGAAGCCATCACCAGACCCAGGGGTGACCGAGCACTTGGCCTCTGGCTCCACTCACCCCATGAACCCGGGCCTGTTTCTGCTCCCAGGTCCACATCTCTGCTTAACAGCCTTTTTACTCTTCTCACAGGCTATTCCAGACCTGCAACCTGAGCTTTTGCTGGCAGGGTGTGCAACGCTCTCAGCCATCCTGGCCACTACCCACTCCCCTCTGCATTCCTCCTGCCTTGTTATTTCAGACAGTCTGGCCTGGAAAGAGGTTGATTCCCTTCTCAGCAGTTCTCTCCTGCTTGGCCTTGCTGATGGACATGGCTCTGGACAGAGCTGCACCTCCTGACAAGGCTGACCTGAAAGACACTTGTTTGAACCACCCTGAGGGTCCTTTCTCCAGGTGTTGTGAGAACATTTCAGTCAGACACTCCTCACTGGAGTGCCTCAGCAGCTCTTCCAGGAGGACCAGCACACAGGATTCCCTGCCCCTCTCCAGGAATCTGCCCCTTGAAATCCTCTCCTGCTCATCCTCTCATCCCTGGCTCCTTGACAGTGGCTCAGCAGAAAGGAGGGAGGATGCTCCACCCTGCTTGGGTGTCTGGCCTGAAGGTGAGAGCTGCCAACAGAAACATCCCTGGCTTCAGCATCTCCAGTCATTCCCTGGAATTCAGATTTTCGTGGGGTTTTCTCCTGGGATCTCTGCCCAATTCTTCCAGACTGGAGCAGGAGCTACCTTTGTCTCTAGACAGCTGGAACACCAAGCTTAGAAATATCTTACTTTTCCACTGATAAGAAAGATGTGCCTGGCTTGGCTGCTCTGAACCATTCTGCTCCAGCTGGGTTTCTGCAGGATGGGTGCTTTGAGCCTGCAGTGTCCACTCAAAGGAGGTGGTGGCATGATGGTGCCTTGAGATGCTCAAAGCACATCCTGAACTAAATTCTGCACCAAGCACCACATTGCTCTTTCTGTGGTGGTCAGTGAGTGGCTCTTAGATTAAGTATGTAGACACTCTGCTACTGTTGTGTTCTATTAAATATCCTCCTCACTACATATCCTGGGCTCTGGAGAGTTCCAAACATGTATTTCTTCACGATTTACCACAGTTATTTCTGCATTAGGTTAATTATAACGAGGGAAAACCAGAAAAGCTTGTATATGTTAGAGGTGGCTGCAGTGTGAAAGTATTTACCTGCTAAAATCCTCTTCAAATAGCACTAAAATGACAGGGCAGAGGGTATGAAAACAACTGCCTTTGCTCTTTTATCTGAACACTTCCTGATGATTACAGGGTACTCAACACAAAGGGCTGTGATTTAGAAAGGAAATTGCACTCCAACGAAGTATTTACTCATCTGTGATGATATTTATAATCCACTCTCTCCTAGCTAAAGGGATCATCCTGCACTTTGGTAGGAAATGTGAAGAACAAAGGGGCCAGGGAATGAGCCCTGCATACAGGATGTTCTGAGGCACTGACCACTTCCCAGCTCTGCCTTTGCTCTCTGACTCTGATGAAGCTTTGCCTCTCTCACTGCTGCTGTTTTCTCCTCTGGAGAAATGATGCTGCTCTGCTGAGATCTATCTCCAAGGCAGCTGTGATCTGCAGCCCCAAACCAAAAGCCAAAGCCCACAGATACCTCATAGGCACCAGACAGACAGGCAGAGGGAACATCCAAGTCCTGACACCCTTCCTGAGAACTCCTGGTCTGCAAAAGCACCATTTGCTCTGTGTGGAGAGGATGAGAAATACACCTGCTGCTTCTAAGGCAGTTTCAGGTACTCATAGATGTGTGGAGCTAAAACAGCTTTGGGGATGCTCTGAGATCAGCCTGTCCAATCCTACAAGTCCAATCCAAGCCTGTCAGCATTCCCCAGGCAGGCACTGAGGAGTGAGCCACACTATCCAAAACCATATGCTGCTGGTTGTGGCTCCAGCTCACGCTGCTGAGCCAGTAGTTTCATTTAGTGGGAAAAGTATTTTGTTTCTCCTGGTGAAATCTTTTGCACATTTGAAGGCTTCTACATGGTGTTCTCAGATCAAAGCCCTGAGAGCCCTTTTCGAAGCCCCTCCATGGAGTGAGAGATGTCCATTCCCAAGGTGTTGCTGTTTTCCGGTAGCTGAGATATATTGCCCACCTTCAGCTAAGTACCAGTGTATTTTCACTGGGAGAATGCCAGCAGGGAATCCAGATTTAAAAAAAAAAAAAAAAAAGATTTTTCCAAACATTACTCCAACAGCTGTAAATTTTTTCTTAATGCAAGATGCTAATAAAAGCCAGGTTACACCAAACCCACTGCCAGACTAGTGCTACTGGGAGGTGTTTTTAAGCTGCACCAAGGAAAAATTTCAACATCCAACTTGCTCATTACTTGAAGAAACAGAAGCATACCCCTGCCTTTACCCTGTCCTGTGGGAGTTAAGATCAGAGGTGAAGGCCATGTGCTGGACTTGGGAATGTTTGTTCAATCTCCTGTTCCTTCTCCGCTTTTTCCAATGTGAGTCCTTGCACTCCTGACATTGCATTTTGCTGATCGTAACCACAAGGTTTTGTTTTATGAGCTGTTAGACCAGGAAAATGGTACTCTTTGCACCCTATTAGTTAGAACTTGTTTGTGACAGCAAAAGACCCATAATCAATCACTCAGTTGCTCCTACTCCACACAGCACCCCGAGCGTGACCAGCCTTGGAGTAGAAAAATAAACTCAGCCCCTCCTCTTGGCAATTTGGTTCTAGTATAAAGCATACAACAAATAATCATGGAGAGGGAGGGTTCCTTTCAGCCTCCTCCACACCTTCTTTCTCTCCTTGGAGTCTTAAAACATATCTGAGGAGGTGTTCGTGTGCAGCTAACAGACCCGAGGAACAGCGTACAGTCAAAGGCCCATTGACTGATTAAGCAATTGAAACAAGATGCTAATTTTAACTGTTCAGTTTAGCTGTGGCAATATTGGCTTGCTGGGAAGGAGAGTCATGTCCACTGAGCCCCACTCAAACAGCTTCCTGCAACAGGTCCAGCTTCCAAAAAAAGAAACCAGCCTAACAACACAGCCTGGAACTGGAAACTCAGCTGAAATGTCCTCGATATTTGAAAGATCCGAGCTCCAGATATGGATTGCTGAGGCATTACTGTGCAGGCTTGAATGCATGGATACAGACACACACCCTGCTGCCTCAGGAAAACAGGGATGGAGCTTGTGCTCTATCCTTACGTACCCTTTTCTAGGTATAAATGCATTGTTTGTGATGTTAATGGTGTTGAAACATCAATATGGAATCAAATAAAGTAAAACTTGACCAATGCTGACAGTCTCCAAGCAAAATGAAGAGGGAAGGCACAGAGATACTTTTTTGAAATGTGCTTTACCAAGATAGACAGTCATGGTTTCCTTGAAATGCCAGTGCTGTTCTGAATCCAACCTTTGAGTATTGCTGTTGGTTGGAAATGCCTTTAGTTAATGCACTGGCTGCACCAGGCCTAAACTGAGCTTGCTGAGGAACACCCAGCAGCAGGGTGCAGAGGGATGTGGAATACAAAGGACGAACAGAATTCTGTATCCAGAACTTCACTTCATGCTCTTACATAGTCTTTAGGCAGTTGTTTCAGCCTATGTCCCTAGGTTATACACATGCAAAACAGGCATAAGGCTCTTTGGGTGGGTACTGGGACTTTTAATTAAATATTTTAGGCAGAATTATAGAAGAAAATTAAAAAATACAATTATTGATCTACTTCACTAGAAAAGTACACTCTTACCTTTCTACCAGGTGGTCCAGGGAACCCAGTTAAACCAGGTAAGCCCACATCTCCCTGTAGGAAGCAAGCAAGTTCAATTAGTTTTCAGCAACATTTTCCCCATGCCTACTGCAGTTACTGCAATTATTTTGCTGACACCAGCCCCCAGCTATTGATATTTCTGGTTCTAATCACAACTCTTCAAAACCTGACTGGATAAGAAGTGTAGATTTAAACAACATCTCTATTAACTGGCTCATATAAATAATAACCCCAGTTAATTAATGGCAGCTGCTGCTGGAGTCCAGCTTTTCGCAAGCAGAATGAATGCGCTTTTTTTCCCCTCAATGATCTCATTCAGTCACATGCTTCATTCGCCTTTCAATAGGCATTGAAATCGCCAAGGCAAGGAAATTTTAGCTTTTAAATGCAGTAAGAACAACAGGTACCTCCTGCCAAATCCTGTGATTTACTCTCACACTCGGCTACTGCACTGGCTGAGCCCATGGCTCCCGTTCGGATGGTGCTGGTGGTGTCATTATTTAACCTGCCTGGCTGACAGGATTGAACCTTTGCAGGCTGCTGGTGGGAGGGTTTGTTCAGTGGCCTGTACTTCTGAAAAGGGATTGCATCACATCCCAGCTGGCAAACCCAAAGCATCACAGAACGGGTGAGTGCATTGCTGTGAGACCTCTCCAGCACCCAGCCCGGCTGTGGGAGCCCTTTGGCCTTCTCTCATCCCAGTCAAAAAACTCTGGAATGCCTTCTTACTGAAATTAAAAAGATTTCCAGTATCTAGCTTGAAAATTAGGCATCACTCCAAACTCCTGCTGGAAGCTCCTTATTCCTATTACTGCTATCAGGAATAATAGCCTTTAGCTAACACGAGATAAAGGTGATCTGAGTCTCTCCCTTTTTTACACCAAGCATTGTCTTCAAGAAATCAGTTCCAGACCCTGCAGGTGGATGATTTCCATGTGATGCCACTCCAATACAGTGTACCAGAAACTTCAAAAGACATCTCATGCTGTTAAGTTGAAAGCATCATTCCAGATTTAGCCTTCTGAATGTTTTCTAGCATCGCCTTCCATCTTGCAGTTGTGTGGCCTCACTGAGCTTTATGGAGGCATCTGGTGACAAATGAAGGGCCCAAGCTCCTTATGGCTGGTGCTTTCTACGAGCTGTGCATTTATAGCAAGACTTAGAGTGAAAGGAAGAGAACCAGGCTTCTGCCCTGAGCATGAGTTACCAAGGATTGTGCAGGCAGCACTGCAAGAGCTGAGGTAGATGATGTGGAGCCCTGATTGCCCTACTGTTCACTTCTAGAATTCTGTGAGGGCTTGTTGCCTCAGTAAAAATCACTCGGCTGTGAAACAGCAAAAATGGGAGTTGTAAGCATTGAACAGACTTAGCAGAAGTCTGATCCTTAACAACTGCTAAGCCCAGAAAGCAGCTTTCCTTCCCAGCTAGGTGCTTTGTGTTGCTTTGAGCAGCCCTTGGTGCAAACCCCTCAGAGAGGTCCATGCCTTAGTAGCCTCTACCAAGAAACCGCTACCCTGATGGGGCTGCAGCATGAGGCAAACCCCTGTTCCTCAGCTCCTCAGCAAGATCATAAACTGTTTGGCCTTCAAGGTTTTTATTCCTTACGCTGGGATTGCCTTTTGCTGCAGCTCCATGCCCAGAGCATGGCTGTACCTTCAAGGTGCTCCTTGAAACACTTGGCTGAAGTAGCCACGTGCCCATGGCAGCAGGGACTTCAGCTGGGCTGCAGGTTGTGGATAAATCGGATAAACAGACAACAACACCGTGGCAGGTGGCACCTCAGTGCACTATGATCAGTGAGGGCTACCTCTCTTTAGTCCTGAATCCATGCTCTAAGCCTTATTTCCCAGTCCTAAGCCCACTCGAGCAGCTCTGATGCCTGTGGCTGCAGTGCAGACTCCCCGTGTGTGTGCACAGCTCTAAAAGCCACCACGGCCTCGGGGTGACATCTCACCTTCTGCCCATTGCGAGCTTTTCCAGGTGACAGCCCAGGATCACCCTTCTGACCCTGAAATGAAAAACTTGTATTAGTGACATAATCCAAGGGCCCAGCCCACAGATGTGGTTCTGCTTCCACCAAGCCTCCAAATTAGAAAAACATTTTGCTTTATTATCCCAGTCTTCCCCGACATCCCAAATGTATTGAAGTGGCTGGGAATAGCTGTTTTGCTGGGGGTGGATTTGGTGAGTGATTGCTGCTGCTAAAGAGTTGAGTTTTAAATAGTAGTTGACAGTATTAAATTGGCTAAAGAAAGGATAACTGGAAGAAAGCAATGTCAGGACTTTTGATACTTATTAGACCAGACAGCTGCGATTCCTTCCTTGTCTACAACTACCATCACAAAAATAATTACCAAGCCTATTACTGGGGCTAAACCATCCTTCTCGACAACTCACTAGATGCTGTTGCTTTTTAAACTGTGAGGAACAGATGAAACTGCAGAGAAAGTTGTACTAATTAGACACCCCCAACAGCCAGAGCAATTGTGAGGCTCCCAGGCTGGCAGAAAGTGGCACACTTGACCTTAAGTGGCAATATTCCTTCTTTTCCTCCTTAACAACCATGACGAGGGAAATTACATTTTGAGGCTGTGATCTTCTGACTAACACAGGCTGGAATCTCAGCAGCATTTGATCATCTCATTCCAGCAGATTCTTTTGGAAATCCCACTTCCAATTCTCAAAAGGTGGAAAGGTAATGTGAGCAGCTAACAGGGGGTGAGATCCAAGTAGGAAAATCTAGAGGACATTAAAGTGTGCCAGGTTCTTTGGGTAGGGGAGAGGTAAGCTTAGCACACAAAACAGCTTTTCTGGCACAGCCAGGATGGGTAGCCCAGGATCATCTCTATTTAACACCCCGTGGACCATCAGCCACAACCTCTGTGTGCCCCATCAGCACAGGACAGCAGGGAGGGTTAATTAATGGCTGTCAAGTGAAGTGCTTAGAGGGAAAGGGAGACCCAGAAAGGAGCAATACTGGTTATTAGCTGAGCTTGGAGCTCAGAGCTCTGGCTACAGCCAGCTGAGCTGCTTTTCCACACAGCCTCACTGTGAGTACATTCCACATGTACTTCCCACCTTGCAGAGAGTGTAAAGCTCCCCTTCTCCTCCTCCTCCAGCATCCACCACAAGCTGTGAGACTCAGGAGTGAGACTGCTTGGCTCTGGACTGTAGGGAGCACTGCTGATTCAAGGCAGATGCATCTGCACAAATTCTGAATGAAGGCTGCTGGGTTTCCAAACAGTAAATGAAGTCATGCAGATAATCTTGCTTTGCATGCAGCTGTTATCAGGGCAATTCTCCCACTCCTTGAGCTGCAGAGCAGTCAGTGGGTGCTGCCACTGCTGGGAACAGATTAGAGCAGCCCTTGGGATCGCTGGGTGTTCATTTCTACTCTGCAAAATTAGTTCATTGCAGCAGGTAGACAACCACCACTTCCCCAAAATCTTCCCATGTGTCCCATGCAATGACTTTGAGACATGGAGAAGAACACAAGCCTCTTGTGTTTTCTCCTGGGGAGCTCCAGATCACATTAGCAAAGTCTCTGCTTTGCACTGTGTTCTGTGCTCACTGGTTCTGCTGAGAGCATCACACAGGTGAAGAACTCAGCCATGAGAAGGGTCATTCATCCCCAAGATTAATCAGCAACGGAACCAGAGGAAACAGAGGCCTGGACTTGAGGGCTGAAATTGTGGATTAATTGCTTGAGTCTTCTTACACAGCAATGACAACAGGGGAATTAACCTAAGTCTTGTCCATCACCAAGCTTCTCTCTTTCCCATCCATCCTAACCTACTGAGAACACTTCTTCCTCTTGGAAAGGAAGAAATTGTTTTCTTCTGGGTTTTTTTCCTACCTGGGAGAAGTTTAGAGCTGTGCAATTTAAACATCCCAGTTTTGCAATCCCACTAATACTATATTAAACACCAGTGAGCCAAACTGATGAGCTACCCTGGAGAAAAAACATTCACTAAACTGAAAATTCAGTATTTTTCAAGCACATCCTGAGAGCTACATCCAGTCATGAGCAAAAACACCCCTCCTGTCCCCCAGCAGCTTTCAGGGGACAGACCCAGTCACGACCCCAGCCCAGCCTGTGACTAAAGCTATTTCAGAGGTTATCTGCAATAATCAGTCTCTGCTAACCAGACGCAATGGCAATTTTACAACTGCCAAGCACAACAAGCAGAATGCAGAAAGGGGCAAGAATCCCCCTTTGGGCAGTTTCACATCAGGAATTGCTGAGCTGAGCAGCACAGGCTGAATTCCCAGGTGGCACAAGCAGGTGTAATGCCACTGGAGTCAGTCAAAGCATGCCCAGGCAGATCAGCAGGATTTTGGCTCAACAGCTACAAACAGCTCTGTGCAAAAAATCAGCTCCTTAAGTCCAAGGAATTACAAGTGCTCAGCTCCAGTGGTGAGAATAAAGTGGGCTCTGCACAGGGCTGACTGTGAAATGCAGAAACACACCTAAAGCACTCCAATCAGGCAGGAGACACTTAAAAACACCCAGAGGCTGCAGTGCCACACCACAGCCCTGGCACAGAGCTGCCTGACCTTACAAGGGCTCTGGTCATTCAGTTCATAAAAATTATACTCCTGGGCCCCTTAAGTGACAATGACTTGGTGTTAGTCATGATTTCCAAGCTGTATCTATCTGGGAAACTTCAATTTCCGTTCTTAGATTGCTGGTTTTTTCCATGGGATTAACTGCTATCTAAGAGAGACCAAGTCCAGCAGCCACTTGTCAGCTCTCAGCAAGAGAAGCTCCACTTGGAGCTGCTCTGCCCTGTTGTCTAGGCTGAGTTTCCACATGTCCATCATTTCTGCCATGTGCTGGGTCTGTTAAGAGGATTCCCATCTCTGAAAGTGTCCAAGGCTGGATGGAGCTCTGAGTGACCTGGTCTAGTGGAGGATGTCCCTGCCCATGGCAGGGTGTTAGAATGAGATGAGCTTTAAGGTTCCAACCCAAACCATTCTTTGCTGATTTTATGATGAAGACATCAGGTCCCAGGTGAAGGCTTACAGGCAATTAAAACAGAAATACCACTTTTTGGGGAGAAGTCTATCTTCTGGGACTGGTGTAACACCAGAGGATTGAAGGGAAGGAGGGGAGTCAAAACTCTGGCATCTGATACACCCGTTCCAAAGAGCATTTCTGAGGCAGAGATGATGAAATCATGGCTTACCAGGCTCCCCCTGCTAGAGGTGAACCTTTGCCATGGCCTGGGCTGAGCTCCAGCTCTCACATCCCATTGCAAACTTAGTATTTCTTTTGACAAAGCACCATGAACAGACCAATCCTGCAAATGGTGGCTGGACAAAAATAAAATATATCACAGAGCCTGATGGATGACACCGGATCTCTGCTGCAGACTTACAGGTCTCCATCCACTGAGACTTTCTACTGCCAGATTGTGCATTGAGATGGAGGCAAAATGCTCACAGTAAGACTTAATTTCTATTAGGTGACCAACTGAATATAACTTTACAGCCAAATGATGATTTCTGACAAGTCATTAGGCTAAAAGTGTTAAAAAAAAATCCTGTAGCATAGAAACATAGTTTGCTCTACAGCTTGGACCAGGCTGGATTTGCAGGGCTGGAAGTTAGATAAAAGAAGTTTGATTTGACTTATAAAATTCAACAAGTGTGATCTGGAAGTCATTGATGGAGAATAAATGCAGAACACTAAGATGTAGAACTTTAACAGGCTCACTTTTCAGGCTGTTTGTGGAATTTAAACCAGCTGCTGTTCACCAGCATGTCTCCAGTGCCTAATTTTTAATCACATAGAGGCAGCATGCCAAGTTTCCAGAATCTTTTTCCCAGAGCATCAATAGTGCTCATAATATCTCTGCCTACTGATGAGATCATGAAAAGACAGAACTATTGCTCACACCTTTCTCTGTTTGCCTGAGATGTCCTGCAGCGTCCCTGGTACTGAAAATCTCTGTTAAGTATTGCCTCTCCAAACTCCATTGTTCTTTAGTCCAACGCAGATGTTATAAAATATAAATCTATTCCTTTGTAAACAATCATACCAAAGCAATCCAAACCAATTTTCCCAGGGACTTCACAGTCTTTAGGTAACACAAAGTCTTATACACGGAATGAGCTGGAATTTAAAACACCTTTTTGAAGGGTTTTGCTGTGCACTGGATCAGGACCCCTCCAGAGCCACATCTGTGCTCAATCCCAGGCAAAGGAAAGGCTCCAGCTGCTGGGGGTGATTCCCACCTCGCTGTGATCCAGAGGGGATGTGTGTACAGGAGAAAAGGACAAAACACAGGGCCCCTGGCACTGCAGGAGGTGTGTGAGCCCTCGAGGGAGAGGAAAGGGTATCTAGAAGGAAGCCATGAGATCAGTTTTGGAAGACTGATGGAGTTCAGAGCTCCCAGAAGCTCTGGAGAGGAAAAGAGAGAAGGCGCTTCAGGAGGAAGAAAGAGGAAGACACTGGGTGCTGCCAGTCACTCCTGCCACTGTCCAGACTCAAAGGTGGAGGAACAGGCTGCAAAATCCAGAGGAGAGAAATGAGAAAGCAAAGAACTTCAGAGCTGGTGGAGCTCTGGAGTGGGAGGATTCCGCTGCCCTTGTCTAACACAGCAGTTTGTGCCCTGGCACAGGCATAGCTTCAGCAGTATCCTAATTAGGCAGTCTTTGAAATTCAGGAGAAGCAAGGATGGAGGCACAGAGCAGGGTCTCTCTGGGCACAGGAAAAGGCCTTGGCTGTGATGCTGGAGAGCCCCTGTGAGAGCAGGAGGGAGGGAGAAATGGCTTCAGCTACTGTCTTTTTGTACAGAGCAGGATAAAAGGAAGCTGTCCTTCCCCGGGATGTCCTGTGGGATGGGAAGGTGAAAGCTCCTCACACCAGTTCATACTTACTTTCAGTCCTGGGGGACCAGGTGAGCCAGGGTTTCCATGGGGACCCGGGGGACCCTAAAACACACAACAAACACAAAACAGAGTCAAGAGGAGACAGTGGGAATGATCATTAATCCTGGAGCAGCCAAAAGTCTCTAGCTGTGCTGTGCCAGACTCAACCCACAGCCCCAGACCAGTGCCCTGGCAGGGGGATGGTGGCACTGGGACCCTCCTGGGCACCCACGGAGGGGGAAATTCAGCTGCAGGTTCCCACTGGCCTCTGTGGAAGGGGATGTGTGTCTGCCACCACATGTCACGACACTGAGATAATGTGGGTAAAACATTCCACAGGTCAGGGGAGTCCAAGCTCAGGGAGGAGCCCCAGCAGAAGGGGATGGAAGCAGGCAGAGGGGAGCAGAAATATGTGGGGGTGTTAATTTTTTTTTTTTTTGTTAGAATTGAAGAGAACAGAAGTAATCACTAAAGGAAAATCGCTCAGTTCTTTGGGGTGAATTCATTTTCCCTATGAGCCGACCAGATTTTTGCCTTTAGAGGTTGGAAAGAAAATGGATAATCAGACAGGAAAACAGTGGGAATAGCAGTAAGTCCAACTAAACCCTTTAAATCCATATTAGTTCTCACAAGCCAGTGACACTGCCAGAGTATCTACCTCAAATTACACACACCAGTATCTCCTTTTACATCATATTTTAAAAGCACCCTGCATATTTTCCGAAGACTATTTAAGGAGTTATCTGGAACAAGCAGCTAAGAATAGTTTATGCCTAGATTGTACACAGCACAGAAGAGCTGCTAACCTTTCAGGCAGAAGTAATAACAATTCTAAGTCCTCTTGAACACGTTCCTGGGAGATGAAACAACCTGAAGATTCAACTCCAAGAATTCTGCCAAGAACGTGTGAGAGCTCTACACCACCACGAGGAGCCCTTTATGTACCCTCAAGTTCAGGGAGTACAGGCAAGGGGATAAAAAACCACTCAGGCACTTTCTCAGCAAGCTGTAGGATTTCCAATGAGCACTTTAGGGCCAAAATCTTCGGGGTCTGATTTCCAAGGAAAATCACTGCAGTTAAACGTGCCACTGCCAGCCAAGTTCAGTGCCCTTGCTCTCTTCTGAGAGAACATCAGTGCACTGATCTCTATTCGGTTCTATTTTTACTGCATTTTAATAGAAAATAATGCCTTTTTAAATTGCATCTTGTAGTACAGACAGCTGCTGAATGCTCAGTGCTATTTCACAACATGCTGCTCTGCTGAAAGAGGCTGTTTAATTAAAAGATTGAGACTGAATTTTTCAAATGGCAGTTTTTACCCAAATTAACGTCCCATTCTTAAATTCCTTCCATATTTTCAGCCTGAACCCAAATACATTTATTGCCCCAGTCTTAATTTGCTTCCATATTTTCACCTGAAATTCTCCTGTTTAGCCTGGCTGTGAATTTCCAGTGAAATTGAAACAGCTTTAATTGAAATTAAGGTGCTTGAGTATCAGCTTCTCATTTGAAAACCCATACAGCTGCTGTAGCCAGAGTACCTGGACACTGAGGAGGCCTAAATAAATTCAACTTCCCAGCAAACTGTGGAATCACATCCACCTTATTGGGTGGGACACTGAAACAGAGACTGAATGTGCTGCTTAAGGTAATTCAACAAGTCTGTTGAATGCAAAAATACTTCAATCCAAGTCTTTCATGTCTCAAATATGTAGGAAAAATAATAGTAAGTGACAGAAATCAGAACAGCAAAGTCTCTATAAAAGATGAGTTCCTAAAAAGCTTTTACATGTAAGCAATAATTGAGGCAGCTCTGAACAGGGTTCATAAATCCAGCCTACTGCTGGATTTGAGGAGGGAATTCAGCTGTAATTCAACTTTGGAGTGAGGCAGCTTGGCCCAAAGCCCACATCAGTGCAGTAATTTGGAGTTTGTGCTCCACCATGGCCCAGGGCAGGCTTACAACAGTGTCAGGCTGGAGGGAGCAGCGTGGTGTGGTGACTCCCAGATGGAAGTGAGGGTTTCCAGGAGAAAACCTGGAATGTAGAAAGCTCAGCTGCCAATCCAGAGCTCCTGGATAAGAGAATAATCACACCCCCAGCAAAATCTGGTGCAGGTTCCTCCAGAGTAAACCAAAGCACAGCAACAAAATCCCAAAACGTTTAAACCAGAAGGAGGGGAGAAAGGAGGGAGAATCCAGTCACTGTTTCTAGTGATTAAAAGTGTGATTATGAAAACAGAGACTCCTGAGATAAAATGGAGCCTTCACCACTGAGTTCAATGAGTCTGACAGAGTATATCCAGTGTAATCCAGGCAAAGGAAGGTCAGAGACTCATCCTGTC
Organism: Daphoenositta chrysoptera; assembly: GCA_013397915.1. NCBI lineage: Eukaryota > Metazoa > Chordata > Aves > Passeriformes > Daphoenositta > Daphoenositta chrysoptera. The sequence goes on from VZRO01002997.1 coordinate 273,938, forward strand.
CCTAAAGACTGATGTGGTTTTATCCCAGTGGAAGTGGCCACATCCTGGTGATGAAGTGACATTGGGAAGTCCAGTCTGGCATGAAGGAAACGGCTGTGACCAGTCTGGGGCTTGTGTTACACATCTGAAACTGCTCTGGGAACTGTGGAGAGAAAAGGGTGTAGTCTGCCAGCAGTCCTAAAAATGGTAAAAATAACTGATCTTGATGTGTTCCAACATGGTGAGTCCTGAATCTGTGATTCTACCCACGTTCTGGGCAGAGGAGGAAGATGCTGTGTGGTACAGTTGGATGGGCTGAGTAACAAAAGGCACAGGACAGTAGCTGCCTCAGGAGCTGTCAGCAACAGTTAATTGCTATGTTTTATTAATTCAGTCCTGGATTAATTCAATTTATCACTCCCACCTAGAAATTTGGATTCTCATAAATATATTTATCTTCAATACATCAGTTTTGTTCCTCTTATCTACACACAGGGCAGGACAATGCTGAGACTACTAAATGAAAAAATCCCACTGCATGTGTCACTATTTGCTTGGGTGCTGATTTTCCCACCCACTTTGGTTTCCTATATCTGCTGCAACAATCCAATCTAGCAGCAGGCAAACTTGCATGTGAAGCCTTCCAAGCCTTGTACCAGAAACTCAATGGAAAATTTTACCGTGGCACAGCAGCAGCCTGAGGCTACCCCGTGGCACACAGAGCAGAACAATCCCTGGATGTGTTCTCCAAGCAAGGAGGGGTTTCCCATCTCCCTGGAATGTCTTCTACGTAAACTGTGCTATTTGAGAAAGTCACTGAGGCACCCAGTTCAGCTTGGGAATGCCAGGAGATGGGACCCTGCTCACAGAAGTGCTTTTATGCCTAATGGTTCACAGCCCACAAAAATTAACAGAAGTGTAACTGTGCACAGCTCCCCCCCAGTCCTCCAGCATTCACAAGGAGGGGAAAAATATCCTCCCAACTCCTGCTAAATGCTAGAGAGCTCCAGTCAGAGGAATGACTGCTCATTTGAAACTCACTATGTCTTGGGGTTTCACTGTGCAAAGCAACTTTTTCTGCTTCTGACCTACAGATCCCACTGTGACCTCTGGCTTGCTGAAAAAGAGACAAATATTTGAAGTGCGGCCAAGCAAACTGTTTCTTTAAACACTTTTCAGAAATTGGAAAATCTTCCTAATGGAATGAGGATACTGGGGAATCTCCACAACTGACTGAGTTGCTTGTTTCAGGGGGGAAGCCCTGCATTTCAAAGGAAAGGGAGATTTTTTCCAACCACAGACCAAATGTAACAGGGATGTGTTACACTGGGACCTCAGAGTCTTTCAAGCTGCTGTGGTTCACAGGAGGATGGCAAGTGCATCCTGAAGCATCAGGGAGTGCATATGTATTCCTTTCACCCATCCATTTCGATTTCTCCCGTGTTGTCTCAGCTTTTAAATTAAACCAAAAGCAATTACAGCATATCAGGCTTTTTATTGCTGATTCTGCCTCTGCTGTGTGGACAGGGATAAAACACTTCTGTACCTGCGTTTGCTCACCTGTTGGAGGAGTGACTTCCAGTGGGACCTGGCTTCCTGAATTATTTAAGTGTTTTGGGAAGTTGGACTGTTGCTCTTTCCTTGCTGTCCTGGGGGCTGAGCAAACAACCAAGGCCAGGTTGGACAGGGCTTGGAGCAGCCTGGTCTAGAGGAAGTTTCCCTGCCCATGGTGTCAGGCTGGAACAAGATGATCTTTAAGGTCCCTTTCAACCCAAACCATTCCATGAACTGGACTCCTGCCTGGCACGTATCTGAGAATTGCTGTTTCCTTCACACAGAGGCAGAAAGGTAACTGGGATTTCCAGAGCCTCATCTGGAAGGCAGAGTTTAAAACTTCAGTTTCACTACTCACAGCACTTTTCTGCAGAGCTGATTGAACCGTGGGTACTTTGCTGGTCAAACTACAGCAGAGAGGGCTGGGATCAGTCACCATTTGTGGTGGAGGCAGCTGTGCTGTCCAAAGCCCCTCGAGCAGACAGCACTGGGTGAAGCTCACAGAGCCCGGGATGAGGCAGGAACAAGCTACAGTGGTGAAGGAATTACTGCTCCAGTGGGAGCCCTTTGCTGACAGCTCCTTGTAGAGCTTGTTGGCACATCCCTGAGAGCAAATCCCAGCCTCTGCCTCCCTGGGAGACCCTGATGTTTGAAGAAATGCAAAGGTCAGAAATAAAAGCTCAACACACGTGAACTGGGGGGGTCACCCAGTGCACCCCCAGTGCCACCACTCACACTCACCACCTTGGAAAAGCCATCCCACGACCTGCCTGGCATTCCACATCATTTAAAGCTGGGGAAATCCTCTGTTGCTAACACTGCCATCCCCTTAGATCTCACACAGACACTTGATAAGGCACACAGCACATTTATCCAAGAACAAGCAGTGTGGACAGACCTCTTCTTATGCCTCAAATTCTTTAATGCAGACATGAAAGCTGAAAACCATCCTAGCTGGATATAGACTGAGAGAAACCCTTCCTGAGAGTACATACAGTAGTACAGCAATATCTCTACAGATTGGAGAGCTCCTGAGATAATGTTATTAGCCATTCCTATTGCAATTTTTAACTCCATTCCCTTGGAGTCCCTCAGGAAATAATAAGAAACACCCAATTTTCACTTGTTAGGAAAATGAAAATTTGCCTTCATAGCTGCAGAGAGCAGAGCACAGGAATAGCCTCAATCTCAGTGGGGCCCTGCTGCTGAGGGATAGGGTGTACCATTAATTCCATGCTCCTGAAATGGGGATTGGCTTTTAAAAATGGAGAAATTGTCATTTTTGACAAGACTACCACGATCCTCTCTGCTACCCTGCTTTGGATTGCTCTTTAATGCTGAGATACGTCCTGATCAGAATCTTTTCCATGCTCTTACAGAGGCTGGGATGGGTCTTGGCAGAGCAGGTGGCATTGCCTACATGGAAGAGCCACCCTCAGACTGCACAGGCAAGTCTGGTGATACTCATCAGCTGAAAACCAGGAGGCAGATCCATGGGATCAGCCAGATTTTCTTACAGATTCTCACCCACCACAGTCTCACCCTCAAGGCAAAGGCTAATCAGAGATTTCATTTTACCCTGACCAACATGGGGGGGAAAAAGGGAGGAGACAACATGGGGTGTAAATTCTGCACTACACATCAGCATGAGGCAACCTCACAGCTACACAAAGTCACAAGTCAAATGCTGCTACTGGATTTTCAAATGCACCAAGTAATTGTACAAGCATTAATAATGTAGAAATTATGCAAGTTACAACAAGGGCAATTAAATCTCATGCATTAGGCCATAAACTGCATTGGTGACAAAAAGATCCTTCCTATCCTCTGCATACAGCACTGCAAAGTTGCCTGCAATGCTCACCTCTCCTCTGGAGCTCCAAACCTGGGCTGGAGCCTGATGGGACACCTCATGGCTTATCCATGGGCTGGTGCAAGAACTCTGCAGCTCCTTTTTTGGAGGAGGGGTAGAACACGACCCCTGCAATGTTGCACATTTGATTTTAAGTTGTTCAAGCACAACAAAAGCAAAAGATGCAAGAATTCCCCTAAGCCTGTCTTAGTTCCTGGCAGCTCCACTTTCCAATGAAATCCCTAAACCCCAAAGAGACACCAGAAAAAATTACTAGGAGAAACACATCCCAAAGTCAAAACAATTTAGGCACAGAGCAGTCCTGTCTCCAGTGCTCCAGGCCAGACATTCACAGAGTGACCCTTCTGCCCCTTCCCAAAATTAGCTCAGCCTCTTTGCAGATGTCTGAGCCAAGCCAGGCTCAGCTGTGCTGAGCACTTCCTAACTGGGAACTCTTTCCTGGACCAATTCTCAGCACCTCTGGCAGGGACTGAGCTCAGAAACCCTCTGTTGCTTATTGTCTTTCAGAGGGTCATCTTAAACATAGGATGGAGCATGCCACAGCTGGGGAATAACAGACAATTATGACACAGCTCCCATGGTGCTATTTCTTTCAGAAAAATCTCAAGTGGAATTGGGACACAGAGCTGAAATGTGGTCACTCATACAGCAGGCAGGGAATGCATGCAGGGACTCCAGACCTGGAGTTTAGTTTGCAAACCACAGGATTGCCAGAAGTAACACCAAACACCCTCATAAGCAATGAGCTGGGGTAGGAACCAGCTTTAATGGGAATGCCAAGAAATGCAAACTCTGGGCAACCTACTGATGTGGGAGCTGCTTGGGCACTTGTGACAGAAGATACCAGGGCTGATGCTTCACTAAAAAACCTCTCTAACATGGAACAGACTGTGCCATCTATAAACATGAGCCTTGTGCTGCCTAACCCTGCTCACTTACAGCCCAAATCAGCTTTCAGGGCTGTTCACACAGGCCCAGGCTCCGGGGGTCCTGCAGACCTGGGTTTTACTGTTGGAGAAAGGAGATGAGTTTACTTTTGCTGGTTACTGCGAGATCTCACAGGAGCATAACAAGTGTCCTGGGGGAATGCCGAGCCTCCCAGCTCTCAGCCTCTAGCTCGCTCTTTAAAGACATTACACGGGCTTGAGTTTTAGTCAAGTATGTGTGACGAAATCTCCCTCTGCTGCCAGGCCAGGATGCTGCCTGGATCACGCATCCAAATATTCCCTTCCTCCAGCCTCAGCCACTCACACCTTTGGATTCCCAGCCCACACCAGTGCAGAGCTGAGGGAAGGGGCTCCATGGCTGCACCCTGTGGGACAGCTCTGTGCTTCCAGGAAAACAGCACCGTTCTACCAGGAGAACAGTGCCAGCACTTCACCGTATCCAGGTCAGGCACACTGCCCAGCCCTGGGAGAGTGAGCTTTTCTCACAGCTAGCTGCAGCACTCAGCTCCAGATGTTTCCTCAGCATAGCACTCCATGCTCAAAGATCTGCATCAGAATTTCATTCGGGGAGGAAGAAATTCTGCGAGAGCCGTCGTGAATTCCTGAACTGATAAGAGATTCTGCTTCAGAGCTTGAAAAGGAGACAGAGCAGGTCTCAGTCTGGGGAACAAAAAACCTCATCTCTGGGTGTTTGAGTCCTTGGTCCTGGACCATGGTCCCACTAATGAAGGACCTTCAACTAAACAATTTGTGAAGCTGGGGAGAGTGAAGGGAGTACAAAAAGCAGCCAAAGCTAATATTCAGCACTGGGTTTGCAAGAAGGAACAGATACTGGAAACAAAATGAGACAGACAGACCTCATTCTTCTGACAGCCATTTGGAAACATCCATCCCCAGCCTCTGTCAGTGCCAAACCTTAGTTCAGGGAAGCTGCAAATCACCAGTGCTGCCTCCTGAAAACCTCCAACAGGGAATGAGACCAGATCTCAACAGAGAGGGGCCTGAAGCAATCATTACTCAGCCACAGGAACTACAACAGCCCTTGGAACAACAGGACAGTCAGATTAAAAAACAATGGATGGAAGTTTTTAAAGCACTTACTCGAGAACCTCTCTTGCCAGGGGGTCCTGGTAAGCCCGGCAGACCTGGTGGTCCCTAGAAAAACAAAAATAGGAATTAGTGATGGTTCTATAACAGGATGGTGCTCCTGACAGCACTTCACAGAGACCCATAACTCAATCATTTGGAGAAGACCTGGGGAGAAGGGTGAATTACAGCACCACAGCCAAAATGTCCCTTCAACTTACGCTATTACTATAAAGCAATAAAAAGCCATGCACAAAAACATCTGCAGGAGCATGTATTTCCACAGAGTAGAGACAGAGCATTCCCATCTTTCTGCTGCAGCCTGCATTCCCATGATCACAGCTGTGTCTCATGCTTCCCCTCTCCTGGACCCGTGCTGTATCACAGGGGTAACACAACTGTCTCCCAGTTTTGGGTTTTCCTGCTGTGTGTTAGCACCTTGGCAAGGGAAGCACACTGTGTGTTCTAATCTGTATCAGCTGGACACGTGCAGCTCTTGGTATTGTAGGTTCCTCTATGAGTTACAACATAATCATAACCCCAACACTTCATATTTTAGAGCAGCAGGTTATAAAATGTAATAAAATTGGTGTCAATGTTGGAAATGCTTAAATACGGTTCTGTAGCAAAGGAAAGGTCGAGTCATACACGTCAGAGTAGTGGGGGCTCTTGGAAGAGGGTAGGAACAAAGTGGAGATATCAGGAGCCCAGCTGTGCACTGATCTGAAACAGGTTAGGAAAAAGTACTTAACCAATGAAGTTCGAACTCCTTTGAATTTATTCATCTATTTTTTTTTTTTCCACTGGGCTGCAGAATTAAGATTTCTGGTGGGCCATCTGCAACTCCTAGTAAATCCTCAAAACTTCTTTTTCCCCAAGCCAAACATGTCTGACAAGAATAACTGTTAATTAAAGTGCTTCCCAGAGGATTTATATTCTGGTAGCTTGCTACAAAAGACAAGTTTCCATTGCATTCAGCAGGGAGGGACATCCAGAGCAGCTGACTGAAGGGTGTTTGGAAGGCAGCCTGAGCTCTCTGGCTACGTGGCAGGTGGGAGAGCAGGTCCCAGGAACAACATTCCCCAGGGATGAAGGTGCAGTGCATGGAGCAGGGTGAGCCCATGGCCACATTCTGGCCTTCCTCCCTCCCCACTGGGACATCCCTGTGGGATCTCCTCCCTGAGCAAAGCCCACTGCCAGGCTGGCCCTGCTATCAGAGCTGCTCAGGCTGGTACTGCCCCTGAGCAGGAGCAAAAAACATCATCATCTCTAGTGCAGTTCCCAGGAATCATCAAGGGCACGATTCAGTAAGAAAAAAACAGACCCAGGAGTTCCCTACCCTGAATCTCATGCCCAGGAAAAGATTTTGGAAAGAGAAAACTTGCCTGAACCATACAGGTAACTGATGGATAAATACTATCCTGATATTACCAACTCTCCCACATGTAAACAGCACATTAAGTTGTATAAAAGTGATCTGTTTTAAGAGCCAAACTCAGCACAGTAGGAAAAAAAATCAGGGAAGGTATAAGCAAAGCCCAGTGTCCTCTGTGCTATTAATTTATCAGCACAACAAATAAATCATAACTTTCTATCCTTGTAGTTAGTTCTAAGGGTAGTAAAGATAACAAGAAAAGCTTGTTTTAAAAGAGCCTACACAGCACAGAACAGCTAATACCCCTTAGTGAGACACACAGGGATGGACTTCTGTCACCACATGACTCTGCTGCTGCCCAGCCCTGCCTGCCCTGGAGATGTCCAGTCTCTACAGCCTGAGACACTTCATCTGACCCCTCTGACAGTTGCTTATTGCTGGCTAACACAGTATTACTGGTTTTTGTATTAACAACCCTCATTGATACAGCTGACCCTCATTTTAGCAATATCCCAGTGTTTTAACCTGTCATTGTGCCAGCTCAGGGCCCCGTGCATAATGCAATTATACAGCTGTGCAAATAGACACGTAATTGTAGGGGTTTTTTAAGCCTCATGTATAATTGTGCTCCAGAATCCCAGCTTTTATTAAAAATATCCCCCTGCCCTAGTTGGGGTGATAACTGTCAAACCATGAAACCAGTGCAACTGAGGCAGCAACAGTTTTAATAAAGTTTACCAGAGATTAATCCAAGTTCTTAACCTCTCCTCCATCAAAACCCATCCCCATTTACACCCTTAGAAGAAGTAAAAGGGGAGATGCAACTGTCTGAGCACGGCATTCCCTGTGTACCAGAATTGAGGTGACCTTTTCCACCTTCCTGCTAACAGCAGCTGCAATTGTACTTGGCCACTTGAGCAAAAACCTTCTCCAAAAATGTGGGCTGCTCAGAACAGACTGAAGCTAACACAAAAATAAGGAGAGAGTTAATACTGGCACTGGAGTGGGAATATGGAGTTGAGAGAAAGGCTTCTAGCTGGAAAAGCACAGAGCAGTGCATAATCCAGAAGTCCCTGTCACTTTGCTTTGATTTGTCATCCCTTCAGACTTATTTCTTCCTTTCTTGAGGAGTAAGAGTGGTAAGGGTGACTGTGGGATGACTGGCTAAAAGGTGCCAGCCACTACAATAACTGCAGGAGGCAAGAGTGTGACCACTTTTAAATTTGAAGCCAGTCAAGGTGGAAGAGGACTGGGGCAGTGGATGGACACAGGGAGTGGTGAGAAGTGGTGAGAAGAATTGTTAGGCCACTTTATACTTCTCACATTTCTCAGTTCCTTGGTAGCTGGGTTGGATGGGACGTGGACTGTGCCTTCCTAGTGACTCCCTTCCCCTCTGCCTCCAAATCACCCAGCCCGTGTTCTCAGACAAGAGCCTCAAGCTTTTGGACAAGAGGCTCAAGCTCTGGGATAGGAGCCTCAAGCTCTGGGACAGGAGGCTCAAGCTCTGGGACA